>JARHVA010002710.1:765000-1015000 GCA_037957365.1 Torreya grandis | reverse complement strand
GTCTAGCATAAGTGTGAATAGACTAGCATATTTGACCAAACACATTCATATACCTACTTCCTAACTTGAACAACTCTTGGTGTGATTTTAAACCTTTTTTTCACCTATATTTTGTTTTGCAGTAGTACAAAATAGTAAACATGCTAAGTATCTTAATCCCTTAGGTTATTTTTATTTGTATAAATGCTTTTTTTTTTTTGAAATATTAGTTTACCTTTTACATTTACATTTATGTTTACTTTTATACTTTGTATAATCATAATGGTTCTTGTATTTTATATTATTAAATTTCACATAATCAGTATAAGATAAAATATATTGGTGACGCTATATATAAGATAGAACATAGCCAAACCCTAGGATTTTATTTAGGGTTTCATCCTTCATTATATAGTTTTCAATTATCTATATTTAAACATGATTTTCAAGCATGATTTCAAAATACAATCATCATCATGTACTAGAATTGTACATAATATTAAATAATCATATGGATAATTATAGGAGAGCTTTGGTCTTATAGTGGTAGATGATTAATCTACATAGGAAGTTAAATAGTGTTCGTAGAAGGTAAATTGAATAGTCACAATTTTTATTCTAAATATTATAATCTCTCTCCATTAATTTGAATTATCATTAATTTTTCATCTAAATATTATTGGCATGACATTGGTATCAGAGGAAAATTATTATGAAGTTATTTCTTCCTCCTTTAATCCTTCTTTGGTATATACTCTTCTGTACAAATAAAATACATTCAAATTCATCTTATTCAAGTTTTCTACTAAAATTAGACTACACTTTTTTAAATAAGGAAGTACCTTTTTCTTGTTCTAAGAATATTTTGGTAATATGTTGTTTCGTATTCAAACCTACATGTTAGCATGTAAAGAGGCATTTAATCCTCCTTAGACTTCACCTAGAATGTTTTGATATAATTTCTATCAAATGAAGTGGATTTTTGGTGTTGATTTATGATGAATGAATTCAAAACTATGCCAAATTATTATCTCAGACTTGAAATAGTTATATTGGTTACATGAAGTGCATTTCAAGAAATGAATTGTGCACTTTTTGCATGTTTTATTAACTAGTAGCAAAGCTTTGGAAGATTCATTCTTTTATCTTGTAAATAATAAAATTTCACTGAAATAATTGTTTCTATTCAACATCACCTTCCTTATTCAAGATTAAAAAACTAATTTTCATCTATTTTTTTTTGAAATTTGACCTATCCTTTCTATTTTTAAAACTTTAAATTATAAACATATATTATTTTTCTTTGGAGGATATTTTTTATTCTATATGGTTAAAAGATGAGTTAAGGGTCCTGTACCCAATACAAAAGAGTCTAAAAGATAAAATTAAATCTCATAATATATAACACATCAAGAATCCCTTGAAAAAGATAATAACTAATAAGAAATAAATAATTTTATGCCAATAATATATTTCTATGAAACCGCTTAAAAACAAAACAGAATCAAAATCCCTCCCAAAAGAGCCATAAGGTAAGAAAAATATAATAGGTGGAATAATAAATTTAGGAAAGTGTCAATTACAAACTACAACCATCTTACACTAAACCTTTTTAAAATAGATAGAAAATATGTTCTACCAATAAAGCCAAACAAGAAACTGAGAATCTTCTACCAATTTTTTGCTTCGACTAAAATTTTTCAAAATAACATTCTTAGATCCCCAATAAAATCTAGGTCACTTCTTATCTATCTTAGAGTGCGCGCCCCCCCCCCCCCCCCCCCCTTAATGGAGGGTCATGTTGGACTCAAATATTATCCCATTTTTATTCCTCTATACTTTAGTCCACACTCCCTTGTCTTCTATAGATTTTGTGACTAAAGGTATTAAAATTTAAAAAGAATCAAATGGCTAAGATTTATCCTCCATTGAAACCAAAGCTGAAATTTATGCCCTTGTAATTTCAAATAGAGTTCTAACACACTTAGAGATAGTTGAAATAGGGGTTTATAATACTAATACTATCCCCCTTACGTCTAGATTTGGTGGGTCTACCTCGGAGTCCCCCTTTGTGTCAAAAAATTTAGAACTAACATTGTTTATTTTAGGATAATTACTATCATCTAATGATAAATTTGAGTCATCATTCATAGATGTATTAACATTCATAGTGATGTTATAAATGTAGAAGTTAGACCACCAGGAAGTTTCCTTTTTTTCTATGATTACTAAAATCTTTTATCAAATGCCCTATGTTGAAATAGCTATGACTATAGAACGTAATAAATAAGTAATTTTTTAAAAATAAAATAATAATATACATTTTTTGACATATTTAGACATAATAAATAAGTCATTTTTAAATTCAATTTATTATTTTTAAAATCAATAACAATTTGAAATATAATCAATTTGTGTAAACACAAACAAAATCATAGTGTTCGATATCAATAGTGCGTTAGGTTCACATCTATAATTTATGTCATTTTAATAAATCTAATAAACTAATAGACTAGGCTATAGCT
Source organism: Torreya grandis (assembly GCA_037957365.1). Lineage (NCBI taxonomy): Eukaryota > Viridiplantae > Streptophyta > Pinopsida > Cupressales > Taxaceae > Torreya > Torreya grandis. Next base: position 1,012,496 of record JARHVA010002710.1, on the reverse strand, counting down.
ATAATAATTATGTTCATTGTATTATACCTATAAATTTCAAAGGAGAAGCTAGGTAAATTTTAATTTTCCCATTCCCTTCATTACCCATTCATGACTATCTCAAGAATTAAATGTCAAAATAGATAATATTACAAGCATATATGGTTACTATTATGATGTAAAATTAATTATCTCTAAGTGATATTCATAGATATATTTAATCATTTTCACCTACTACCTAGGTACCACTTACAATTAGGTTCTCAAAGGATTTAATGTCTTTTTCAAGTACCATTGGGTATATAGAAGGAAAAACATTATTAAAAATATTATTTTGTATAAAATGGTATAATATATAGTGGGTGGTATATATAAAAATGAAAATTTTAGAGTGATAAAGAATTATTATATCTCCCTAAAACAACAACAATGCATTTAGTCTACAATATTAATATTATAACATTAATTAAGAAATATACCAAACTAAAATGATCAAATATTATAATTTAATCATATTAAATGAATATTGTTTAAACATCGGTGATGTGGATACCCATCCTGCTAAACTAAAGGAAGCAAATAAAACACCATCCAAGAAGAAGAATTTAAAATCATTAGGATTGATGCAAGTCTTAGTTAATTTAAATATTTTTCACCATGTATAGGCGTTAAATAATCCTTGGGAATCATTTTAAAAATATAAGGACTTGTATAATTCTCACTCATAACTATAGTACATATACTTCAAGTTTAAATGGGATGTCATGAGTTTGGATTCAGAAATATGTGCAGTCAAACTTGATGATGATGTTTGTGGTTTAAAAAACTAATGTTTATATGAAAAAATTAATAAAATATCTTATTCCTACATACTCAACCTACCTAAATTCTATGGAATAAATAATTTTGGTAAACACTCCCACTTTTGATCAACTACTTGAGAAGATGGCTAAGAGAGACAATGCCTTTGTAATAGTAACCAAGTCTATAGGAGAATGTTTTTTATATGATAATAAAAATTTAAATTATTATAATAATTAATTTAATGATACAATTAAAGTAAAAATCAAAGGATGGTGTGGAAAAATTGGAAAAAAATATCAAACATCAAGAAAAGTAAAATAAATAAAAAACCATTTATTTTACAAACATTGTGAAACAAAACTAAGCCATGAGATACATAAATGAAAAAAATCACCTAAAATATTTAATCCTACATGAAAAAAAAATTAAAATAAAATAAAAAACTTAAAAACTATATTCAAGAAATATTTCTAGTGAATGTTTGCTTTCCAAGTCAGATGAATGAATTAATACCTAAGAGAGTTTAATTAGGGATAATGCTTTTTATATAGGCAATGGTATCGCACAACATGTTAATTTCCAAATTTAATTATTTTTGTATTTTTCATATAAAAAATTCTACAACCTGAGGGTAAACGTTCAATTTGAATTAACTCACTAGCATTTCTAGACATCATTCTCCAAAATGTGTTAAAATTTATTTAATAGAGAATATTAGTTTTGTATATTATGCTAATTTGAAAATAAGGGTATAATGTTATTGTTGATCATGGTTATGTGAGGTTTTAAAAAAAATGTGGAAACATATTTTTTATAACTTGATGTAATCAAGTAAAATTATTAGAACCTAGGGGTGAGCACTTAGTTCTGGGTTTTTTTTTCATCTAGAAGAGGATAACAATCAATAAAGTCCTCTATAGCATGCCATATTTTCTCAAAAACACTATTATAAATTCCCACAATGCAAAATAATGTTGTTATAGGTTTGATAACACTACCCAAAAACATTGAAAATTTTAAATCTTGCATATTGGAGAAACATCAAATGGAACCATTACAAAATTAAGAATGGAAAGATGATAGTACATTATAGTTGTCAATTTAATTTGTGTTATTTAAAAATTATTTCTTCTAATGGTCATAAGTAATACATTTCTTTTTTTTCATTTTTGACTACAACAAACTAGCTTGGGTATATGTTATGAAGAAAATGAAAAAGGACATAGCAATTTTTTTATTTCTTATTTTTTGAAAAATGGTTGAAAATGAATCAAAATCTTTCATTGGATCACTTAGTACTAAAATTTTTCTTAATTAAAATCTAATGTGTTTTAAACATATCTCAGGTAAAATAGAATGAAGAATAATCTCATATTCCCTTATACTCCTCAACATATTTTATTATTTATGAGAATGACAAAAAAATTTAATAAACATGGTTTGATAAAGAATCGCGTGACATTATATATTTGTAAGTAGTCACCTTTGATATCCCTAAAACTGAAGACTCCATATGAAATATTGGGAGGTCACCTCCCTTTAGTGAGACATCATCAAATTTTAGGATATACATACTACCCATTAATTTTGAAGGAAAAAATGAAAAAAATAGATCACATGAGTTATAAATTCATGATTTTGGGATATATAATGTCTTCAAATTCATATAGGTTATTCGATTAGAAAATTCAAAAAATTAATGTAATAAGAGAATTGTATTGTCTTAACGTACAAAGGACACAAGTGTTCAAACCAAGAATAGGAGGACAAAAAGATATAATGTATTGAATACAATAATTTATGAATAATGTATTAAAAATGTGTATTCATTTTAATTATTAATATAGTTAGTTTTAAAAACTAACTAGGGTTAACCAACCACAAAAAAAATAATTTATGTAAAAATAATAAAAAACTAAATAATAAAAACATGTTTGGATCACAACTTATCCAAAAAACTTTACCTTGATCCAAATGGGTATATAAGATGAAATAATTAAATATATGACTCTAAATTTCACAAAGAAACTCTGACACAACTACAATAGGCTCATTGTACCTCATAGTAATAATCAAAATTGATGTCACTCCATAAATAAGCTTACCCTATGAGTTATGGCATAAAAGGCCAATGAACATGATCAAATCCTACTTCTCTCTTATGATCATCCATATGGTATTGTATTAGAACATGACCAAAGCTTGTCCAACTACATCAATCCACATAGGGCTCCACATAGAATCTCATAAAATTGGCCATTTTGTACTTTATATGGCACATTTGCCTAATGTCCAAAAATGCTAATGACATTTACTTAACAGTGAAGGTGATAGTAACACTTTTACAAATGATATTGTCACAAATAACTAAAAATATAAGAACCAATGAAATATCTTCTCTCCTATCAGGAGAGATACAAGAATTTATCCATTTATAGAAACAAAATTAAAAAACATATCTACTACATTTCATAACTAACAAGGATATAAAGATAATATTATAATAAAGTAAAAAAAAAAAAGCCATTAATGCTACTACAATGAATCTTGATCTTTAACCTAGTATATCACACAAGATGAGTGAATTAGTGATAGCTAAAAGTAAGTTTTTAGGTCAATTAGTATCATATATCTCAACCATGGGATGCCTCTTAATCACATGTAGTTTTAGAATAACCTAAATATATAGAGTTTCTAGAATGACTTGAATAATTTTATTTTGTTTTATTTTTGTGTGGAGAGATAATTCGTAGAGAAGGACATAAATCTACAAGATTTACAATAACATCAAATTTGAAACATATAAGATATTACCTGGGTTGATGAGATCTAAAAGAATTTAAATCAATGAAATAATCATTGGATTGATAAGAGTGTTTATGGTAATGATTGCATTTTTAAGATCCTAGAGAGTGATGATAAGAATAATGTGGAGACTATATAGAATGGCATGTAGAGTTTCTATGACATTATTTTAGAGATTTCTTCTAAAATTACCAATGTACATGGTGAGAATTTTTTGGATTTGACCTGGCCTTTATATAACAAGATAAACTAGTAGGTTTACTCTTATTTTTAAATTATCACTCATGTTGAGTAAAAAACTAACAAATAGAGTCAAATTTAATGACATTAAACTTATCATGAAGGTAGAACATTTTAACAATGTTGGTATACATAGAATTGACGCCATTCAATGTGATGGAAAAGAGAATTTCATCATCAATCTATCCACCTATAATGAAATATTATTGCTTCAATGTTTTGATCCCTAATATGTATTCATAGACACCATCATATAATAGTTTATTTTCCAAAAGCTACATAAGAAGGCCAATTTCATTATTTAGAGGGTGTTTTTCATATAATTCTTTTATTGTTTTGTATTATTTCCATGATCCATATTTAAAAACTTTAATTTAAATAATCACTTGTATAGAGAAGGATGATTTTAATAAAATAAGGGCACATTTGTCTCATTTTTATATGTTGGTGTATTTGTTATCATAAATATTATAATTTTATTTTTTTAGTTAAGGTGTTGTTGGTAGTTACCATAGTTCAGTGTAACTATATAATTAATTTTGTTATAGACATTTACCTAGCTATTGATCAATGATATCACTAAAGCATATTTATATCTTATATAGTATTAGAGCCAATACACCAAGAAGTTATCGATGCATGATAGATAAATTTGACTAAGCGACTGTCGTAGAAGTAAATGAATCCTAGCTAGAAAATGCCAAAAGAAATAGTCACTTGAGAAAGTGCCATAAAGTGTTGGCAATCCAAACTACACAAATAAGGTTATTTAAGAACAAGTGGTGACCCCTAAGACTACTACAGTCCAAAAAATAAGCATTTAGCTCAATCAATATTAACTAAACAAATAAAATAAAGAGTCAGCAAGTTTGATCAAAGTCCAATTCAACAAGAAGATAGTGACTTTGAAGTCTAAATATAAGAGACTAATCAAAAATAGAAGTTGAAATACTCCAAAGGAAGTCGAACATGGAAGTCTGAATAGGATATTATTATGCCAAGAAGTGAGCAAAGAAATAGAGAAGGAAATCTAAAGTGAGTAAAAGCAAAAGTGGTGTGTTTGAATGAGTTCGACCAATTGCAATATTTTTTTATTATTCTCTTCAAGATGACCTATAGAATATTAGAAATATTCAATGGTTTGAACTAGTTTAGCAAGGCCATATCAACTATTTTATATCCAATGTGAAGTGTTAGGCACAAAAAAATAGCACAAATCTCAATAAAAATATGATCTAGATTATGAATGCAAAGAGAAATGCCCACATAAGAATCTATGTCTAATTTCACAAGCATACTAAACCAATTTACATGCCACTTTCCATCCTTGAAAAAGGTAAACTTGTTTGTACATAAAATAATTTTAAAACAATAAATATTATTTTTATTATGAAATCTTGTACAAATAAAGAAAAGAAAATGACTACACCCAAGCTAATATATTAAGATGCCCAATTCCTCAGAGGGAAAAAATTTTCTACACGGAAGAAGATGATGCAAATTATTCTTTAATTTGAATAATTATGTAGTATTGGCACTTGTGCCATGACCCACCCTATTGATGTTCATGAGCATATAGAATATGACAAGTAAAATGCAAAATCATTGATGTTGATTACACTCAGTGTCATTAATGAGGTTTAAAATCATATTTGAGACCCATCAACATTAGAATAAGTTTGGGAAATTTTATTTACCATATATAAGGTGAAGAATCAGATGAAGATACTATATCTCCAATCCATGCTTCATACTCTCAGTATGAAAGATGGTGAGAAAGTTGAGGAATTTTCACACTAGGTAGAATAACTACTAAAAGAATTAGTTGCAATTGAAGATATGATAGAGGAAAATCTACTAGTTTTGATCACATTGAGATATATACCATATGAATATCACACATTCATCATGACATTGAACATCATAAATAAATTAGTGTATTTTGAAGAATCAATGAATTTACTTGACAAGAATAAGTAATCCAGTTTGTACAAGAAGACTTTAAGGATAATCCATAACTTATAAATAACATGGTCCAAATATTTTGAAAACACCACCAAGTAATAATAGCAAAAATAAATGTCTAAAGTGGGAAAATGATGATGTTATATTTACTAGACTGGCATGCATGATATTTATATTTACTAGTATAATCTCTTGACACAAGTCTCATCCAGTCAAAAGGTAACATCCAATAGAGATGATTCATATAAATCCAAAATATTTCATCAATCATACAATTATAAAAAACATGTAGCATCATAACATCAATAGGATGATGAATCTAATGAACAAGTACCCAAAAAAGTAGAATTTTATGGTGCATATAAAGACATATTTCTTATCTCCCAAACTTCGTGACACATGAGAAAATTTTGGTTGATTAAATATTATGCTATCAATCATATGAGAATATGAAAGGAACTATTTGTTTCACTAATGACTCAACCCATAGGAGATTGAGTTTGAATTGTGGATGATAAATAGTATGTTACAGAAGGAATTGGAATTATTACCTTTCCTATTGGGAAGATAACCAATACTCTCACAAATGTACTACATGTCTGTAGATTGATAACAATCTATTATCTATAAGTCAATTCTTAAATCATAAGGTTAAGTTGGAGTTCATGATTAACAATGGCACAAAATCCCCTCTCCTCTCATGAGAAGGTGAAGTCAGTTCTAGAGATTTTTAAAGGATTTATTAATTTCTTTAGTTGAATTTTTATATGTTGTTATTTCTCTCTCTACCTCTATGGAAAAATATACTGTATTATGGTATTATTGATATGGGCACCTTTCTACTAGTTCTTTGTACTAGATCATCTCTAATTCCATGGTCCATGTACTTCCTTAATTATGTCATTATTTACTTGTCTACCATGGATGCCTTGTTGACAAACAACATTGGGTTCCATTCCAGTTGAGTTCTTCACAAGCCAAGGATTGTCTCATTGTGGTACATACCAATCTATGGTGGACCCTACCATACTTTCTCTAAGGATTAAAATACTTCCAGTTGTTTGTTGATGATTTTTTCACAAGATATTAATTTTATGTCTCAAGAAGAAGAGTGAGGCCTTTACAAACATTAAGTTCTTATACTAGCTTGTTGTCACCCAGTCAAGGAGCCCTCTTTGAATTTTCCACTCAGATCAAGGGGTTGAATTCACATCAAAGGAATTTTTATCATCATTGAAGGAACACAACATCAAATAACACCTAACTAATACCTATATTCCCAATTAGAATGGGATAATAGAGAGACATAATCATTCAGTCATAGAGATGGCTTGTTACATGTATTCCACTATGAAGTTTGATGCACCATTATGGATAGATGTAATTGAGACAACTGTATATCTTCTTAATAGGGCACCTAAAAAAATATTCCAATATAAGATAGAAGAATAGGTATGGATTGGTTATAAACCTTTGATCTCTTAGCTTAGAGTATTTAGTTGTACATCTTATATATATTTCATTTACAAAAAGAGTAAGAATATCAAACTAAAGACACTCGAGTGTATTTTATTGGGGTATAATACTACCTCAAAACCATATAATCTCATCAATCCTAAGATAAAGAATATTTAAAAAATTTGATACATGGTTTGTGACAAATCATCATTTGACTCATTGTCATAGGATTTAGAACATACCACCTCTCATAGACTATTCACATAATTACATGATGAGAATGAAAAATAATATATCAAAGAAGGTGAGATGCAACAAAAATTGTTTGTTGATCTTTAAAATTTGGAAGACAATTCCTCTTCGAATCAACAATAACATCGACATCCAAAATAAATAGAAATAACCATTAAGAACTCACACCTGAACTCTAATCCAAATACTTCATCAAAATTTTGGACCAAAATATAGGTAGGAAATGAATTTAACATCACATTGATGATTTTAGTAGTTGAAAATACTGAACCAGAGATAGTTCAAGAGGCTTTATGTCAACCTCAGTAGAGGAAGTCCATGGATTCTAAATATTTTTCCCTCATTACAAATGAGACAAGGGAAGTTTTTGATTTACCTATAGAAAATAAATCCGTTAGCTACAAGTGGATTTCCAATACAAAATACAAGGTAGATGGATTTATCGACAAATATAAAGCATTACATGTTGTAAAGGGATATACTTAGCAAGAAGGAATTGATTATGATGAGACACTTGCAACACTTCTAAGATCAATACCATCAAATTTATTTATGCACTTGTAGAAAAAAAAGGATGGAAACTTTAATAGATGAAAGTTAAAGTTGCATTCCTAAATGATGATCTCAAATAAGAAGTGTACATGTCCTAGCCATAAGGATTCTTTGATTATCAACATACACATAAGTTATGTCATCTAATTAAGTTAATTTATGGACTCATGCAAGCAGCAATGTCATGGTACATTAAGTTTGATGATTAACTATTGTAGCGTAGATTTATTTGTTTCCCACCATACACAAATTTATTAATCAAGAAGTAAGCACATAGATTATCATTCTTGTTTTATATGTATATGATATCATGATAACAATAATTTTAGGTAATATTTTTGAAGAATTAAAGAAAACTTGAATAAACCCTTTGACATGAAAAACTTGGGGTTGCTTCAGTATTGTCTTGGCTTAGAGATTTGGCAAAATAAGAATCATATTTTTGTCTAATAGATGAAATATGTGAAGACATTCCTTGAGAAATATGGGATGATAGATTGTAAACCAATGTTAAATCTAATTGACAAATTCTTAAAACTATCCCAATTTAAAGATTCACATCAAGTAGATGAAACTCACTACAGGCAGCTTATTGGGAGTCTCATTTACTTGACATACACTAAAATAGACATATGCTTTAATACCATATATCTTTCAAGATTAATGAAAGATATAAAGAAGTGTCATTGGGTTGAATTGAATTAGATTTTAAGATATGTCTAAGGTATAGTAGATTATAATTTAGAATATAAGAAGAAATCAAATATCTTCTTGTAGGGTTACATAGACTCGGACTATGTTGGATCTATTGATGATAGGAAATCAACTTTAGGATATATATTTAGTCTTAGATTTGGACCAACTTCATAGATTAGTAAGAACTAATATGTAGTTTTTCTCTCATTCATAGAGGTAGAATATGTTTTGAACGAGGAGCTATGTGTAAGGGAATTGGTTATGTCATATTCTATTTGACATAGACATTATTGAAGATCATCCATAATTTATTTTATCCAACAATCAAGGTGTTTTTAAGCTTGTTAAAAATCCATTATTTTGTGAAGGATTGAAAACATTGAGCTCTAGTGCTATTATATTCAAGAAAAATATTTGAACCGCAATATTCAGCTCCACTACTGTCCAATAGATTCAAAGATAGCAGACATACTCACCAAGTCAATTGGCAAGCTGAAATTCGATTTAATTTATGGGTACATTTATAAAAACAATGTAATAAAGTGAGGAATATTATCATTAATATTACATTGTTAGTTTTTAGTTAAGTTACAATTGGCAATTATCGTAGGTGAGTGCAACTATCTACCTACTTTTATTCTATATATATATATATTCATCTAACTATTGATAAATGGTATCATTAAAGCATATTTGAATGTCATTATATTCAAGAAATTTTGTGGCTTCAGTAGGTGGTGTAATTTTTTTAGTTATTATTTACCACAAAACATTGAATCTGAGAATGTTTTTGATTCCTTATATTTTTTAGGTGTTAGATTTCCATTTTCAAATGTCAGACTTATAATTTTTGCCATTGTGTGAAAAAACAAGATAATCAAGGAATTATGTTAGGGTTTGGGCTTTACCCACCAAATATATTCCAATTATAATGATTTTGGGACTTATCAAAAATATTCAATAATTCCACCTTATATCTCCTATTACACACTTATATCTTTGAAATGTCTCTTTTTTTCTTGTTTGTACAAAAAATAAGTAAGTTTAAAAAATAAATCATGAAAAAAATATAATATCAATGGGTTTTGAATCCCTGACCTTTATTTTTCAAAAAGACTTAACAAATATATTGTATCTAACATGCCCTCAATGAATTTGAAATATGTTATATATCCTAGATTTATTTAATTTGATTAAAAATTTAGACATGTTAAAAAAATTTAACCTATTGTGTTTACTTGTGTTTTCTCCCTTTTATTCCCTTAGGGAATTCAATGTTTTCAAAAAAACAGATTAATATTTATTTTAAATGTTTTATGATTTTATATAGTTGCTTAATGATTTATATAGGGAAGTTCTCCTTCATGACCACTTCTAGATGATAAAATCTTATTTTGTACTTATTTTCCTTGAATTTGTGATAAATCCTTAATCTTCATAGGGATTTTTCCAATGATTTTAGCAAATAAAATAAATAATTGATGTTTTTTCTTACATTCCACTAGAATCCATAAGATTCAAAGAGCAAGAAAATTGTAATTTGCCATGATGAAATCCCAAATATTCACCTCAAAATGTGAAAATGGATAAAGATTCATAAAAATTTATTGATATTCATGATAGTTTTGTAGATTTAGAGCCTCGTCTATGATCGATTCCTTGTTACTTATCAAAATAGGGTCTTGTAGTAGTGGGCATTTATTATTCTATATCTGAGTATGAGTCAATGGTTATAAGAGTAAAAATATTGAATCTTTGTATCAACAACAAAAAATATGATAATGCTCTTTAAATCTTCAATCCAACACTCTTCAAATATTTGATCTCCATTTTCAAGGATTTCAAATTTATATGCTAGTTCAACACAGGTGAAAAATACTTCAATCCTCCTTTCTCCATTGACAACATATCATAGATATTTTAGCACATAGGATAACTATTACATTATTTTTAAATTGTTCATGATTTTTCTATTCGACTCCTCTCCTCTATTCTAAAAAGTTAGTTTATATATTATTAGTATTCAAATATGTATAAATTTCATTATAATTATTAATAAAAATCAATCAAGATTTCCATAAAATCTAGTATTAGAGCTTGGCATAGTAAATTGGGAGAAAAAATAGTGACACCTATAGAGAGCTTGGAGACCCTGATCAGCAACAATTGATGTGAAAAAATTGTATGATGATAAAACCCCAAGGAAATTCTATAAATGGAATCTATAATGACATAGAGGAGGAAATTCCATCTATTTTTTAAGATTGAGGCATGACTGTATATTAAAACCACATAGCCATAAACTTGGCATGTGTATGTTGATCTACGACCTTTGTTTATCAAGGAGAAACCTATTGTGTAGAATTGTTTCCCATAGCTAAGAGACCTAAAATGCGTATGGAGATTTTATTTGAAATATTAATTGATTTAAAATAATAATATATCAGTTTAATAAGGTAAATCTTTCTAATATAGAATTTTGAAACAATAAATCTTACCTTTTTAGCTTTTTGAAATTTTTTAAAAGTAAAAAATAAAAGTCTACTCCAAAATTGCTCCTCTCAGATGCCTAACTTCTCAAAGGGCCAAACTATGCCACCTATAAAATGAATATGTGTACAATCCTTTAGTTTGAAGGACTATGGGGCATCATGATAGGGACTACACAAGTTCCCACTAAACTTGATGTGCTCAAAAAGTATGAATAGCATAATGTTAAATCCTTGATACTAATTATGCTAAGCATGACTGATGAGGTGTAGCCACAAATTAGGGATTTTGATAGAGAAAATATAGCATGGGATAAATTATAAACCATTTATGAGGTGAAAAATAAGATGAATACCTTCCATCTGCAATCAAAACTTCACACACTTACTATGAAGTCTGATCAAAAAGTCAAGGAATTCTTACATCAAGTAGCCAAGATATGAATGTAGTTATTAACACTCCATGAGATGATATATGATGAACTATTGATCCAAATCACCTTGTGAACACTCCCTTCATAATTCAAAGTATTCATCATGACACTAAATGTATCCAAATGAACAACGTCATTCAAAGAGATCATGAACCTATTATATCAAGAAGAAGTTATCAACTTGGTTTAAGATGATTTTGAAGATAAATATCTTATCATAAAATAATAATGAGGTCAAAAGAATCTCAAGTGACCTTTAGATAAAAAACCATAGAAATAACAACAACATCAACTATCTTGTCATCAATCATAAAATTCAAAGAGGTGGTGTCACATCTATCAAACCAACACTCATGACATAAATAACTACTGGTATAATATCTAAAAGAAAGGATCTATCAACAAGCAAAGCATATCTAGGAACAATGATACTGAAAAATTGAAAAGACATCCCCATCAGTGGAAACAAAAGGGACATCTTCCTGCCCAACAAGATGATGAATCTAATGAAGAGACAACTAATGAATACAAGAACATAGTACTAGTGTCCCAGACCTCTCAACCCACAAGAATATTTGGCTGATTAAATTAGGTGCCACTAAGCACATAATGGGTGACAAGAAGCTATTTGATTCACTAATAGACCAACCCACTAGAGATCAGGTTAGGATTGATAATGAGAAAGAGTATCTTGCAACATGAATAGGTCAAGTTACCATTCCATTAAAAGCATGAAAATGTACAGTTAAAAATGTACTATATGTTTTAGGATTGAAATATAATATGTTATCATTTAGTCAACATTTAAATTATCAAGTGAAGGTGGAATTTCTTATCAAAAATGGAATCAAAACCTAATTGATTTCAAGAAAAGGTAATGTTCTTGATAAAGATTTTCTAAAAGATAAATTGTTTGCTTTAAATTTTATTTCATCTTCTATAGTAGTTCTATCTTCCTCAATGGTAGAATCCACTACCCTCTATCACTACCACTATGGTTATTTATCACCTAGATCTTTATGCTAGCTAAGTTCTAAAGGGATGGTACATGAACTTCCCAAGTTGTCTAGTTCCTTGCCCATTTTCTCTAGATGCCTTATAGGTAAACAACATAAGGATACATTCAAATAAATCTCCTTTCATGCCAAGAAATTTTTGGAGGTTGTTCATATGAATCTAAATGGCCCACTACATGTTTCATTATTGGGATACAAGTACTTCCAACTATTAATGGATGACTAGTCCCAAAAGATATGTGTATTATTCCTAAAAAATAAGAGTGAAGCCCTTCAACATTTCCAAATATTCTCTCAGTAAGTTATGAAGGAGACCAGACAACCTCTACTTCACCTCAACTCATATCAAGTGGGGGAATTCATGTTAAATAAATTCTTAGCATTCCTAAACCAATAGGGAATAAGATAGAGTTTGATTGCTCCCTACATGAACCAGTAGAATGGCATTGTTGAGTGATCCAATCACATCATGATGTAAATGACTCACTACATGATATCAAAAACAAAGATAGATAAATGTTATTGGTAAAAAATAGTCCATACAATTGTTTATCTTCTCAGTAGTACACCAGCAAAAATTTTGAAGGACAAAATGCTAAAATAGGTATGGAGTGGTAAAAGACATTAATTTCTCATCTACAAATTTTTTTTTACACAGAATATATGTGTTTAAAATCTTAAAAGAGGAATAAAATCAAGTCCAAAATACTCTCATGCATCCTATTAGGCTATAACATTAAGGCATATCATCTTAAGGATCCTAAATCAAGGAAAATATATGAAAGTAGAGATGTGGTTTTTGATGATCATCTTTTGACTCAGTGATACAAAATGGTGAATCAATACCGATCAATTCTCATCAACTACTTCATAAGTGAGATGATGAGGAAACTTCACGCTAGGAAGAAGAGCTATAAGCAGAGCTATATGTTGATCTTGAAGAATTAAAACATCTACTAGGTATTTTTTCATATCAACAAAGTAGTTATTCATAATAGCAGTAGATTTATCATCTAAAGTGGGTAATAGGCACCAACAAAGACTCCCATAATTCATTTGAAGTCATACCAAGATTCAAACAAGACACGAGGTAAATTTTGTGCTTAAGAGTATAATAGTTGATAGGTCTAAAATAGATTATGTTTGAGAAGCCTTAAATCAACCATAATAGAACAAAGCAATAGATACTGACTATGACTTACCCATGAATAATTAGACATGGAAGTTAGTTGATCTGTCTATAGGAAAGAAACCCATAGGCTACAAATGGGGTTTTAAAACAAAATACAAGGTAGATGGATCCATTGACAAACACAAAGCATGACTTGTAGAAAAAATATATGCTCAAAAACATGGTATTGACTATTAAGAGACCTTTGTACCCGCTACAAAGATCATGACCATCAAATTTGTTTTTGTACTGGCAGCATAAAATAGATAGCAAATTCAACAGAAGGATGTCAAAAGTGTTTTCTTAATGGTGATCTAGAGGAAGAAGTATACATGACCCAAATAGAAGGATTTGTTGATGAAAAACATCCTTAAAAGGTATATAATGTCATCAAATCACTTTATTGACTAAAATAACCTCCTAGGGCATGGTACATCAAAATAGATTATCACCTTTTATAGCATGGTTTTACTCATAGCCCCTCACATTTTAACTTGTACATAAAGAAGGTAGAAATAAAAATTATCATTCTTATTTTGTATCTAGATGATTTTGTGATCATATGAATTTTATAAGATCAGTTCGATATAATGAAGAATGACCTCAAAATATCTTTTGACATGACTTATTTGGGGCTACTACATTACTATCTTGGCTTGGAGATATGGCAAAAACTAAATCACACTTTTATCTCCCAGATAAAATATGCAAAAACAATCCTAAAAAATTGCATAGTGTCAAATTGTAATCCACTTTTAACACCAATGGAGAAAGGTTTTCAACTCTCTTTAAGCTAGGATTCATCTCAAGTAGATGCAACTCTTTATAGATAACTCATTGAGAGTCTCATCTACTTGACTTACACAAGACTATATATATATATATATATATATATATATATATATATATATATATATATATGTATATATATATATATATATATATATATATATATATGTATATATATATATATATATATATATATATATGTATATATATATATATGTATATATATATATATATATATATATATATATATATGTATATATATATATATATATATATATATATGTATATATATATATATATATATATATGTATCTGTGTGTGTGTGTGTGTGTGTGTGTGTGTGTGTGTGTGTGTGTGTGTGTGTGTGTGTGTGTGTGTGTGTGTTTTTGTTATGAGCTATCTCTACATATTTATGTATAAATTAAATAAATGTCACCAAGTTGTAGAAAAGAATCTTTTGAGATATGTTTTAGGTACACTTGAGTATGGTCTAGAATATAGGAAGAATAATCAGTTCTTCTTGCAGGGATACAATGACTCAGAGTACACCAGATTTATTGATGATATAAAATCAACATATAGATACATATTTCATCTCAAATATTGACCAATCTCATGGATTAACAATAATCAAACTATTTTTTATCTCCCATCCACTAAGGTAGAGTATCAAACCACATGTAGAACTATGTGAAAAGTTTTATGGTTGTGTCGCATACTAGCTGATATGGGTTCTAATGAAAAGAAAGCACTCATCATTCATTGTGAAAATAAAGATGTGTTAAAGCTTGTGAAGTATCATATTTATCATGAAATAATAAATCACATAAAGGTTGAATATCACTGCATTTAATAACAAGTTTTAGATGACCACATCTAGCTCTAGTTCTACCCAACAAACATAGAGATAGTATATATACTTAGCAAATCCCTTGAAAAGGTGAAATTTGAGTTGTTTAGGGGGGTACATTTGTAAAAATAATGTAATGGGGGGATGCCAATGTAGTATAGATATTTTAGTGTATTGATAACTATTACATTATTTTTAGATTATTCATGATTATTTTAGTTGACTCCTCGCTTCTATTCTTGCAAGTCAGTTTCTATATTATTAGTATCTTGTTGTGTATAAATTTCATTGTACCTATGAATAAAAATCAATAAAATTTACCAACATCCATATACTTGACACTAATACCATAATTAAACTAAGAATATGAGTAAATAATGTACAATGTATTCAATATAAGCATTTTTTACTAACATATTCAAAATCCATATGCTTTATAAAACATACTTAGTTGGTTTAAAAACCAACTGAATGGTTAAATAGATTGACAAAACACAATATTTATAATAATAATAAGAAACTAAACAATAAAAACATCTTTGGATCATAATAATAATCAGCCAATAATTGAATCAACTGGATCATTTTACTATTTTTTTGTTTTCAATGAGGTTCATATGGAGATTCAAAATAGTGAAGGAGGAACCAACACTTTTGAAAAAAATGAATCTCTTTTGACTCTTATAACTAAAAATAATGCATCACTATAGAATAAAGTTAAATATATCATAAGATGGTATAATTTTATAAAATGAAGGATTTTAAAATCAATAGATTGAGACACTATATATTAAGCAAATTATGCATAAAAAGAAACCAAAATGGGTTGAAGAGACATTGAAATATGTCAGACCCTATGCCATTTTAAAAATAAGAAATCAAATTGCACACACACACACACACACACACACACACACACACACACACACACACACACACACACACAGATATATATATATATATATATATATATATATATATATATATATATATATATATATATATACACACAAAATAGTTAGAGAAGTTACTAAATTAAATTTAAGATAATATGGAAAATATTACCTTGGAATACCCTCTAGAATAATAAATCAATCTTTATTTTTACTTTGAAAATCCTTCCATCAAAGAAGATAAAAAAATTAATGCATGAAAAAATAAAATAAAGAGTGAGTATGATTCTTGGTCAAAAATGTAACAAGGTAATTGGTTGATTAACCAATTACATGTAAACCTAATTTTTGTATTTGGGACTTTATAAACAAGTAAAAATCAAATGGTTCACTTGAAACACACAAAGCAAGGATTGTTGTTAATTGATATGTTAAGAAATAAATAATAGACTACAATAAAACCTTTGTACCAACCAAAAAAAGACTACCATTTGATCTATGTTGCATTTAGAATCTCAAAATGGATGTACCACTCAACAAATTGACATAAAAAATTTCATTTATAAATGGATTTATCTAATAAATAGTTTACATGACTTAGCCCAAAGGTTTTACAGTAGAAATCCTAGAGCATAAAGTGTGCAAGTTGAAAAAATTATTATATGGTTTTGAATAACCACAAAGTGTGTGGCATAGAAAAACTAATTGATCACCTCCTAAACATGAAATTCAATATTTTTTATTTTGAAGATACAACTCATTTTTTCAAAAAAAATGTATTTATTATGATTAGTAAATTATACACATTTTTTTGTGATGAAAATTACTATCTGTGTATTCTAGTGATTCAAAAAATATATTATTACTTCATCATTCAATATAAATACATTAGTGAAATTGTGATAAATTTTATAAAGATATATTTTAATCCTCTCATTACACCCATAAACAAAATATGAAATTTATATAATAAAACACTATATATGTAGTAGATGTTACTAAATACAAATAACCCATTCAAAGACTAATATATTTGACCATAACTAGATAATATATTTATTTCACTATTAGTATAATTTATAGATTCATTAAACCTATTATCACTGGGTATAACAAAAAGAGTTTTTTGACATCAAACAGTAACAAAAAAATTGGGCTCAAATACATTAGGGAAAGAGACTTCAAGCCAGTTAGATATTTATATTTTGAACATGCTTATGGTATTGAAGAAGGAAAATCTACTCATGGATGAAAACACATTTTCAATTTAGAAGGAATAAAATACTATATTACTTTTAAACCATATAATAATCACATCGACACCAAATACAATTTAAAACAACATTATGTGAATATGGTAGTTTAAAATTACTTCATTGTCTTATTGTAGTGTGACAAAAGAACATCTTGAAAAAAGTGCTAGAAGAAAAAAAATGAAAAGTTTAAAAACATTCTTGGTATCACAATAAACCATACATATTGATGGTTTTATTCATTACTAATGTAAAAAAAAATAAATAAACCAAGAGATATAATAAGAGATAGTTTTCCTCGTAGCTGTAAATAAATAATACATGTAGGATGCGAAAAAATCTTCATAGAACATGAATAAAATAGAAATTATATATATATATATATATATATATATATATATATATATATATATATATATATATATACATATATATATATACATATATATATATATATATACACATATACATATATATATACATATATATATATATACATATATATATATATACATATATATATATATATATATACATATATACATATATATATATATATACATATATATATATATATATATACATACATATACATATATATATATATATATACATACATATATATATATATATATTCACTCATTAAATTATAATATAAATTTGGTTTTCACAAAATTTCCATTCATTTTTCATCCTATTATTCCTATCATAATATATAATACGTGAAGATATCATATTTTTGTATCTTTATCCCTAGGGTTCCTTAGTTGTTCTTCCTACTAGGGATTCCGCTATTAGGGATATTCATTGTTTTATTTATGTTTAATTATAAAGATTTATCATAAAAAAAACTATCATATTTTTTTTCTAGACATAATTTTTGGATCATTTTATTTATTTATGAAAATGTTGTATAGATTACTTAGAATTATGGATACACTAGTTTTAGTAAATTTAACCTACAAGTCAAAGGTGTATCCTTTTAAAAATATTTTATGATCTTAAATTATGTATCTATTTTTATCATATTCTTATTTTTTGGTTTATAAAATTTATAACACACTATTTTTAGAGATGTGATAAAATTGAAAGTACAAAGAAATAAATGACTAAACTAGAACTCGGGTACGCAGGAGTGCAACAGTAGCTGTAAAATATTTGTGAGACTATGATAAATTGATGTAAATCATAAATAGGAGTACATGTTATCTTGGGAAAATTTCACACTTTTTGCACTTCATCAGATTTCTTTAATGTCTTTATGGTGCATATTTACCCTTTAATATTTTTTTTTCTCTATGTATATTTTAGAAGATGTACCTTTACCTGTATGTCTTGTGTGTCCTATCATATGCCTTTCATTCACTATAGGAGATTATATGTTCTTAATTATTCACTCTAACCATATTTTAAGGATAATTAGCAATAAATATTTTTAAATGGGATAAATTATTAAGGTTTTATGGTTGTGTTTGACCTCAACACCTACATAGAAATACCTTGAATAGGGATAAAAATCAATTTAATTGTCCCATACTATGATGGTGTGTATATAATACTAGTGAAATAATATATGACTGTCTAACCCTAGTGTGATTATGTGCTTGATCAAACTATTTTTGACATTTTTATTGTACTTAGACTTAACTCTAAACATATTGGGTTTTAATGGCTCAAAACTACGTATAATAGGTACTTTAATCTCAGTGTGTAGTTAAATATTTTGGTGATTTCAAAGATGGAAGACTCACAGCCTCTCTTTCCAAAAAAAAGGGTATTAAATGTGTTTATATAGTGCCCCTTTTTTTAAATATTCATATTGGGATTGGAAGACGTGTATAATGACCCATTATGATAAATTTGAATTTTGGAAACTAGTCACTAATTATAAAGAAGACAAACCAAGTGGATTAAAAAATTATCAGTATGTGAGACTATCCTAAAGTATTGGCCTAATCTAATGAATAGAGACAATCAAATTGAATTCATGAATCAATTAGGTAATGACTTTCTACTAATCACAATGATAAATTTAAAAAATTAATATTATATTTTCTTTAAGATAGAAGGTCATCTATAATTGAAGTATAAGAATAGATATTTAAAATTTTCAAATTGATAATAGGTTAATTTTGTGTAACTGGTGGTCAAAAATGTAATTTTTTAATAATTAAATGTTAACTTGAGTGTCTACATTTACCATTATTTATTTATTTAAAAAAAATATAATACAATACAATACAATACTATGTCCCACTAGCTACCCAGAAAAATAGTAAAAAAAAATAATAATAATTAAATCCTAAAAAATAATTAGTGATTTTTAGAAAAATTGGAACAATGTATATGCACTACATATTTGTATATATAGTCTAAAACATATTTTTAATTAATTTCAATGATCCAAACTCAAGATATTTTGAGCAGAAGATGAAAATGTATGTGGCCACTTTGTGCCAAAAAGTGGGATAGACTATTATGCTTTGGCCCTTCTAATAAATAAAAGTGAAATTCCTAGAGTAAAAGGAAGAGTGTTATACATGAGTTTACCTATGTAGAATGGCCTTGAATGTAGATAAAATGTTGAACTATGCTTCATCTAAAACTTAAATTCAAACACTTACAAATAAGTCGTTACATAGGATAAAAATATGAAATGAATAACTACATAGGTACACATTTTTTTAAATATAAATTTCATTCATTAACAATTTATAGTCTTATAGATTTATTTACAATAGTAGGTACAAAGTCATATTCTTATGGAGTCGAACTATCAATAACTCTATTTTTGGATAAAAAGTAAAACAATAATTAGGTGTATTTATTTTCATTTCTTTTAAGTTTTATTTTAATTTAATTACTTGTCTAGTCTCTTCTCTAATTTTAGTGTAATTTTTAGATTTGAGTTTTATCTGCTTATTTTAATTTAATACTAATTTATACATATAGTGTGTGTCCTAGTTTAAATTCATTATACAAAGTTAATTTTTCTTATGATGTGCATTTTAGTCAATGCACAACCATTATACACATTCATTAAATTTTGACACTTGATAAATAGAAAAATTGACTTGACATAGGTGCTTCATTGTGGGCTAGGGCCTACTCTTTGTGAATGATTTATAAATTTAGAATTTTAGAGTAGTCCCTTTGCATTTTAAGGTGAATGAATAAGCTTGCTTAATATTTTATTGACAATGATATATTATTAAATATGTTTAAACCGACTATGTATTCATATGAGAATCATTATTTATTTTCACATGCCCCTGAGATGTGAAATGTATGGTTGATCAATAGAGATGATTTGAATTCTAAAATTTATTATTTATTTTTGCAAGGATGATTCCATCAGAGTTGGATATCTTTGGTATTAAGGAGGCTTTAGGATTTTTAGTCTAACAAACTTGTCTAAAAGACAACAATATTGATCGAATGATCTGATTACTGTTAGAATATGATAAGGAATAGGATAGGCACAAACTATACATTTTTTTACAGTGAGTAATAACAAATAACTAAGGTAAAATCTAATAAATAATATGGATAAAATATAATTAAATATAATATCTTATGTGTATGCACAAGTCATGTAAGCTACATTTAGCTCAAGACTAATATTGTCTAGTGTCCAATACCAAATTTATTATATACATTAACCCTACTTCTTTAGAATTAAAATAAAATATAATTCAATAGAAAAATGATAAAGATATGTACCATAGTATGCAAATTTCCTTTATCACTGGGATAAGGCTCCAAATGTGTAGATTGATCCATGAAAACTAATATCAAAATGAAAAAATCAGTGTCCTTTTGTGAAATAAAATCTAAATACCTATCCTCACAAAACTGACAAATTTGTTTTCAAAATATTTTATTTGTTCAAATTAATATAACAAGATAAAGGATGAATAAAATATTATATAATTTTAATATTCAATACATATTAATAGTCATAAATTTTATTGTTACTCTTGTTAATATGCTAATTTTATTATATTAACTTATAACTTAGCCTCCAAACTACATACAATTGATATGATTTTGGTAGGTACTAGTAAATAAGTCCGTACCTTATTGACAACATCTTTGGTTTAGTGTTAGGGATTAAGAAGTATCCATTTTATGAAATTAATTTTCTTTTCTATTTAATAATTTTATTTACAATTAAAAGGGAGAAGGATCATCCAAATAAAGTATAGTAACATGTCAAGTCAAAAAGAGATGTAGAAGAAGAAAGAAAGAGCATGTCATCAACCGCATAGTTATGACTACACTAATCATAACTTAAAGGACAAGGATATGGAGAAATAAGAAAAAATACATTAGTAACTATACATGGAAATAATTACACCATAAATAGATGTTGAGTAATTAAAATATTATTCAAAAGGAGAGGGAGGAAGATAAATTATTTCAGCATATAAAAGGTTACTGCTACATCACAAACAGGTTTAGGAACAATGAATCGCCATCTGCACATAAACGGTGAAAAATAGAATCCATGTAAAAGAAGGGAAAGATCTTAAAAGTAATGGAAGAAAAAATATATGCTTATGGAAATTGATAATTAATGAGATCTTGATTGTTATTTTACCTTATCTTTTTATTATTTCCTATCTTCATAGGATAACACTTTGAAAAATTCTTATTATTTCATATATTAAATTAAATCATTCATTTCAATATTAGTAATGAATATAATTTAATGATTACACTTGATATAAATATAAATGACTTAGGGTATTTAAATACTTAGTTTGTTTCACCTCTATGTAGGTTTGAGACTACACACAAGTACCAAAAAAGGTTATATGTAGATTCTCAGCCATTAAGATTAGGGACTATATTTATAGAACCATCTAGAATAATATATTGGTCTGTAGAATCTTATGCCAGCTTAAAGAATCTTTCTTGTGTGAACTTCATATGTGTGAATTGTGCCTCTCTATGTCAATATAGGCCACTATGCATGGTTATAATGTGTTTGTATGTGTGATATCAAGGTTTCACTATAAAAATGTATTTTCATCTCTTTGAAACCCTAGGTTCACTTTCAATACTATGTTTAGACTTGTTAAAAATGAAGAAGGTGGTTTGAGCTGACATTAACCACTATCCAAAAAATCATTGAGTATTTCTTATGTATCCAATATTCCAAAGAGGGAAGAAAACCACATTTATTTCTCCTCTTATATATATGTGTGCAATGGTGTTCCTTGAATTAAATCAACTTATAATATAAATTTTGACACTTGATAAATGGAAAGATTGACTTAAGTTAGGTGCTTCATTATGGACTAGGGCCTACTCTTTGTGAATGATTTATAAATTTAGAATTTGAGAGTAGTTCCTTTGAATTTGAAAGTGAATGAATAATCTTTATCAATATTTTATTGACAATGATATATTATTAAATATGTTTAAACCAAATGTGTATTCATATGAGAATCATTGTGTGTTTTCACATGTCTTGGAGATGTGAAATGTATGGATGATTGATAGAGATGATTTGAATTCTAAAAATTACTATTTATTTATTCAAGGATGATTCCATCAGAGTTGGATGCCTTTGGTATTAAGTAGGCTTTAGGATTTTGAGTCTAACAAACTAGTCTAAAAAACAACAATATTGAACAAACGATTTTATGATTGTTAGAATATGATAAGGAATAGGGTAGGCACAAACTATGGATTTTTTTAAGGTGATTAATAAAAAATAAGGAATGTGAAATATCATAAATAATGTGGATAAGAGATAATCAAATACAATATCTTATGTGTATGTATAAGTCATGTAAGCTGAATTCAACTCAAGACTAATATTGTCCAGTGTCCAATACCAAATTTATTATATACATTAACCCTATTTTTTTATAATTAAAATAAAATATAATTCAATAGAAAAATGATAAAGATATTTACCGTAGTATGCAAATTTCCTTTATTACTGGGATAAGGCTCCAAATGTATAGATTGATAAATGAAATCTAATATCAAAATGAAAAAATCAATGTCATTTTGTGAAATAAAATCTAAATAAAAATGAAAAAATTTAAATTTCATGAGCAATGATGGAATGCATATGTAATTGGGTCAATTATGTTTTCCCTTGATGTTATTATAAATGATGCTTTTTAATGAAGTATTAGAAAAATATGCTTCTTATTGAAGTAATTAAATAATTGTGATTTTTGGTGAGGCATTGGAGATTGGGGGTGATCATTGCTCAATGGAGAAATGCAATAATTTAAGGTCCATGTTTTGGTATAATAAATTTCTTGACCCTAAGGATTAGTGATAGGCCATTGGGTGATGTTGAACCTAAACCACACTACTCATGCAACTGATTTGAACTTCAATATGAAATGGGGAACCAATATTAAGCTCAAGTATGGTGACTCAAAAATTGTACACTAACATATGGATTCAATCTATAACCTTCGGTACCATAATTATCACAACAATAAAAAACTCTTGAAAATATAAACTATAATCATCTATGTGCATGAAGAATGTTCACTCCCCATAATCTGATCCAATTGATGCTAACATAAAAAACTATAATAGTGGATGCATTAGCGGAGTTCATTCCATTATTTTCATCCAACTAATGCCAACTTAATATATGTTATTTTACATGAGTATACCACTTTTCCCTAATTTATAAAATATGAAAACTTGTAACTTATTTAATTTTAAAATTTGTGCATATGCATTACATATGTCATAAAAATATGTCTCAATCTACAAACGTTTGTCCCTTACTCAAAACCAAAATAATATCTACACTAATATAAATTCCATGAATCATGTAATTTATCAGAAAATTTAAATTTATTATACTTGGATGCATGAATATCAATGAAAATATCTCTAATATACTCTCCTTTTGAGATAATGAGTATAGACCGTAAATTACACATCTTAAAATAAAATTTATAACATTAAAATATTAAAAAAATATATAAATATTTATAAAGATGTGTAAACATCTAGATAATATTTTATCATAGTATGAATATATTATCAAAGCATGTATTAAACATGTATTATAAGGCACACATATCATATCAAGATGGATAAATAATTAGGCATGCAATTATAACCATCAATAATAAAATCATGAAATAATAAACTACACAATAAGATTCGTGATATTACTCATGATACTCCAGAAAAATATAGTGTGTTATATACATCACGGCACTACAAAGTCATAAAAGTTACCATGCAATTTGATCTTTATCCATTCAAAAGGACACGATTTTATGCCCATGATGTAGACAATAAAATCATAGTGCATATCACTCAATGTTGCACAAGGCAAGATCCGCATGATATAGAATATCTAATGTCACGCAAGGAAAGTGCCCAAAGAAAGAGTCATACGTTGAGATGGGAAATACAAGTCCGAAATGCAAGTTGCAATTTTGCAAATTGCATATGGGTTCCTGAGGTCCACGATAAGGAAGGTAACACACCACGTGGAACATAGAAGGGTAAATGACGGACTTTCTAACTGGGAATGCATGTGCAAAACACTGTTTTTAGAAATACGCATTGTAAATTGCTTAAAAATCTCCCACACTCGCAGCAGTCAACATGAAGAAGCACACGGTGGAGAAATAAAGTGTTGGTGCAACATAGCAAGTTTGTTAACTTGCAATATCCATGTAGACTTTTGGATCCCAATGAAGAGGTAGGCGGAGATAAAAATGGATAAGGTAGTTTTTAAATGCAAATTTTACATCTGTAAGTTGCAAATTCAAGTTGAATCCGGCAGGCCTACGGATTTAATAAAGTGCATGCAATGCTCGAAAACGTAATACCAAGTGTCCTCTGTAGAATTAAGTTACACTAGAGATGAACGCTCGAGATGGCTGTTGAACATTTAGCATGCGATATTCCATTCAAGGTTGGTGGGTCAACCCCGCTGCATCAGGATTATCAACAGTTTCAGCAAGCCCAGCACATAATTCGGCCTAATAAAATTCAAACATCAAAGAGCAGTTCCAATGAACAAGATGGCACGATAAGAAATTATCGTATCACAAATGATATGCGATAGATCCAAAATGAGGCTTGTGACACAGGGCTTTCCTCTATCATAGGTGGATACGGTAGACATGGTGAATTGTATGGTCCATATGTGGCAAAAACCATGGTAGCAAGTCATCCTGGTGTCCCTCTTGGCCGTAGTATGTATCCTAATCAGCTTCTATTTGATTGTTACTATGGACCTCCTGGAGTCCTTGGCTCCCACTATGATAATGTGAATGAAAGAGAGATAACAATGATGAGGACTGGTAGTGGGCCTGGTATCTATGGTGGATATCCACATCACCAGATGCATCTTGTTGATGGGATCCAATATCAATGTAATGGACCTAGATCTAGCACATGCTCGGCAGCTTTGCATCCTTTATCGAGAGAACAAAATGACACATCTTACTATAGGGTTACTTCTGAAGGGATAAATAAAGCTTATGCAAAGCAGGCGGATGTGTTGGTGTCAAAAGATGCAAAGAATTTCTAGTGATAGTAATCGCCCTCTCTTTCCCCATGATTCAAATACAAGGAGAGACAATGCTTATTGATCTAGCAATCATCAAACTGAGGTGTCAATTCACGAGCAGCACTTAGTAGTCATCGTGATTGGGGAACTATTTATACTGATGACCAGATGGTTTTTTCTGAACCTATTTTTGCTGAAGGGGCTTTATCAAAATGATAATTTGTAGATTGTAGGATTTCAGGCATGGAATGTAATCTTGGGAATTGGGCCGATATTAGAAGGATAGCTTAGCAGATAAGCTTAGGTAATCAAGAGAACATTCAAGTTAAAATTAAAGACGGTATGTAATCTTGTAAGACAGCAGTGTCTCAAGATTTGAATCAAGCTAGGATGTTTGATTATATGGAAATCGACCCAAACGAAGTTGCACGTTCAGTGGATCACAGTCAAATTGGACTAAAGCATCCCTTGGAAATTGGAGACTTACCCAGAAATGAAAAGAAAATTGTGGATTATTGGTTAGGAAGCTCAAGGTTATTTTTGGAGTTGCTTCAAAAATTATGCTACATATGTTTTTCAGCCTCGTAGATCTTTTATGAATAGAAAGTAAAAAATGGAGAAGCAAATAATGGATACAGAGAAAGAGTTGGGTTCTAGAAAGAGCTTCTACAAGGTACTTTGCTAAACTAGGTTAAATGGTTGACCAGGGAGAGTTCCTAAGCAGAAAAACAACATGCAAAAAACAAGTCTTCAAAATGCAAGTTGCAATATGCAATCCAACCTCTCAATCCCTCCAGTTAATTCATGATAAGAAAAGTCAACTCAAATGGAGGTCCTTGGAAGATTTCAAAGTGGAATACAATTTTGCAAATGTGCAAATTGCAAATTGTACTAAGATCTCCCAAACCAAAAAGCCAACATGAGGTCCCAGTTTAAAGCATAACTTTAAAGGCCCAATGGAATTTTGCATTTTTGGAAATTATAAAATGCACTTGAAGTTCCCTAGTCCATGAGGGAACTTTTCAAGGGAATTGCAACTCTAGATTGCAATAACTACAAAATTGCAAATTGCATTCGAAGTTCCCAAGTCCATAAATGAACTTTTGAGGGGAACTACAACTTTAAATTACAAGTTGCTAAATGGCATATGTGTTGCTAACTTCTAGATTTATGCCAACATTCAAAGCTATAGATGAGCTTCCAATTCCCACCATACAAAAGATGTGAAAAATTGCAAACGGGACCCAAAGTTACCCATAAGGGAAAAATGTGAAAAACAATGCACTTAAGCTCCATGAAAGTTTATTTCCAAACCTAAAAAATTAAAAGGGGTAAAATCAAATATGGAAAAAGGCACATCGAAACAAATAGGTGAAAAAGGTAAAAATTATCCAAGTCTTTCCATTTCCATTATTTTGATTGCATAGAATACCTCCATGGACGAGATATGTTTTAGGATTTGCAAGCGCAAGGTAAACCATTCTAAGGATCTTTCTAAAGCAACCATCGATGTGGAGTATTCTAATGCAATCATTGCAATTTAAGGGTGATTCATTGGCATGTACAGGAGGAAGCACGACTATCCAGAAACTTTTAGCTATGCAATTGAGTGGTCAAAGTCATGGCCAAGTGATTACACATGAAGAAAAAGAGTTAGTTTTGTTTCTAGGGGAATATTCTCCCTCAAACCTATCTATAATATATATCCATCCAAAGAGATCAATGGTTTGCTAAAATGCTTCATCATTACATGGATAGTTAGTTGCTTCAATGATTCCCATCTTTTGGTTAGAGCATTTTGGTTGAACTTTGAGATCTGATTGTATCTTTGCAATATTGAAAATTGCTAAACAAATTTCTAGAGAAAATGGGGTGAAAATTTTGTATGAAAAGAGTGTTGGTCCTCCTTTTCAAGGTTATTCTTGGTTGTTATTATTTTTAGTTATATGATCTTTAAAATTTTGGGATCCATGCTATGTTTTTATTCTGTCTCACTTGCTAAGGAAGTTGTAGATATACATCCATTAACAAGCTCTAGGAGCATTGTATATGTCTCCCCTGTTCAAGAGCAACCTCACCATGAATTTCTCCATGGTATTATCACTGATGTATGTAAGATTTACCTGCAAGACAATGTAAAATAGTTATGATTTTTACTCTTTCCTATTAAAAAAATGCAATAGTATGTGTTACAAAACTCTGTTGATTGGATATCTAGTTTAATATTTATGAATGGTTATCATCTTGGGCATAAATCTAAGTTATAAACCCCTTTCTGCATTATGATTTGGAAATATGTTGTTTACAATGTCTTAATGACACCCTAGGTTTATGGATTTGATAGGAAAAGGCATTTGAATCTCTAGTTGTATTGTATGCTTTAGGGTTTAAAAAATAATTTGAATACTTGCATTATATGGGCACCAATGGATATAAATTACTCTTGTTAGCTTCCTTAGCTTGTATTTCTATCTTTTAACATTCTTTGAAAATAAGTGATGTCATGCCTATTGGAGTAATTCTTGTTGTTTGAAAAGCCACATCGCCACACCACTCTCTTATATACCTAACTTATTTTCCTCTAGTCTTCCCTAAAAATAATACACCATCTTACATATTCTAACTGTTATTTACCTACAGATGCATAAATATCACATATCTAAACTATATCTATGTTTTGTGCTTTAAATCATACCATTTAAGTCTTCCATTAGGTCCTCTGTTATTGATTTTTTTTTTAAGAAATGAAGGTTATAATCATATTTTTATCTATCTTTAGTAGCTTGTGTCTAGGCTAGAGCATTTTTTAATTCCATGTGATAACCTTTCTTTGGTAGAGTGTGCAAACTTGGTAATGCCCTAGTTAGATTTGTGTTTGCGTGTGTCAATAATCTCCACGGAGATTGAATAGTAGTATTTATAAATGTGAGGAAGCTACCTCATAGGTTCTCTCACCTCTATTCACGTAGATCCAAAAGTAGGAAGGATATAACCATACGCTTTTTTTATGTCTTCTAGTTATTATATACGTTCAACTCATTATTATGCTAAACCCTTTCCCAACTATAACGAAATATTTTTAGGTTTTTCATCTTCATTTTCCATTTTATCAGAGTGTGCACTACTAAGTGTTAAAGGTGTACAAATTGGAACCAAAAATTTCTTGGCACCATTACCTAATACTAAATATTGATCCTAGGCATTTGTGTTGTTGGGGACTCTTGCAGAGGGATGTGTAAGTTTAGGATATCAAGTTCTATGTCTTGGAATATTTTATGCACTAACCTTAGCTAAGTATTTTTACATAAAGTTTATTCATATTATCTCATGTGTTTGAAATTTGATGTTAGTTGAGCATGTTTTACTAATTTGGGCCATCAACTATGTAGTAATCCATTGGGGATAGTACTAGGTACTTGAAAGTTTTGGTAAGTTGACATCTATTGAATTTATTTCAAAGATCTATAAATTTATCATGGTTTAAGATGTTTTCTCTCTTTGAACATAAATTTGGATTTTTAGTATATTTGATTATACATCTCATCACTAATTTGATCAAGGTATGGTTTCAGTATGTATCAATGCATCTTTTTTTTTTTTAATTATTATATTCAATAAGTTTAACTCTAGTGGAGACTCTAACATATTATTTGGTTTCAAGGAAGATTAGTTTCCATTTTTAACTCTTTGAGTTGTGAGTGTTCTTTTGCTTGCAAAGCTGGGAGGACTGAGGCCATATTTTGAAGGTGACTCATCGAATCAACATCTCTCAACCTTAAGTATTCATCTAAGAAGATTTAGACAAGTTTAGAGGCCAATTGAAGGACAAATTTCAATTGCAAAATAGTGTCTAGATTGTCAAGATTTGGGTACACCTAAAATTTTGTTTATTGAGTTTCTTATTATTTAATATTTTAATAGTTTTTTTTATCATTCAAAATCATATAGTCCAATTTATTACCTAGCACCTTCTCAACCAATTGAATATCCTCATATGTTTGATCCCTTAAGTCCATTTCACTAATCCCCTCATAGCCCTTTGTCATTTGATCTTGAACCTAAGATTGAACCAATGATGATGCATATGGATCAATATGATAATGAACATATTACATTATGGATTACCATATTTAGATTATTAATTTTAATGAAATGGAATGGTACCCCAATGAAGTAAGGAATTACCTTCCTAAGTTTCAATGGAATAATGTAGTGACTGGTGATCAACATTTGAGGGATTTTGACATTATCATTGAATATTATGATGTTGAGCATGATGATGTTTATAATAAGTTTTTTTGTACATACTGGAATAAGATGCTCAACAATGGTTCAATTCCCTTCCCAGTGGATGCATTGATTCATGATAATGAATGAAGAATGTTTTAAAATTTTAGTATGGCTATAGGATTTATCTTAAGTTTCTTTTGGCAGAATTTAAAAATGTTAAGACGAACCTTAAAGAGTGTGTGTAAGATTTTAGTACATGGTTTAATAAGACTATGATGTGGCTACTTGATATAAGACCTAGTGATACAACTTGTTTGATTAAATATTGTGATGCCTTTTATAAGAAGGCTACATCATACTTAAGGGACAAGGCTCCTATGAACTTGAGATTGGTATTCCATATGGCCATCCAAATTGAAAAAAAAGGACATGGGAAAGCCCCTAAATAAGTGGACTGATGTTAAATTTATTAATCCATAAAAATCTTAGTCCACTAAGATAGCCAACCTTGAGGAAACTATGAAAACTTTGGACTCTTATGTCAAAGAAATGTCATATAAGTTATCTAGGGATGAGAAGGATGAAGGAAAATGATGATTGAATGCTTCAATATTATTGAATAATAAGAGGATGAATATATACAATGTGAAATAGTTCATAATTGTAAGGAATCAGTTCATAATTATATAATGGATACAAAACAGTATAACTTAACTAGCTATGACAATGTTATGCCAACTAATCAATAATTTCTACTACCAAACTACATAATTAAATTAATTGAATAATGTAACATAATAGGATTCACCAGCATTTCCCCCTTTATTACATTTTTTACAAACATCATATTTACTAATAGTGCCCCACCCTTTATTTCAAACACTTTAAAAAGATATACACTCTCCACATAGCCTACTCACTTTCTAAGGTGGCATGCAATCTTTGTGGCTTCAACGTCTTGGTGTCACCTTGATTTTTCCTTGTAGGATTACCAAAAACATGGAAGTGACAAGATCACTTCTCTCTGCTAACACCTTCGATGGTTTCTTAGATTATGAGGATTACCACAAACCCATATGGTTTTATGATATAGGTTGACCATGAACTTGGAGGGTTGTAGGAGGTTTTTATTGCACTTCGATGGTTTCTCAGATTATCACAAACTATTTTCTAGGATCAAAGCACTAATTTAATACTTTTTCTCCCCAAAAAATTCTTTTTTAGGAGGTACCAAACTAGAAAATACTGCTCAGTAGCTTATTGAAAAACATACTATAAAACATAAACAAACACACCAAAATTTGTCACCATAACAATATTGCTTCCCTATCATACGAAACTGATGAGAGGATGCCAAATGTCCTCCAACATTCATGTATCATCTATCCTCTAGTAAAAAAACCTACATACTTCGATGATGAAGATTTGAAGTTCAGTTGGATGAGGAGAAATCCTCCCATAGTTTGGACCCATTTGACATTTGACTCAAGATGTCGTAAACAAGTGATAGTGCATCCTTGTCTAAATAATTAAATTTGATTTTGATAATTTTAACATAAAATTTAAACTTTGACTTATTATTAATTTTTTGACATTTTTATAATATCGATAATGGACCCAAAATAATATTCACTCTAGATGAAACAATATTAACTCTAGATGACATGACTTTTTTTTCCAATCATAAATGTAATGACTCTGACTTTTCCCAAATTAATATTGAAAATCTATGATAAACACATATACTAATCAAACTTAAATAGCTTAAATTCATATGACTTAAATGAATTTTATTGAAATCAAAACAATCTTTACCTATGAATCAACAAATAGAGAACTTAAATAAAAGATAGACTATATGCAAATAAAGATTAAAATCTAAAACTTGATGAATTCTAATACCTTTTGAATTGACAACTAAAACCATATAGAAGAGACATAAATACATAATGTATAATACCTAAGTACACGTCTATCTAAAATAGTAACTATTTAAGATATTCTCACTTGTTTTGATTGGATCTACCTGTCATAAAAATGCTAGGATCTACCTCAAGGATGTGACTTTTAGGATCACTTGGAAGCTAGGGATCTCAGTGATGGGTTGAATGCCAAGTCAGTAGTGTAATAAAGCATAAGCACATAGTAATTATTATTAATGTTGGATGATTTCAATAATATAATGCATGCATGCTAGCGGAAAAGATACAAGTTAAAGAGATTTATAACAGACCTAGATTATGCATGATGAGAAGATTTACATGGTAGGAATCAACTAAAGGATTTTGGTTGCTTCTTCAACTCTACTACATTATACACCAAGGATTTATGTTTAGGGAAAATATAAAGTCACTAATCTAAAAGCGCTCAGAAGTGACTCTATCCAATTTGCCACCACCATCATGACCCTAAAAAAGATTCTCCTAGCATGTAAATCTACCACCACTACCACAATATTTAAAATGATTCCTCCTATTGGTATAGATTTGGATTTTCTTCCTCCTATGCTGTCAACGATACAATACATCTCTTCTTATTGCTACAACTATAACTAATAAAACTGAATAACAATAATGCCTAGAAAAGTAAAATATGAATACTTCATTAATGGGACAACAAAAAAATTCTTGAGTTGCCCCTATGAATGATTTAGTCTGATATTATCATCAGAAATGAATGGCACTCTGATACCAATGAAGGAAATGTTTACTGAATGCTTCAATATTATTTAATAACAAGAGGATGAATATATACAATTGGAAATAGTTCATAACTGTATAATGGTTACAATACCATATAACTTAACTGGCTATGATAAAGCTATGCTAGCTAATCAATAATTATTTATACCAAACTACATAATTACATTAATCAAATAATGTAATATAGAAGGAATCACCAACAAAGGCACTACCTCATGGGTCTATAAGTCAAGGGAGAAATCAAAATCTTAATCAATCAAAAAGGAGGCCTATTTTTAAACATTATGGATAATGATAGAGAAAAGATGCCTACTCAAAA
The DNA here is from genome assembly GCA_037957365.1 of Torreya grandis. Lineage (NCBI taxonomy): Eukaryota > Viridiplantae > Streptophyta > Pinopsida > Cupressales > Taxaceae > Torreya > Torreya grandis. The sequence continues at coordinate 979,075 of JARHVA010002710.1, read as the reverse complement.
TGATAAAAATTAGAATAGAGGAGTTGGAAAGCAAGTATTTAATCCATTGCATGCCAAAGTGAATGTTGTAGGCTATGATCTTAACATTGATTGGTGTCATAAATGCTTTTGACACATCCTCCTTATGATAGAGTTGAATGAATTGATGAATATGTCAAGGAAGTTGAGTCTACATCTGATGGTGATGAGATTCTAATCTTGGATTATTAATTCTCCTCAAGTAATTTGTCTTCCTCTATAGAATTGTTGAGTGCTTCTACTATTGATTAATTTTGGATTCAGTTAAGAAGTTATGTGTCCCAACTCTCAAAGTTGTTTGTGATGTTAACATGACATAAGTATATGAATTACCTAATCATAATTTTGAATTTTTATGCCCCATGATGATTAATAATTATGATGGGGGAATTCCTTCGATTTGGGACATGCAACTATAAATTAATATAGATGTTGCCCAAGATAAATAATATAGCCTGATAAGTAGGTGACAAGGTGTTGCTACTCAAGAAACTACCACTGTAAATCTAACAATAAGGGATGCAATTAAGGAAATAAAATAAACTACATTAGTTTAAAATTCTTCTAAATTAACACTTGCTTCCCATTTTGTCAAATTAAGAGGTACTCTAGCCAAGAATAGAGTATGCTTGATATCTAGTATCCCTAAGGGTGTGAGTGATATAAGAACAAATCCAACTTTAAAAACTACTTTCAAAAGTGCAAATTAATCCAAGCCTATTCTGATTCAGACATTAAAGGATTTTATTCTAGTTAATGGTTTTATCACCCTTCCTCCAAATAAACCCCTTCATTAGTTTATCATGTGTGATGTGGCTCAGGTTTTGAGTCAACTAAAAATCACTATGTCACTTGTTGAGTTATTATGAATACCTAAACATAGGAATAGAGAGTTTGAATATTTGGACTAGAAGATGATAAAGAATTATATGAAGTTGTTAAAAAATCCCTAAAAGTTTATTTGGAGACTACATTGGTAGAATGTTAGCTAAATATGGATCTATTTTTACAAAACCTTGTTGATTAATGGCTTAATTATTCATAATTTCATGTTTGATTTGATATCCCCTTGTAATGTGATGCCCCTGGGTATCCTAAATGACCTCATAGTGGAAATTGCATTAGCATTTGGCATGTGATATGCCATAGAATAATGAGAGGTACCAATTTTGGGATAATGCAGAGGGTTGGTAGTGTAGTTGGATGTGCATCCATGTAAATATATGATTATGAATGTGGTAGTTTTTGATTGACCTACCATGTGAGTGATGCTGATATCAAGAAAATGGGATGCAAGTATGGATGGAAGTGTACAAATGGACCATTATTATGCCACCATTCCTTTGGATGGTAATATGGTCAAGCTTCATAGAGAGTCAAAGATGGTACATGTACTTTAAGACCCAAAATAAGATATAAATGAAGTGTTTTACACGGATGTTAAATTGGGTAGCTTCACTAGGAATGAGTATGTTGTTGAACAACCTATTGTTATTGATGTTGGGTTTGACAATCAAGATGATGTTTAGAAAAAAGTCTTTTGATAGGGCTTGATCCAATATTAGAAATGGAGGTGGGGTTGCGATCTATGCCCCTAATGGGAAATATTTGTAAGTTTATTTCAATTTGTCCTTTGAGTGGACAAATAATACTGCTAAGTATGGGGTACTCTTGCTTAGTTTAACAGATTGACGTGAACATGGAATAATAAGCTTGATTAAAGGGTGATTTGGAGCAAGTGGTTAAAAATGTTAAAAATGACTATGCCACAAAAAATAAAAGGTTTAAAAAATATAAGAATTATGTATGGGATTTGATTGAATTATCTGATCCATTCAACATTTTTTATCATAACAAAAGTCTCAATGAAAAAGTTGATAGACTTATAGTGTTAGGTGCTTAGTTTGAAATTATAAATATGAACCCTAACTATCAGTATCAAGTAGGGGTGCTTGTTAGGCCTTCAATCCTAAACAATATCCATCATTGTCAAAAATTTTAAGATGATTATTAGATTCGAAGGCTTATAAATTGTGAAGCCGAATTTGAGGATTAGTTCATAGACTTGGAATCCATGGCTTAGGTTTGTGATGGAAAAGAAACCTTGTTTGGGAAGGATATAATTCAATTGAAGACAAATAGTCTCACTAAGGGATTGCTAAGTTTAGAAGCATCTTTTGATGGAGTCGATAAGATTAATCCTATGGACTCATTTATCTCAAAATATGTGACTAATTTAGGTTCTCATGAGAATAAAAAGAAAGTTTGGGTGGGCACTCACCTAATTGTAGCATAAAAACAAACCTATATGTAGTTGTTAAAGAAGTAATACTACTGTTTAGATTGGTATTATTCCAATTTGAAAGAATATAAGGAGGATTTTTTTCAATATGTCATCCCATTATAGATTGAAAATAAACCTCTTAGGTAGAATCCAAGACCAATTAACCCCATCATGGACACCAAGATATGGGATGAGTTAAAGAAGCTAAGGGACGGTGGGATTATTCAACCCATATGTATTTATCATTGGTTGAAAACTTAGTCGCTATGATAAAACAAATAGTGACATGTGCTTGTGTGGATTTTTAGAATTTTAAAAAAGCCTCTTTGAAGGATAATTACCCCTACCTATTATGGACAACCTACTGTAAAGTGTTACTAAATCATAAATGTTATCCACCTTAGATGGTTTCTCAAGATATAACCGACTTATACTGAAGGAATTTGATGTACCCAAGACCGCATTTACAATTTCTTTGGGCCCGTATGTTTATATGAGGATGCCCTTCAAGTTAATTAATGTTGCTAAAACATTTTATCATTCTATAGATGTTGCTTTTCTAGGAGTTGTTAATAATTTTACAAATCTATATCAGGAGGATATTAGCTTGTACTCCAAGAGCATAAAGGAACATTTAGAACATATAGAGAAAGTGTTCATTAGATTTAGGGAGTTCGGAATTTCACTTAATCCTATAAAATATAACTTTGGAGTACAAAAAACTAAGTTGATGGGACATATAGTGTTTTTAAGTATGGTATCATGATTGATCCTGGGTGAGTGGAAGTCATTGACAAAGTTCTTAACTTGTATTCCAAGAAGGGAAAATTCAATCCCTCTTTAGATAAATTAAATTATTTATATGCTTTGTGTCAAACTTTGTAAATAACACTCAGTATATTATATCCATATTGAAGGACCAAACCATTAAGTGGTAGGATAAGTCTGTGTAATCATTCAATGATATTAAATGATCCTTGAAATCTATCCATATTTTGGCCAGTCTTGATTATACAAAAACATTCTAGATATACTCTTTTGCATCACATAATACCCTATTTACTATCTTGTTGTAAATGAATGATGATGGTCATGAGTATCTCATATCCTTCTTTCAAAAAGATATACAAGGTTTTGAATTGAATTACGTCATTATGGCAAAACAAGAGATTTCTCTTTTGAAGGTTGTTAAGACATTTAAACATTATATTCTGAGATCCTTGGTTATTGCATATATCCTATATACAATGGCCAAGGACATCTTGACTTAGATGGAAGCATCCAACAAGAGATGTAGGTGGGTCAAAATGTTACAATAGTATGACATGGATATCTATACCACCAAGATGGTAAGAGGGATGGGTCTATCTAAGCTCATGATTGAGACCAATTTGTAGGTTGTTGAGGTAAAGATTATTATTTTCAATGATGTTAATTCTTTGAGTATAATTAGCATATCTTTGTGGTATAATGATATTGTTTACTAATTGAAAAATCTAAATTATCCCCATAACATGGATAAGAACAAAAGATGAATTCTTAATTTTGTATCTAATAAATATCTCTCTATTTAAAATGGATTGGCCTAGAAGATGGGCTTCTTCGAAGATGATTTATAGAAGAATAAACTATCGATATGGTTGTAGAATTTCACAATGGAGTATGTGGTGGTCTCTTTGCATCTAAAGGCACTACCCATAAAATCTTGAGAGCTGGTTATTGGTGGCCACCACTATTCAAGGATGTTGTACACAAGGTTAAAAAGTGTTAAAAATGTCAATGATTTGATAGAAGGATAAAAGCTTCTAGTTTTCTTCCCTTACATCTTGTAAATGTTGAAGGCCCATTTGGATAGCAGGAGATGGATTTCATTAGGTAAATCATGTATTCATCAAGTATTGGATATAGATGGGTATTAGTTGTAACTAACTACTTCATGAAATGGAATAAAGTGTTCCCTAAAAATAAGGTAACACACTAGGTAGTTATGGACTTTTTTAAAAATAGATTATTTATAAATTTGGTGTCCCTATTAAGGTAATTGATGATATTGCCATGAGCCTCAGAGCTAAACCTTTGGTGGCATTATTCAAAGTGTATGAGATCATAGTGACTTGTGATTCAAATTACAACCCTCAAGGGAATGGGCAAGTTGAATCTAGTAAAAAGAACTTGCTAAAAATAATTAAATGAACCTTGGAAGTGAAAAAAAAAAGTGTGGTGAATATTTTAATTTTTCCTTATGGGATGATAGGATTACACCCAAGAGAGATAAAGGAAAAATCCTTTTTTAGCTCATTTACAGAGCTCAATTTTTTTTTCTTATGAATTTTTAGTAGTCAACCTATCAATTCATGCATTAGCTAGAGGAAGATGAGAAAATCAACCACTATGAAAAAAGAATGAAATAGATTGTTGAGCTTGATGAAACTAGAAGACAAGTTCATGAGACACACACCATGTTCAAATAAATAATCAAAATAATATTTGATAGAAAGGTTTCTCTAAGAACTTTTTAAGTACGTGATTTGGTTTTACTTTGGGATAATAAGCATGAAGAGAAAAGCAAGCATGGTAATGTTGATGCCTTCTGTATGGGCCCTTATTACATTGACTACGAAATTGGGGAACATAATTTCTTATTGAGAGAATTTTATGGTGAGATATTGGAGCTATCCATTAATGGTAGGCATCTAAAACAATTTCTAGACTAAGTCCATAATCGTGTACAGTATTGTATAGTGTATAGTTTTTTTTTTCTTTCTTTTTTTGTTTCCCCTTTATGTTGGGCCTTATTTTTATAGTTCACTTTCATGTTTTTTGTCATGTATTCATTAAAAAAATCCTTCCAATCTAATTTTTTCTGGTTTGAACTCATTTTTATAAGCTTCTATGGGTATTTTTTATCAAATTTTTAATGTTTTAAATCCATGGCCAAAGGTATTTTCACCTTATCTTATTTTTTGGAGTTATTTACACACCTTTAAGGGGTATATATCCTATAGAAAGAGCTAGTGTTAGTGCCGAAACATTTTTTCCATGTAATGAAAGGCTCCACATTGGAGTATGGGTTTGTAAATGTTTAAAACCCCACACCTTGTGAATGAGACCACATAGAAATGTAAGGAAATAAAACAAATTTTACAAAGGTAATATGTGGTTTCATGAAGAATATTGGTAAGCTTTCAACATTTATTTCATGTTTGAATAGTATGCAAATTTAAATTAGGGAGCTAAAGTCCATGGCAGAGGTTTAGAAATAAAGTGAAAATTTTCATGTTGCCAACTTGTAGTATTCATTCCTATCTCCAATACCCACAAGTCAATACATCAAAAGGAAAATGTGGTAGAAGTTGAGATGGGAAAAACAAGTCCAAAATACAAGTTGTAGTATTAAAAATTGCATATGGGTTATCGAAGTTTACAACAAGGAAGGTAACATAACATGTGCAACATAGAAACGTAAACGATGGACTTTATAAGTATGAAATGCATGTGCGAAATGTAGTATTTGGAAATACACATTGAAAATCTATTTTGAATATCACATACCCATAGAGGTAACCATGAAGAATCGCACATCAAAGAAATAAATTGGAGGTGCAACCTAGCAAGTTTAGTAACTCTAAATATGCATGTAGACTTATGGATCTCAACAAAGAAGTAGATAGAGATAAAAATGGAAAATGCAGGTTTGGAATACAAGTTTTACATCTACAAGTTAAAAATTTGACTTGAATACCCAAAGCCTATGGATGTAATAAAGTATATGAAACAATCCAAAACCTAATACCATGTGTTTTATATAGATTTAAGCTACATTAGATGTGAATGATCCAGATGGCTACTACACATTTAGTGTGCAATATTTCATTCTAGGTTGGTGGGTCAGACCTAATACATCAAGATTATCAATAACTTTAGTAAACCCCATGCATAATGCAGCCACGAAAATTCAAACAACAAAGGGTAGTTCCAATGAGTAAGATGACATGATAATAAATTATCGTATCAAAAATGATATGTAGTAGTTAAAAAGTGGGGCTTGTGATAGAGGTATTTCCTTTATCAGAGGTGGATATAGTAGACATTGTGAATTGTATGGTCCATATGTCACATAAACTATGGTCAAAGATCATCCTGATGTTCCTCTAGGCCAGAGTATGCATCCTTATCAGCTTCCTTTTGATGATTACTATGAATCTCCAGGAGGGTAATAACATAATATTATGTCCCACTAGCTGGGTATAAAAATATTTAAAGAAAAATCTAAGAAATAAATTTTAAAAAATACTTAGTGAATTTTTAAATAAAAATAAAAATGTATATGCACTACATATTTGTATATATAGTCTAAAACATATTTTTTGATTAATTTAAATGACCCAAACATAATATCTTTTTGGTAGAATATGAATGTTTATGTGGCCTATTTATGACAAAAAGTGAGACACACTATTGTCCTTTGAACTAGGAGTCATTGTCTCTCACTATGGTAGTGTGGATGAAAGAGAGATAGTAATGATGAGGATGGGGATTGGGCCTGATATATATGGTGGATATCCTCGTGATTAGGGGAATCTTATTGATGGGACCCAATATCAACATAATAGGCCTAGATCTGGTACATGCTTTGCATCTTTGTATCCTTTATCAAGAGAACAAAATGATACTTCTTACAGTAGGGTTGCTTTTGAAGGGACAAATAAAGCTTTTGAAAAGTAGTTTGATGTGTAGGTGTCCAAATATGTAGATAATTTATAGTGATAGTAATCATCCTATGTTTCCCCATGGTTTAAATACAATGGGAAACTCTGCTTATTCTTCTATCAATCCTCAAAGTGAGATTATCAATTCAAGATTAGCACTTAGCGGTCATCATGATTAGGTACTATTAATAGTGGTGACTAGATGGTTTTTTCTAAACCTATTTTTTATGAAGAGGTTTTATAAATTCAATCATTTTTATATGGTAGTCATGGAAAGTAATCTTGGGAAAGGGCTGATGTTACAAGGATAGATGAGTAGACAAGCTTATGTAATAAATAAAACATTCAATTCAAAATTAAAGATTGTGTGAATTCTTATAAAATAATACTATCTCAAGATTTGAATCAAGATAGGAAGTGTGATTATGTGGAAATTGACACAAATGAAGTTGCATGTTTAGTGGATCACAATAAAATTATGCTATAGCATCCCTTTGAACTTGGTGCCTTACCTAAAAATTAAAATCAAATTATAGCTTACTAGTTAGGGGGCTCAAGGTTATTTTTGGGGCTACTTCAAAAAATATGATACATACATTTTTTAGCCTCATAGATATTTTATGAGTATAAAGAAAAAAATGGAGAAGAAAATAATGGATACAGAGAAAGAGTTGGCTTATAGAAAGAGATTCTATAAGGTACTTTGCTAAACTAGGTTTAATGGTTGACCAGGCAGAGTTCCCAAGAAGTAAAACAACTTGAAAAAAACAAGTCTTAAAAATGCAAGTTGAAATATGTTATCTAACCTCACAATCCCATTGGTCAAATAATATTAAAAAAATTCAACTCAAATGGATTTTCATGGGATACTTCAAAGAGGAATACAATTTTTCATTTTTGTAAATGTGCAAATGGTAAATTGCACTTAGACATCCCAAACCCACTAGTCGACATAAAATCAACATGAGGTCCCAGTTCAAAGTGGAACTTTCAAGGCCACATACAATTTTGAATTTTTTCCAATTAAAAAATATGCTAGAAATTCCTAGGTCCATGAGAGAAATTTTGAGGGGAACTACAAGTCTAGATTGCAAGTTGTAAAATTGCAAATTTTAAATTACACTTGAAGTTTCCATGTCCGAAAGGGAACTTTTGAGTGGAACTTCAACTCCAATTTTTAATTTTTTCAATTGTAAATTGCAAATTTATTTTTTTATTTCCAATTTCTACCAACTTAAAAAGTTATACATGAGCTCCATTTTCTTTCTATACAAAGGAGGTGCAAAATTTAAAATGGGATCCAAAAATCTGCATAACGTAAAAAGGTAAAAAATAATACACTTGAGCTCCATGAAAGTTTGGTGGCAACCCTAAAAATTTAAAAGGGGGAAAAAATAAACATGGAAAAGGTACATTCAATTAAAATAGGTGAAAAGTGTAAAAATTAGTTGAGTCTTACCATTTCTATTATTTTGCTTATGTTTAATACTTTTATGGAGGAGAAATATTTTAGGGTTTTGAAGGCCAAGGTGGGCCATTATAAGGACATTTCTCAAGTAACCTTAGATTTGTATTATTCTAATGCCATCATTGTAATGCAAGGGCTATTATTTGGTATTCATAAGAGGAAGGTCATCTTTTGTAAAGTTTCTAACTATGAAAATAAGTAGTCAAAAGCATGGCCAATTAGTTACACATGAAGAAAAAGAGTTAGTTTTTTTCCTAGCGGAATTTTCTCCCTTAAACCTAGCTATAATAGATTTATATCGAAGGAGATCAAGGGTTTGATAACAAAATTCATCATTACATGGATTGGTAGTTAGTTCAATGATTCCCATCTTCCAACTAGAGCATCTTGGTAGAACGTTGAGAGATGATTACAAGTTTGTAATATTGAAAAAAAACATATTCCTATAGTAAATGGGGTGAAAAAAAATTATAAAAAGAGGGCTTGTCCTCCTTTTCAAGGTTGTTTTTATTTGTTGTTCTTTCTACGTCTAGGCTCTTTCAAATTTTGGGATCCTTGTTATGTGTGCATTTTTGCACTTTTGCTAAGGTGTTTGCATATGTACAATCATTATAAAGATATAAAAGCATTGTATATGTCTCCCCTGTTCAAGAGAAAATTCACAATCCATTTCCCCATCGTATCATTCTAAAACATGGTGTATGTAAGATTTACATGAAAGATAATGGAAAATAACTTTGACTTAAAATATTTCCTATTAATGATTGGATATTTAGTTTAATACTTATGAACATTTATCATATTTGGCATAGATATAAGTTATAAACCCCTTATTGCATTATGATTTGGAAATTTGTTGTTGAGAACATCTTCAAGGCACCCATGGTTTATAGATTTTATAGAAAAAAGTGTTTGAATCTCTAGTTGTAGTATATGTTATGGGATTACAAAAATAATTTTAATACTTACATTTCATTTGCACCAATGGATGCAAATTACTCCTGTTGGATTCCTTAGCTTATTTTTAGTCTTTCAACATTATTTGTAAATGAGTGATGTCATCCCTACTAGAAAAATTATTATTTTTTGAAAAACCACACCTCCAAACTACTCTCTTGTATACCTAACTAATCCAACCCTTTTCTACCATAAAAATAATATACATATGGCATATTCTAAGTATTATTTGTCTATAGATACATAAATATTTCATATCTAAAATATATATGTGTTTTATGCTTTAAATCCCAACATTGTAGTCTTCCATTTGGCCCTCTATAAAAAATTTATATATAAATAAATGTTTTAGTCATTTTCTTATTTATCCTTAGTAGCTTGTGTCTGGCCTAGAACATTTTTTCATTCTATATGACAACCCTTCGCAAGTGGAGTATGCAAATTTGGTAATGCCCTAGTCAAATTTGTGTTTATGTGTGCCAATAATTCCCATGGATATTGAATTATAGTATCCCTCCATGTGAGAAAGCTACCCCATATGTCCTCTCACCTTGGTTCAAGTAGATCTCGAAGTATCAAGGAGATAACCAAACCCTTTGTCGATTTCTTCTAGTCATTATCTATGTTGATTCCATTTGTATGCTAAACCTTTTTCCATCTATAATGATATATGTATGGGTTTTTCATATTCATTTTCCATTTTCTCAAAGTGTTTAAGGTTGAGTAAAATAAGTGTAGAATTAGGAACCAACATAGCATATATGAAATGAAATAATTGTAATGCAACACTCAATAAGTCAAACTAGTCTACACTATCAATGTATGCTAATTTTAAACCATAATAAAGTAGCATATCAATGAAATGTATAAATATATAAACATGGACAAGGAATGTTAAATAAATGATTGTAGATCAACATGATAAATGGAAAAAGGACATAAAAAGATACATCTTTTAGTAATTTAACATGTGAAATAAGATGCACCCAATATTGCTATGTCCCTTAGGTGTAGGAATGTCCTAATTGTATTCATAGATGTATTATATATACCATTTATGTCCTAATTCCACTCATACATGTTGTGAAATACATGTGACTATGGAAAAGTATATGTAGTCTAACAAACGTGTGATTCATAGCTAAGGTAAACTAGTAAACATGTCACACTTAGGTCCTAATTTTATTTTTGTTTATATTTTTTTAGAATATATATTGAAAAAAATATTTTAATTCATTATAGTCATCATATGGATCTACTACACTTTGTTATTCCAATTATTTTAGGAATTTTCATAGATTGTGCATAAATATACCATTTTCTTACACTATGTATATTCTTTGATGATATGTTTTTAAAACTATGTTGAAGTAATGCCATTTTTCTTGGTATTCTTACCATCATCTTAAATTTAGATTTTGTTTCTATCATATATTAAAATGTTTTACTAATTTGGTTTGTCTAGTTTAGATTTCACACATTTTAACCATTTATGTCCTAATTTATATGTCAAGTGGTTAGTAGGGTGTATCATCCATATGCATATATCAATGACCTTTGACCCACAACTAATTCCTAGCATAATATATTCATTTAATCTTGAAAAACATATATCATTTATTTGATTCATCAATTTCATGTCCCAACGATTGTAATAATTGATACTACACATGATTGTGAATTATTCATCATCTATTTTGATTTGTTACCAAAGGTCACCCTCAGTGTATATTTTAATAGTTAAAATATATTATTGTGGATACTTATAAATTTTGTGTATTTTATTTATGTGTTAATCTATTGTAGATATTACTCATGATCATTCTCTCCATAGTTGGATCACTGTAATAATCCATTCATTTTAAAACATTTTAAAAATTTCTTACAATGCTAAACATTCTTTCCTTCCATGCATAGATATTCTATGAAAATCACAATATGATTTGGCTTCCTAATAGTAAATACATCTCATAGATTTATGTGTAGTAGTTGATAATGGAATCATTTTTTTGTTAGGTAACATTATAAATATGATACTTGGTTTATCTTGAATTTTTTACCTAGAATGTTATGAAAGGTATTTTATCAAGGAATTCCACATTGTTTAACGAATTTTGTTTCAAACCTATATTAAAGATTGAACTGTGTCATTGTTTCATTGCTGGAATTATGATTCATTTCTTAAAAAAATGTGATTTTGGTGCCTTTATAATATGAGGCTTGTGATATGAGTTAAAATTGAAACCCTATTTTCAGTATGATTATGTTGACTTCTTGTAATTATTGTCTTTCATTTGTCTAGTTGATATTTTTTTAGTAAACACCTTTACTTTTTCAATATGCTATGTAAATGAATTATTTAGATACTCACCTAGAATAATAGGTGTAAACATATTATGATGTGTACAGGTATTCAAATAGATAAATAATATTGGAATTTAGATTACATAAATAATCTTTTGTATTATCTTTCATTGCATTATCATCATCATCACTATTGTAATAATGTGACTATACAAGTTAGATTTTATGAATGTAAAAAAAGAGGAAGACCTATAATTTTACATTTTTTCTCTATAGTATCTTGTGGATATTAACTTACTTATTGCTTAATGTTCATAATTGTCTCCTTTTCATTTACTGTACATGATTTTCCAACCTCATATATATGAATTTTGTCTATTGCTAAAGGTTTTGATGGACACTATACAATAATGAAATGAATATGATTGTCATTTAATTTTTATTATTGGATTTTGTTATTTAAAAATACTTGAAAGGATAATTTTAATACTAATATGTCATGTATATAATTTTGATTTCATAACATGTATCACAGGTTTAAAAAATAGAAAATTATAATCAAGATGGTTATGCAAGACCTAAACTAACATAGGCGATGTCTTAGGACCAACATTCATATCTAATGATATTTATAAAAGAACACAAGGGAGACTATTATAATATCCTTTTATGATCTTATTTTATTTTTAAATGGCATCCATATCAACACCAAATTTTCTTAATAAATTAATGTTTTAAATATTAGTTATTAATCCATTATCTGTTAATATGTGCTTGAATATGTTACTTTCAATTTGAAACTAAGTTGACATAGCATGTTTTTTAATATATTGTGTGTGTTTTTAACAAGTCGTCCTTTTCAAAAGAAATCACTTCCTTGTTATATTTTAATGTATTCATTATGCAGAAAAAGTGTGAAATTTATGTGTCATTTAGGAAGGTTGTCTCAAGTAATGCCTCATATAGAATGTCCTTACAAACAGTTGATCTCATTAGTAATTAAAAGATATAAATAATATCATGTGTATTTTTTTAGTTATTCATTAAAGCCATACCATTTTGGTCAATTGGAAGGTATTAAGGAGGATAAAGTATGATGAGGAGGAACATGTTAACTAATTCTATCCTAGCACATATGATATGGCACCTACCTTATTTCTATAGTGGAAATATGAACCATGGAATCCAATATTATGCTTGGGGTGAATAATGTTAGCATGATGGTAGGGAGTGGTAAGGAAGTAGGTATAACTTCTAATTTTTTGGTGAGAAGGAACAAAAATATTTATGCATTTCATTTTATGCCTAGTGGTAATAGGAAACATATCATATTCAATATTAAAATAAAATTAATTATTGAAGGATAAAGATTTTTCATTATTAATTTAAGCCTTAAAATTATTACACAAAGATTTATTCCATACAATTACATAGTTTTTACATATTTTTCATATTAATTTAAAATAATATGTAATTATTATAATCATATCTTGAGTAAGAAAAGAAGAACTATGTATGTACATTATTTCAATGTATAATTTGTGATTGAGGGAAAATTATAAATCATGTCTAAAAATAATATCTATACTAAAAAATATGAAAGCCTAGAGTGAAGGATGAAACCCTAATGGTATCCTAGGGGTTGACATGCTAAACATACAAATAGCTAAACCAATATGTTTTACCTTATTTTTTATTAATTTATATCTTAATCAATGTATAAATTTGATAAATTCATATTTTTAATGTATGACAATAAATCACTAACCTAAATATTGAATTTGAATATGATTAAATGATTACACTTGCTATTAATATTTTCTTAATTAATTAATGTTTTAAATATTAGTTATTGATCCATTATCTATTAATATCTGATTGAATATGTTACTTTTAATATGAAACTAAGTGGACATAGCATGTTTTTTAATCTATTGTGTGGTTTTCAGCAAGTCTTCCTTTTCAAAAGAAATCACTTCCTTGTTATATTTTAATGTATCCATTATGGAGAAAAAGTATTAAAGATATGTATCATTTAGAAAGGTTTTCTCAAGCAATGCCTCACAAACAATCAATCTCATTAGTAATTAAAAGATATAAATATTAACATGGATATTTTTTTAGTTGTTCATTGATGCCATACAATTTGGGTGGTTTGGAAGGTATTACAGATGATAAGGGATGATGAGGAGGAAAATGTTAACTACTTATATTCTAGCACACATGATAAGGCACCTACCTTGTTTCTATAATGGAAATATGGACCATGGAATCCAATATTATGCCTGGGGTGAATAGTGTGAGCATGATGGCAGGGAGTGGTAATGAAGCTGGTATAACGTTTAGTTTTTTAGGGAGAAGAAACGAAATGATTTATACATTTAATTTTACACCTAGTGGTAATAGGAAACATATCATATTAAATATTAAACTAATATTAATTAGTGAGGGATAAAGATTTTTCATTATTAATTTAATCCTTAAAATTATTACACAAAGATTTAGTCCATACAATTACATAGTTTTTACATATTTTTCATATTAATTTAAAATAATAAGTAATGATTATAATCATATCTTAAGTCAAAAAATGAGAACTCTGTATATACATTATTTCAATGTATAATTTGTGATGGAGGGAAAATTAGAAATCATGTCTAAAATTAATATCTATATTAAAAAATATGAAAGCCTAGAATGAAGGATGAAACCGTAATGGTACCCTAGGGATTGACATGATTAATATATAAATAGGTAAACCAATATGTTTTACCTTATTTTTTTATTAATTTATATCTTAATCAATGTATAACTTTGATAAATTCATATTTTTAATATATGATAATAAATCACTACCCTAAATATTGAATTTGAATATGATTAAATGATTACACTTGCTATTAATATTTTATTAATAAATTAATGTTTTAAATATCAGTTATTGATCCATTATCAATTAATATGTGCTTGAATATGTCACTTTGAATTTGAAACTAAGTGGACATAGCATGTTTTTTAATCTATTGTGTGTTTTTTCAACAAGTCTTCCTTTTCAATAGAAATCACTTGCTTATTATATTTTAATTTATCCACTTTGGAGAAAAAGTATTAAATCTATGTATCATTTAGGAAGGTTTTCTCAAGTAATGAATCATATAGGATGTCCTTACAAACAATCAATCTCATTAGTAATTAAAAGATATAAATATTATCATGGATGTTTTTTAGTTGTTCATTGATGCCATACCATTTGGGTGGATTGGAAGGTATTACGGAGGATAAAGGATTATGAGTATGAGAATGTTAACTACATATATTCTATCATAGATGATAGGGCACCTGCATTCTTTCTATAGTGGAAATTTGGACCATGGAATCCAATATTATACCTGGGGTGAATAATGTGATCATGATTGCAGGGAGTGGTAAGGAAGATGGTATAACTTTTAGTTTTATAGGGAGAAGGAACAAAATGATTTATGCATTTCATTTTACACCTAGTGGTAATAGGAAGAATATCATCTTCAATATTAAAATAATATCAATTAATGAAGGATAAAGATTTTTCATTATTAATTTAAGCCTTAAAATTATTACACAAAGATTTAGTCTGTATAATTACATAGTTTTTACATATTTTTCATATTAATTTAAAATAATATGTAATGAACATAGTTTTGAAATATTTTTCATATTAATTTAAAATAATATGTAATAATTATAATCATATCTTGAGTTAGAGAAGAAGAACTATGTATATACATTATTCCAATGTATAATTTGTGATGGAGGGAAAATTAAATATCATGTCTAAAAATAGTATCTATATTAAAAAATATGAAAGCCTAGAATGAAGGATGAAATCCTAATGGTGGCTTAGGGGTTGACATGATCAATATATAAATAGGTAAACCAATATGTTTTACATTATTTTTTATTAATTTATATCATAATCAATGTATAACTTTGATAAATTCATATTTTTAATCTATGATAATAAATCACTACCATAAATACTGAATTTGAATATGATTAAATGATTACACTTGCTATTAATATTTTCTTAATAAATTAATGTTTAAAATATTAGTTATTGATCCATTATCTATTAATATGTGCTTGAATATGTTACTTTCAATTTAAAACTAAGTGGACATAGCATGTTTTTTAATCTATTATAATTTAGGAGGGTTGTCTCAAGTAACACCTCATATAGGATGTCCTTACAAACAATCAATCACATTAGTAATTAAAAGATATAAATATTATCATGGATATTTTTTTAGTTGTTCATTGATGCCATACTATATGGTTAGATTGGAAGTTATTACAGAGGATAAAGGATGATGAGAAGGAACATGTTAACTACTTTGATTCTAACAAACATGATAGGGCACCTACCTTCTTTCTATAGTGGAAATATGGACCATAGTATCCAATATTATTCCCAAGGTGAATAATGTGAGCATGATGGCAGGGAGTTGTAAGGAAGATGGTGTAACTTTTATTTTTTTGGGGAGAAGGAACAAAATGATTTATGCATTTCATTTTAAACCTAGTGGTAATAGGAAACATATCATATTCAATATTAAAATAATATTAATTAATGAATGATAAAGTTTTTTCATTATTAATTTAAGCCTTAAAATTAATACACAAATATTTAGTCCATATAATTACATAGATTTTACATATTTTTCATATTAATTTAAAATAATATGTAATGAGTATAATCATATCTTGAGTAAGAAAAGAAGAACTATGTATATACATTATTTCAATGTATAGTTTGTGATTGAGGTAAAATTATAAATCATGTCTAAAAATAATATCTATATTAAAAAATATGAAAGCCTATAATTGGGTAAAATGATATGTTTTACCTTTTTTTTTTTATTAATTTATATCTTAATCAATGTATAACTTTGATAAATTAATATTTTTAATGTATGATAATAAATCACTACCCTAAATACTAAATTTGAATATGATTAAATGATTACACTTGCTATAAATGTAAATGACCTGCCATGTTTAGATATATATTTTTTTTTTTAGTTTTCATAGGTCTAATATTATGTGTAAGTTTCAAAAATTATTGTAAGTATAATTTGAGTCCTTAAAATTAGGAAATGTGTGTCAAGAACCACCTAGAAAAAATTGTTAACCTATAGATGCCTACATCATACAATATTTTTATTCATATAGATTCATCTATGTGGACAATACATCTTTATTTCAATACATGACATTTTTATGATTTTAATATTTATTTGTGTTTGATATCATGGGTTTGTAACATTCACAATATCCAAAACCTTATACCTCCTTATCATTGAAATATCATGTCTAATTTTTATAGAAAATTTAGGCCTATTAAATGGGAATAAGTTGGGTGAGCTGACCTCAACCACTCCCTAATTAAGTCTTTATTTTTTTTCCATGTAATCAATACTTCAAATAGGGCTGTCAACTACATCTAGTTCTACCCGTTAGTTGAATGTGTATATTTTTTCTTGTTTAGTGAATGAAACTAGTAATCTAGATTTCAATAGTTGATAAATGGAAAACATGACTTGGATTAGGTTCTTTAGACTTGGTCGAGCCATACTCCTTATGAATAGTTTATGACTTTGTAAGTTTATGGAAACTCATTTTAATGTGTAATTAAGAGCATATGCTTGATAAGTATTTGTTTGATAATTATATACTATCAAATATTTTTAGACAAAACTACTTATCTATATGAGAATCTTTTGCAATTTTTCATGCTTATGAAATTCATAACATATGGGTAACCCTTAAATATGATTTGAATTGATAAAATGTCCACTACTTAGTGTGATGATGAGTCTATTAGATTTTAACACCATTGGAAAGTTTCAATCATCTTAGTCTAATGGAATTGTAAAAATTGAAATAAAATTGATCTCATGATCTATAGATAGTATAAGTATGATAATTTATATTATAGACAGATTTAGTATGGTTGATTGATAGAAAATCGGTAAGATTAGACCAATATAAAGCATGTAGATAAGAGACAAGAGTGTACTAGAGAAAAATTTATATCCACAAGTCATGTTATTGTAAGGTTGGTTAATATTGACATTAATAAGTGTTTAATATTAAACTTTCATGTCTATAACTAGAATGAGAAGTGGGAGAACCAACCAATTTGAATAAACTATGCTTTTATCAAATAATATACTCACAAGTCAATTTCTATGAACCATGGATACCTTAATAAATACACTCCAATAGGGTAAAAAAAAAAATCCTAAATGAAAATGATTATTGAGATGTTTTCCAATAATCACTATGGACCTTTTGTTTTATGAGACAAAATTATAGTGAGTAAATTATTTAATAATTACCATGTCTACCAATAACAAGTTTAGGTATTTTAATGAGGCCATGATTAATTCTAATTATATTATTAATTTATGTGAAAATTCACTTTAATATTTTTAAGTTATCTTAATATTTATTCATATTTTATATTATAAATTTCGTGGAATCATTATTTTTTTATTGGATAGGGTAAAGACCACGGGTTTTGAAGGTCTCAAAACTTATTACAAAGGAGGGAAAGATGTGGCATTTATGTATAAATGGGATGCTTATACCAGTAGTAGTAGATGAAGCATAACAAAAAATAAAATACTATGACAAGAGACAAAAAAGAGTAAAATCATATAATGGTAAAGACCTACCATAAGCAACCTTGTTACAACTTAGGACACTTCTCTTAAACTTGTACCAATATTTTTCTCTTCCCTTACACAACAAAACCCAACATGGTACTTTATAGCACAAAAATATGGGAACAAACATCTTTCCTCATTTTTCAATGAGCTTCTGCTAGATTTCTACATGGACATCCTGAGTGGAGGGACATGTTAGAAGAATTTTGGGTTTTTTTTTGTCTTTTACCTTTTTGCTTTTGTTTTTACCCTTTTTCATTCTTAATCTCCATAGCTTCATCTTCTATGCGTAAAGAGATTTAAATTGAATTGATTGGTTGGGATTTGTGTTTCATTGGCACATCCATATTATTTTACTCCCTTGGAACAAGTATTTCAATCTCTAGGTTCTCCTCCCTATAAATAATTACATTACCTACTTCTCAAACCAGATGAATGATTAAGTTTTTATTTTATTTTCAAATATTTAACAAAAAAATATGATTTATCCATAATGAAATTAAATTAAAATTTATAATAATTTTAATTATAAGGCATTATATATTTCAGTAGATTATTAATTGGTGAAAGAGGCTATATAGTGAAAAGCCCAAAATAGTAGATTACTAAAGTGAAATGACTATCAAATGCACTAGAAATGTAAATATAGGGGCAAGTACATAATAGAAGAAGTGAAAGCAATGATGAAATTAAATATATATTATTTGTAAGAGGACTTGAACTAAAAAGAGGTGAGTGAAAATCCAGTTATAAAGTTAAATTGTACATAGTGTTTACATTTCTAAAAAGTTTCTAAAAAAGTGTGAAATAGATGTCACATTATACAATTACACATGAGGGTTTTATATAAGAATAAATTGTAAAAAATGGAAAACTAAACTTTAATTTTATTTAATCTTATGACATACTAAACTTTTTTGCATGTTTAATGAATGTTTTCTTTCTCTTTTTTTTTTTTTTTTTAATTATTATTAATGCATTCCGCTTGTTTTTCCTAGAAACAAAATACCACCTAGTTTTGTAAGGTTTCCCATATATTTGTAATAAAAAAATATTAAAACCTAGAAAGAAAAATATGCCCATATTTTTTATCATTAAAAAATGAAAACAGTCATGAAAAACAAGTTTACAGGTTAAATAAGATGATTTTCATGCACACAAAACAAAGAATAATTGCAACAGTTGGATGGCATAATTTTAAAAATTAAACTCATGGAATATATAAAAACGAAAGTTACTTATGCATCATTTTTAATAAATAAATATAAATCATATGCCGACAAAGGAAGACTGCCATCTATCAAAAATAATTAATGGCATTTAGGATCACAATTCTCCATATCAGAAACTGATATCTCAATGCTCGCAAATTTGTCTTTTTTAATTTAGTTTTTTATATGAAATGGATTTTATTGTTCTTGTTTGTTTTTGTTTTCTTTTAAATAAGATTAATATTATTTCCAATGCCTTCATAGGTAAAACCTTAACACTCAGGGATCATATTAACTTAGTTAATGAATTTGGGAAGCATATTAATGTGATACAAATATTATTTACTGTGTCCTCATTGTTATTTTATTGTGATATAGGGATCGAGGTATGGAATTTGAGTTGGTTTTCCTTGCATTTAATTTTTCAATGGAAAGAATAATAAATATTACGAACATAGATTAATTGTAATGTAAAAAACTATTTTATTTTGTCGAGACATGGGTCTAGCCCCATTTTGTCTCCTTAACTACAATATTTTTGTTAGCATAGCTGTTACCGTTGATATTACATTCTTAGTTATTTTTTAGTGTTGCCGTTAGAAGTTACATCGTAGGTTATTCAACTGAATTAGAAGTTACATCGTAGGTTATTCAACTGAATAACTATTTCTTATTTGAATAAATTCTCGCTTTCTTCATAAATAAAACCATCGAAGCATATTTAGCTCTCATCTGGTATCATAGCGGAGAGAATATTGGAGAGATTTGTTAGCAACAAGCTTTCTTAGACGCATGACTAAGCTCGAGCGTACCAATCATGGCGCAAGAGTGGAGCAAGGAAAGCGCAGTTGACCACTTGTGCAGCGATGCTGGTAGAATTGATCGACGCCTAGATCAAAGTCATTTTCTCCTTCCATCTAGTAAAGGAAGCTGAGCTGACGGCAAGTAAATCTGATTGCCACGTAGCAGAAGTGGATCGAAGCATTTCCATTTGGCGGTCTGCTTTAGAAGACAGACTTTCCAAGCCAAAAATGCAGCGTACAAAGACACCTGGTAGAAGTCTGCAGGTATTCTAACGGAAGCCTACCCTACCAGGAACGAAATAGAGCGGAAATCTGAGACCGTTGGAGACTACTTAATCGTGGAAAATAACGCTACAGTTTCTTCTGGTCTGAGATTCTTTCTGGAGGCTGTGATTACGAGCACAGCTGATTATCAGAGAAAAGCTAATCTATGCTGAAGGAGAAGACACCTGGAAGCTGATCAAAATCTAAAGCAAAGGAAAGCTTGAAGCAGAGTGAGGCAGAAAGGAAAGCGTGAAGCGGAGTGAGGCAGCCATACAAATGCTATCAGAAGTGTAGAAGAATCTATGTTGGCTAGCATAGTTCAATAAGGTACACATTTTATAAAGAATTTGAAGCATAAAATAGTGCTTTGATTGGAAAATTTTGTATAATGTAAAAAAAAAAGTCTGCACCCGAACTCCTCTTCTCCGATGCCCAACTTCTCAAAGGGCCGAATTTCATCTTGTGGAATACGAAGATGTGAACAATTATTGAATTCGAAGAATTATGGGGCATCATCACTTGTGTGGTGCCCGGTCCTACTGGAGTTGATGAGCAAACCAAATATGATAAGTCAAATAGAAAAGCCGTGATGTTGATCACACTCAGAGGCATCGATGAAGTTCAACCTCATATTTGGGACACGTCAACATGAAAAAAGGCTTAGAACATTTTGTCCACCATTTACGAGGCAAACAATCTGATGAAGATTCTCCATCTCTAGTCCAAGCTTCATACTCTCAGTATGAAAGAAGGCAAGAAAGTTGAGGAATTCTTACGTCGAGTAGTAGAACTACGAGTAGAATTAATTGCACTTGGAGAAATGATCAAAGATAAGTTGGTGTTTTTAATCATATTGAGAGCCCCTCCCTCTCAATTTCATACATTCATCATGACACTGAACATCACAAAGAAAGTAGTGTCATTCAAAGACCTGGTGTATTTGCTTCAACAAAAAGAAGCCATCCAATCTGTGCAAGAAGAGTTCGAGGATAAAACCCTAAATTTCAAGTAACATGGTTCAAAATTCTCAAAAGTACTACCAATGTATTCACAATAACAACACAAATCTGAAAAGGTAAAAATATTGTGTCATATTTACTGCAGTGATACATATAATACGTATAATTCCTTGACACAAGGCTCATCCAGTCAACAGGATGCATCTAGTAGAGAAGATTCACATAAATCCAAAAGACATCATTGGCAATGGAAGCAACATGGATATATAGCAACACAACATCAACAAGATGATGAATCTAAAAAGGAGGTACCCATAAAATTAAAATGCAGTGGCACATATAAAGACATACTTTCCATCTCCTAAACCTCATCACACATGAGGAAAGTTTGGTTGATCGAGTCTGGTGACATCAACCATATGATAGGATGCAAGGAACTATTTGATTCACTAATGACTCAACCCACTAGAGATCAAGTTTGAATAGCAAATGATAAAGAGTAGGTTGTAGAAGGAATTGGCACTATCACCATTCCACTTGGGATATGACCCTATACTCTCACAAAGGTGTTGTATGTCCCTGGCTTGACAAAAAAATATCTTATTTGTAATTCAGCTCTAGAATAATAAGGTTAAGGTAGAGTTCATGATCAAGAATGACACAAAATCATGTCTCCTCTTATAGGAAGGTTAGGTCATTTCTAGAGATTTTTTGAAGGATAGATTATTTGCCTTAGATGTATTCTCATCTGATGATGTTCATCTCCTTGACTCTATGATAGAATATACTATACTATGGCACTATTGATATGGACACCATTTTGCTTTTTCTTTGTACCAACTCAGATCTAAGGCCATGATCTTTGGACTTCCTCAATTATCTCATTCTTTACTTTTATACCATGGATACCTTGGCGATAAATAACATATGGTTTTGTTTGAGCTGAGTTCCTCACAAGCCAAAGATCATCTCGATGTGGTACATATCAATCTTTACGGACCATACATGCTTCTTTCTAAGGATTCAAGTACTTTTAATTGTTTTTTGATAGTTTATTTTACAAGCCATGTGTTCTTTCTCAAGAAGAAGAGTGTAGCCTTTACATATTTTAAGGTACTCTACTAGTTTTTTCTCACCCAGTCAAGGAGGCCTCTTTGACTCCTCTACTCAGATCGAAGGGGGCAATTCACATCAAAGGAATTATTGGAATTCTTAAAAAAACAAAACATCAAAAAATACTTTAATGTTCCCTATATGCCCTAGTGGAATGAATTATAGAATGATGTAATCATTCAACCATGGAGATGGCTTGTTGCATGATTTTCACTGCAAATTTCGATGTGCCACTTTGGCTAGAAGTAGTTTAGATAGCCATATAGCTTATGAATAATGCACCTAAAAATATATTTCAATACAAGAATCCAAAAGAGGTATGGAGTGGTAATAAACCTTTGATCTCTCATCTTAGAGCATTTGGCTTTGCATCTTATATGCATGTCCCTATTAAAAAGAGGAAGAAGATTGAACCAAAGACACTCCATTGCCTTCTATTGGGGTATAGTACTACCATAAAAGCATATCATCTCACCGATCCTAAGATAAATAAGGTATATGAAAGTTGAGATGTGGTTTGTGATGAGTAAACATTTGACACATTATCATAGAAGGAGTCACAACATTCCACTTCTCATAGATTCTTCCTAGAGTTAGATGATGAGAATGAAGAATCTTGTAACAAAGAAGGTGGGATGCAAGGAGAATTGTTAATTGATCTTGGAAATCTGGAAGATAATTCTTCATCAAATTAGTAGTAGAATCGACATCCAAAATGGATAATAATCACCATCATGGACACATACCTAAACTCAAATCTAGATACTTCATCATGAGTTCAAACAAAAAGATAGGTCAGAAATGGATTTAATCTTAGACTGATCAGTTCAGTAGTTGACAACACTAAACAAGATACTATTTAAGAGACTTCATGTAAACGTGAGTAGAAGAAGGACATGGATGTTGAATATGATGTCTACTGTCACCAAATATTCCACCCTAGAAGATATTGTTCAAACTTCTTCAAGATTTGGGCAACATGGAAACATTTCTAGGTATGTGGGTGTATCTATATTGGAAATGATCCTCTAGATTTATGGGTTAGCTCTATGAATGTATTTTGAAATGATCTTATCTATATAAACTAATTACTTATGGAGAAAAGAGTTAGAGATTGCATGAATTTAACCTACTCTAAAGGAGGTGATACACTAAATGTTCCAAGATCCACTCTCAAGATTGAACTCATTAGCATACTAATAGACTATAAATAGAACTAATGTAGTGTCTACAATGGTTTCCAATCAATAATGCTTCACCTAGAGATCAATTAGATGGAGTTACACTAGAGGGCAATGAGGGTAAGTTTCGATTGGAAGTACTTACAATCAATAAACTAATCTATACTTGAGACCTCAACTTTAAGATATGGTAGATGTCATGTAAGAAAAGTTTATTAGCACTTAGTTTGAACTTGGACATGTAAATGGAAGATGATTGCCACTTTTGCATATCAAAAAAATATGAAACACTAAGTATAAATTAATAAACAACTACACAATGCTCTATTCATTACTTCAATAGGTTAAGAATATAATTTATAGCAATGTTTAGTCCTACCATCTTGAAGGATGATTAACCATATCTTAAAACCTATTTTTATAAAAGAGAGAGATTTTAGAGAGAGATATTTTGGTTGTAAAAGAAGAATCAATGAGCTCAACTACATTTGAACTACAATCACAATTTCCTCTACATTTATTCTCATTCAAGCTTCTTGATTGATACTTTAAGTGGTTGCATAATTACATTATTCCCTCACTGATGGTCCCTGATGGTTGTAACAGTGGGATCAAGTTGTTCTAAGCTGGGTCCTAACATTAATGTAGTTACAACCATCTGATCAATCTGTTAGAGCTTTGTCCTAGTGCTAATTACTCTTCACTAGTTCATCGTGGCATGCCAAATTAGAGAAGGATCCTTTTCATGCAATCGGTTCAAGAGATGAAACCATTGGGGTCTATGTGTATGGCCTTCATGACATCCTTTGAAATGCTAGCTCTTGTTCAAACTAGATCAAGCTCGAACTCATCCCCATGTTCATAGGTAGACTATAAATGAAAAATGATTTGTAAAATTAAGCAATTATATGCTTAAATATTTATTTTTTCTTTGCAATAATAATTTTGTGGAAATAAATTAAAATTATATTTACAAATTAAATTAAAATAGAAATTTTACAATAATAAACCAAGAAATTCAACCACATTATTGATAATGAAGTTCAGCATAACGGCCTACATCTTTAGGTCCTTTATCAGTTGATAAATTAAGAAAACACTTGAAAAATACTTACAAACATTTCCAAAATGAAATATCATCAACTACAAATTTGTTCCCTATTAAAAATTACATAAGTCTCCTTTTAGATGTTTTCCCAATTTTGCCTCTAACTCCCTCTGCAAGTAGCACAAGTTTAATTGTTATAGACTTTAACTATGGCTTCTTATCTTGTTTGATGCTTTATAAATGCAATGTCTCAGCTTTATATAGTCATTTAGTCGCATATCCCAAGTGGTTGGACCTTATCCTTTTACCGAATATGTCACAGGTTCAAAACTGGTTGGCATAGTTTTTGGGATTATTCATTATCCCACATTTGGGAGGTGGCAAGATTATGGATTTTTTAAATAGTCTAAAAAAACTATTTTGAAAATGCTGATAAGGCATTTATCCCACATTCGTCATGGCTCTCCATCATGAGTCTTTATTTAGACACTCTCCTACCATTAAACTTGGTTTTTAGACCATTTTGGACACTACCTTATTCATGTGCATTGAGCTCAGTTGGGGATTCATGAGAATCCATGGTAAACTTGGCTCATGGTATTTCATCAGTGACTCATGGTAAAGAGGCTCAACAATCTATGTTTGGCTTGACCCTCCTTGGCATGGAATCTTAGGTTGATTACATGGCTTAGTCCCCCATTCCAAACTTGGCATGCTTCATGACATTTGATTCAATTGGTGAATGTATCCATGGAAATCTTGTGGCATTTGGTGG
Organism: Torreya grandis; assembly: GCA_037957365.1. NCBI lineage: Eukaryota > Viridiplantae > Streptophyta > Pinopsida > Cupressales > Taxaceae > Torreya > Torreya grandis. The sequence continues at coordinate 953,274 of JARHVA010002710.1, read as the reverse complement.
AATATCTATGGTAACATAATTATGATTTGTGTTGAGCGGGTAACCCCATCGTGTCATGGTTACTTAGCATCTAGGGTAAAGTTAGACCCAGATCATGTGTGACTCCATTTAACCCATTCGAGGTAATTATTCTCCCCATCCATGTTAAGTTGGATCCTCATCTGGGTTGGCTAGCTTCAGCTCAAGCTTTGGTACTGCAACTTGGGTTACCATCCCAACTCGTCTCCTTCTTGGATATCCCAGCTTGATCTCGGTTAGATGTTGGGATTTCCACCCAAACTCAGGCTCTATCTAACTCATGTTGGCATGAATATAGATAATGGAGAATATTATGGTAGCAAGCCACACGGTGGCTTGAGGACCCACCACATGGTCCACTCTCCACTCGCCACTTGTCATTATCCAACTACAGGATCCATCCAAACCAATTTTTTTTTACTTTCCCTGTTTGATCTTCAATGTATGATATCTTAGGCATACGAGATCAAAATTGACCCATTCAAAATATGCAATTTAGATATTTATTTTTTAGAGCATATATAGATCCACCTGGATCAATCCTCCCCATAAAGAAGGATTTTTATTCTCAAAAATCTTGTAGTGAACTTGGTACTCCGTATGAGGATATTTTCATGGATCTACCTCTAATGATCATTGCAAATATTTTTTCAGGTCTTCAGATCTAAAACTATGAAATTTTTTCATGTCACCTAGTGTTATAACAATCATCGTTTTATAATTTCCCTTTTAGGGTTTTAGCTAACAACATAGTTTTACAAACATTGCCCTTATTGGGTCTTTATAAAAACTGTAATGATTACAAACATTGCCCATACTTGGGTTTTATAAATATTCATACCTATTTACACTTTCTAAAACATACTAATTAAAAAAATATATAACCTATATTTTGAACTATTCCTAATGCTTCTAATGATGGTATCTTCATGTTGCCATGTAGTGTTTCCATCTACAACATACATGAGTAAAATAACATTGAAAGTACCATTTACCTATAATGGTTACTTATGATGTGCTCACATGAGATATTCTATCCCATCTTTTACAATGATATACCAATTTTCTTTCTTAGAAAATATCACCTTTTTTAGAGACAAATATGGTTTACCTAGGATAATGCCACTAAATTGTTGTGGAACCACATCTAATTCAACTTCATCTAAAAGTTTGGAGCTAATTACAAACCCTAGTTTACATATTTTACTTACATGTACATTACTGCCATCATCTATCTTATCCAAAGAATAGGGTTAGAAATGTGGCTTAGTTTCCAAACCTAGGTTTCTACAACTTCTTATGAGATCATATTCTTTTGGTAATCTTTATCAAAGATAGAGTCTATCTTAGAATGCTTAATAATTATTCTTTTGAAGAAGTGTTGCTTACCTTTCTAGGGTGGCAAACATTGAATTGTCAGCGTCTCATTGATTATCATTTCCCTTGCTAATGTTATCTCAGGTTCTGACTGACAAGACTCTATCTTTTGCTTGACCAAAGTTGCATTTACGACACTTGTCTTAGGTTGTTCCTAACTTTTCTTATCTTCTTTAGAGAACCTCATTTTGAAAATTTTATTAAGAATATTTTTAGGATTCTCTTGTGCATAATCAAAAAATGCATTCAAGTATTTCTTTTATGGATACCTTGATGAGTCATTTGAAGACTGTTCATTCAATTTAACTATTGTATCTTTAGAGAGCTCTTTTTCCATCTCTTCAGGGTGTTCTATCTTGCTTCTTGAATAATCATTCAACTCACCTTCTTTTGACATTTGTCCTTCACATCCATATCCTAATCCTATATAGAGTGGTCTCTTTGCCATTTGGATATGCTAGACAATCCCTTGACCATTAATTTCAAGGCCTTTGGCTTCAAATCCCATTTTACTTAACATCTTAGATCTTATTCCCTTTGTGTACTTTTCAAATGTATTAACATGTGAACTTGATAAATGTTTAGGGTTAGTACATTTAGTATCCCTAACATTGTCAATATATCCAAAAGAGTTGATTTCATTATTTTCATCTTTGGAATGTACATCAGAAGATACATTAATAATTGGAACATTATTTGTTATATAATTACAACATCATTTTCATTAATAGGACTAGTAGGAGTATACAAATTAGAGGAATCAATGTTATAACTAGAATATACCTTTGCTCTTTGGCTTGTGCCAAATTGAACCTCATATGTGTGATTGGTGCTTAGTTGGATTCCTTCTCCTGATGCAGTGTTTTTGGAATGCTGAGATATGAGATAATAATTACCCAAAGTGATCTCCTTAGCTTCTCCTGGAACTATGTCAAGAGACACTTGATCAAAAAGTAGAGCTCTAATGCTGATATGTAGGATGCCATAATGAGTCACATATCCACGCATTATTCCATCAGTTCCTTTGAATGTCTTAGTTTTGGGTAATGGAAGATAATTTACCCTTAGATGTTGTGTGATATTTTCAATGATATAACTGGCTCTAAAACTCTAGTTAAAATAGATCTACATGAACTTCACTTCAATAATAATACTGTAGTTCTAACTTTGAATTTCTTCAAAGTGTAGCATAATATATGGCACTTCCATTGGCAATAGTTATTTCATTACAGACTCTTCATTTTGTTTAAGACATAATATTCGTTAGATTGATTGACCACTAATGTACTTCGTTGGTGCCTTGCCTCTCTCCTTATTTTATCTTTTTAACCATAATAAAGCCTGACTTAAATGTAGTATCTAGAATTTCTCAAAAATATGACCACATCAAGCATAATTTATTCAATTCCTTGAATCTCCATGCATCCTCTTCTTCTATCAATGTTCTTGTTGTAATTCTACCCATAGAGCATCAATGCTCTATTGGAGCTTCTCAATTTGTTGATCTTGTCATTGCTCTATCGCTTGTCAAGATTGGTCTTGGCATTATAGGTATTGCATTATCATAGTGATAATGATATTCAGTAATAACTAAATTTGAGCTAACATTGGATCCATTTCTCTAAAATAGCTGAGTTTATCTAAAATATAAAAATCAAAAATTCACTCACAAACTTAGCTTTGAGACCAAACTTGACGTATCAAAACAATGTCTACACAAAAGTTATCCCAACACACTAACTACTCTAATACCAACCCTGATTCATAAACATAAGCAATAATACACTTAAGTATTTAATTTTTCTTTAAAATAACTATTTTATAGAAATAATTTAAAATTTTACATACAAATTAAATTATAATAACAATTTTATAAGAAGAAATCAATAAATTCAACCACACCATTTATAATGGAGTTTGGCACAATGGCCTACATCTTTGGGTCCTTTATTAGTTGATAAATTAATAAAATTATTGAAAAATACTATCAAAAATTTCCAAAATGAAATATCATCAACTGCAAAGTTGTTCCTTTGGAAAAATTAACATAAGTCTCATTTCAGACTTTCCCCCAATTTTGCCTTTAACTCCCTTTGCGAGTAGCACAAGCTTCTTTGTTATAACCTTTAACTATGGCTTCTTAGCTTGTTTGATTCTTTACAAATGCAATTTCTTAGCCTTATATAGCTATTTAGTCCTAAAACCCAAGTGGTTAGGCCTTATCCTTTTACCAGATAGGGCATTGGTTCAAAACCCATTATCATAGTTTTTGGGATTATTGATTATCCCACATTTGGGAGGTGGCACAATTTAGGGTTTTTTAAATAGTCTTGAAAGACTATTTTGACAATGCCAATAAAGCTTTTATTCCACATTTGACATGGTTCTCCATCATGAGTCTTTAATTAGACTCTCTCCTACCATCACACTTGGTCTTTGAGCTATGTGCATTGAGCTCAATTGGGGATTCATGAGAATTCATGGTGAACTTGGCTCATGGTATTTCATCGGTGAATCATGGAAAGTAGTCTTGACAATCTATCTTGGGCTTGACCTAACTTGGAATGGAATATTTTTTTGATTACATGTCTTAGTCCCCTATTCCAAACTTGGCATGCTTTGTGGCATTTGATTTAGTTGGTGATTGTATCCATGGAAAGCTTATGGCATTCAATGGAAAATCTGTGGTAATAAAGTGATGCTTCCTATTGAGCTAGGAACCTAGTCGTGTCATGGTTACTTGACATCTACGGTAAATTTAGACCTAGATCATGTTAGAATCCATTTAACCCATTTAAGGTAATTATTTCCCTATCTATGTTAAGTTGGATCCCCATCCAGGTTGGCTAGCTTGGGCTCAAGTTTTGGCACTCTAACTTAGGTCAACATCCCAACTCATCTCCTTCATGGATACCCCAACATGGTCTTGGTTGGATATTGGGCTTTAAACCACAACTTAGGCTCTATCCAACTCGAGTTAGCATGAATATATATAATGGATAATATTATTGTAGAAAGCCATGTCATGGCTTGAGGACCCACCACATGTTCCACTCTCCACTCGTCACTTGTCATCATCCAACTAGAGGTTCCATCCAAACAAAGTTTTTTTTACTTTCCTTGTTTGATCTTCAACATGTGATATCTTGTGCATATGGGATCAAATTCAACCCATTCAAATTACATTGGAAATCTCTTGATGATCTCTATTCCATGACAATGATCAATCTGTAATCTAGTGATTTCTTTTCTAGAGCATATATGGATCCACCAAGATCAAAAAACTAGTCTCAAATTATTAGTTTTCCCATAGTTATCACATTGATGTAAACCTATAAAATATATATCTCTATTCTTGATTATAATAAGTCTAAATAGACCCACTTTATCTCTATAATAACAAAGGATTCACCATATACATGGATCCTTGTTAAGAATGGTGAACACAGTCACAAAAATAACCCTGCATGATATAAAATGTCAAAACATAGGTCTATATTTAGACTTAATGACATCCCATTATGTTATTTATATCTAAATTTATGACTATGCCCACTCCATGGAATTCAGACAAGCTTTAATGGTGATGAGATTATCCCTGCAAGACATTATTTGCCTTGGTTGAAAAAATATCCTTTGGTTTGAATTTGAATGCCAACAAAATGATTGAGCCAATAAGAATGCTCCAACCTATCTTTATTCCCATTAGCCTTGCAGATCCCCACTATTAGATATTGAACCTTTTAACCTCCTACACATCATTGATCTCCTTGTTATGAATAAATGTGGTCAATTTATTTTTTCCATGAAGATCCCTTGACATGTTGACATTCACTTGCACTATAGGATCCAGTTGTAAAAATCAACATGTGCCTTTGTTCTCATTGGGCCCACTTTCTTGCTAGTTGAAATCATGTCATCGGATCATCAGTATGATTGAATGTTGACCATTAATTTTGATTAGAACCCTCTCCTTGTTAGTCAAGATTGTGTTGTTGGATCTCTACTTGGTTGATCTACACCGTTAGATCTTGTCTAATTTTTATCTCTTTAAATGTATTTAACCAAGGGACCTTTTATTTTGTTTGACCCTATAACAAACTGTTAGATCTCATGTGTCAATATATGAGCTCATACGTACTATTAGATCTTGATCAAATTTAATCCTTTTAAGGACCTTTTTATCCCAAACAGTTACTTTATAGATCTCAAATTTGATGTTAGCGTGAATGTCTTATGTTGTAGGTATAACTTTGAATGCTCATTACTTGAGCTAGAAAGCTTGCTTGGGCATTAAATTTACATAGCATGTTCTTGACGTGATTAAATCCATGGCACTATAATATTTGGACTCATGAGGCTTTTTGAGTTGAATTTATAAAATGCACAAGTGAACTAGTTTGTTCCTTTTCTAGATGACATCTTGGTGATAGTCTAACTTCCCAAAACTTATGCTTAAACTATTGCCTTATCATTGAAAACTTGAATGAACTCCTCAAGGCCTGTGCAAACTCTTTCCATGGTCCTAGCTACTTGGACACCAATAAAACCTACCACTTGCATATATGAATCTAATATGACCCTTAAGACACCAAATGACACAAGGACTAAGCTATCAAATCTAGAATGACATATTAAATAATATCAGATGAACTATTCAACACCCTATGATTCTATAATAATCCCCTGTATAATATTTCAACTATAATGGATTGACACATTTTGACTTGATGTAAAAATGGTCATCTTTGGAAATTTTCCAAAGATGGCATGTTTTGTATGCCATGACCAGTTTCGTAATCCTATCCATTGGGATATAGAGTCACATGAATCGTATAATTGACATACAAAAATCCCTAATAACACACCAAATAATATAAAACAATAAGAGAAAGACACCAAGCAAGAAAAACACATGTGTTTCATGAGCACTTATGGAACATAACACAAAAAGAAAGGAAACACACACCTAATTTAATATTTAGAAAACTGACCTTCAGTTCTCAATAGCATGGTTTCAAATGTATCCCATTCATAGGTATAGCTAGATCTTCTCTTTTCATCCTTGATAACTAAAAATATTTTCTTTTCTTTCACTTGATGATGACTTATGGTTTTCTCCATAAGGTATCAAATTTGATATGTCTCCCTTATTTTGCTCTATCTTCATCCCATTTCAATATTATGTCACCTTCTTGAAATGATCTTGGAGTTAACTTTTTATCAAAATACCTACTCATTAGTACTTGGTGATGATCCATAGATTGATGAGATTTATCTCTAGTCTCTGGGAACTCTATTAATTATATCAATCTCACCTGCATTGGGGTATTATCAAGAAACTATAGTTGATGTGATATGTAATATCCCCAATCTGATAGGGACTGTAGAAAGACAAAAGCTTTGATACCACTGTAACATCCCCAATCTGATAGGGACTGTAGAAAGACAAAAGCTCTGATACCACTGTAATATCCCCAACCTGATAGGGATTGTAGAAAGACAAAAGCTCTGATACCACTATAATATCCCCTGTTTCCCTTGAAATTTGAAACTAAAAATTATTGAATTGCTTATCTTTATTCACGCAAAATATCTCTAGATAGATAAATAAATCATAGTATAATCTCTTATTTATTCACTCAAATAATTACAATAGATGTCCTCTATCATGCATATAAAAGAATATTCAAATATGGTCTTAATAACCTGAGTATTCCACAAACTAGGAATAAAACTTGAATCTGGTAGGTCTCAACCTGATGTGTCAAAAACACAGTTATCAACATTAGTTATACTACCATCGTTTATTTCCTAGTGTCATTATCCTGCCAATGTCAGTGAGAGGGTCGGTCACTGTCGATCTCTGCCTGTCGATGTCGATCTCTGTGCTTTCCGCTGATGCGTACGGATTTGCACAGATTTGTACGGACTTCATACGGCCACCAATATAGCACACCCTATTTGCTGGACCCTTGATCTCAAGATATATAGCTCTAATAAAGAAGATCTTTATCTGTGCAATATCTGAATAAAAACCCTGAATCAAAAACCTAATAAAATAAATCTCTATAAATATATGTGATAACTTTTGTGTGAAGTTATCTCTCAACCTGGCAATAAATCAGCTGATATCTCATAGCCTCTAAATCACACACACTAAAGAGGGCACATTCTTCAATGCAGATAGAATACTGGAACCCTTGGTTCAGTCTTCTCAAGAAAATCCTTAGCAAAATTTGTCTTCAAAACAATAATCCATAATCGTAAATCAACTCTCTCCCATGAGAAACCCTTATACCCTAAAAAAAGTGTGCTTGCCCTAATTAGATTTTCTTAAATTAGAATTAGGGTTTCTTAAATTAGAATTAGGTTTTCTTAATTAAAATTAGACCAAATAATTAATATTTGATTAAATCAATCAAATATTAATATCTCCCCTCAATACATGTCAGATCCTCGAACCATCTGAAGCTGGTGAACCAGGGAGTGATTCTGCACATGATCATGCCATAACAGGGATGGTCCACTGAGTGCCAACATCCCTATATAATAGGAGCTCTGGCAAACATGTCTGAAAGAACCTAAATGATAAGCCAACTAGACAAATTCTGCTAATTGATGCCAAGCCAAGCTCCACCATGACCCTTTATCCATCTTATCAGCCTACGAGGGTCGCATAATAGGCTAACCATCAACTCTGAACATGTCAACTAAAAAGGGGACATGACAATCTACCCCTCCTAAAATTGGTTGCCCTCAAGAAATCACTAAATGATAAACCAATCAATCCACCTGGATCCCAAATGTATTCATGATCTACACTACTATCAATCAACACAAACTCCAGGCCATGTCTATCACAACTCTCATCCAATGGCATCACATTGTCCCAAGTACCAAGATAAGGATCCCAACATCCAATCCAACAATGGAAATCAACTGGTAACTCAAGTAAACTCCTCACCTAAGTAATGTGAACAATACCAATTGATTGCATGCACATGTCTCCTATACCCGCTATAATATTTGAATCTAGAGTGTCAATTCTAGAAATACTCATATCATCATAAACATGTGGCCCTTCTGTAAAAGAAAGCTGAGTCCCTACCACATGTGCTAACTCTTGGACTGAACTCACCTCAAGACAAAGCTCGTCCACCTGTCTCTCCTGTGTTGGTACCAATGCGCACCCGGTAGCACCCTCTATCATGTCATGTCGTATGAGCCTCTCCATCTGATGAAAAAACATATTTTTGATGTTGTTGCCGCATATTGCCTTAAGAATATGTGTCTTCCCACCAACATCAAAACAAACCTCTATGTCCTTGAGATGAAGAGTTACTTCCTAAAGTGAATGAAGCCACTTCATACCCAAGACTAAGTCTATATCCCCCATGTTCACCACATAATAATCAGCCTTGAACTCATAATTGTTCAAGCGCAATGGGAGATCTTTAATCATATGCTCACACCTTAGAGTGTGACCATCAGCTACCTTAACTCTAATGCCATTGAAATATTCAGTAGTGATTCCACGCTTCTCCACAAATCTAGCATCTATAAAATTATGTGTGGCCCCTATGTCAAGAAGGGTGATGACCCTCTGTCCTGCCAATACTCCACGAAGTCTAAATGAATCATCTGACTAAATGTTGGATAGGCATGCCTCGTATATGTGAAGCTCTAACTCTACCTCTACCTTAGGCTCTGAAGCCTCTACCTTTGCCCCCTTAGAACTATCTTGTTGTCTGAAATCCTCTAAATCTGAATCCTCATAATAAGCCCACATCACTCGATTGGCCTTGCCCTTAGGCCTCAAAGGACAATCTTGATTAGCATCACAGGGACCTTTGTAGTAGAAGCAAAGCTTCTTCCTGCGTAGATTGTTAAGAGCCTCTCGATCCAAAGGTGGTGCTGCTAGATTTGCCTTCGAATCATTCTTAACACCTGATTTATCTATGTTAAAATCTTGTCTCTCTCTATTACTGTTGAAGCCCTTATTGTCCCTGGATGAAAAAGTACCTCCTGAGTTAGATTTACTAGATGGGGCTACCATTTCGATACTTTTCACCTTATTCATAGCTTCCTATAATGAAGGAGGATCAAAGGCTTTGATCCAACCTCTCAATGGTTCTGTCAATCCCTCCATGAAGAGAACTACCAATCTACGCTCTAAAATATTTGGCACCATGACTGCCAACCGTTAAAACTCACCAATGAAGGACTCCAAATTGCTTGTTTGTTTCAACTGTGTTAGATCTTGAAAGTAAACATCAGGACCTTTCCTATCAAACCACTCAACCAATCTATCCACAAAGTCTTGGTACTATGTCACCTGGTTATGCTAAAGTGTTACCATACCATGGTACCACCAATCATGTGCTACTCCATTCAAGTGCAAAGTGGCGTATTTGATGGCCTCTATCTCTGTCATTGGCCTCAATGCCAAAAATATGTCAAGCTTATGAACCCAAGCTTGTGTTGTCATCTTGCCACTACCATCAAAAGTAGTCAAAGAAAGCTTGCCAGTAGCCTTCTTCAGCTCACTGAGTTGACATCTAGGCCTCCTCTCCTATCTAACCAATCTATAGTGCTCTCTCCTCTGATTAAAAAAATGATCAAAGGACATCCTCTCCCGAACCTGAGGAGCTAATAAGTCCCACTCGTCATTTACAGCCATGAGAACATCTGCAAATAGGGAATCTCTTGCCTCCTCCTTTATTGGAGCCTCTGGTTCCTCTTGAACAAATGTAGGACATGTAGGTCTACCAGCTATTCTGGAGTAGGTCAGTTATGGTCTCTGATTAATAGTAACACTCCTATTATTTCCTTGTTCCCCATTCTATCTAATAGGGTGGTTCATCCTCTCTACCATAGTAGTGAGTACTTGTATTGCCTGATTCATCTACTGCTGGCCTATCATCATAACATGGTAGAATTCTCTAGTGTCTTGATCATCATCATACTTATGGCCCCTAGGTGGGCTACGCTCACATCTGTCACTCATGATGATCAATGGCTACTCTAACACCTGGGTACCTTCACGCAAGGCTCTATGCATGTGTTATACCTGTGTGGTCCCAACTCTTGTGGCTACATGAGATTGCTAAACCCTCAAGATGGCAAAAATTTGGCTCTGATACCACTATAATATCCCCAATCTGATAGGGATTATAGAAAGACAAAAGCTCTGATACCACTGTAATATCCCCAATCTGATAGGGACTGTAGAAAGACAAAAGCTCTGATACCACTATAATATCCCCAATCTGATAGGGACTGTAGAAAGATAAAAGCTTTGATACCATTGAAATATCCCCTATTTCCCTTGAAATCTAAAACTAAATATTATTGAATTGTTTATCTTTATTCATGTAAAATATCTTCAAATAGATAAATAAATCATAGTATAATCTCCTATTTATTAACTTGGATGATTACAATAGATGTCCTCTGTCATGCATATAAAAGAATATTCAAATACGGTCTTAATAACCTGAGTATTTTGCAAACTAGGAATAAAACCTAAATTTGGTACATCTCAACCTGATGTGTCAAAAAACAGTCACCGATGTTAGTTTCCTGGTGTCATTATCCTACCAATGTCAGTGAGAGGGTGGGCTGATGTCCGTCACTATCGGTCTTCGCTTGTTGATGTCGGCCTCTGTGATTTCTGCTGATGCATACAGATTTGTACAGATCTGTATGGACTTCGTACGGCTACCAATATAACACACCCTATTTGCCGGACCCCTAATCTCAATATATATATATATATATATATATATATATATATATATATATATATATATATATATATATCTAATATAGAAGATATTTATCTATGCAATATCTAAATCAAAAACCTAATAAAATAAATCTCTGTAAATATCTGTGATAACTTCTGTGTGAAGTTATCTCTCAACCTGGCAATAAATGAGTTGATATCTCACAGCCTTTGAATCACACACACTAAAGAGGGCACATTGTTCAATGCAAATAGAATACTGGAACCCTTGGCTTAGTCTTCTCAAGAAAATCCTTAGCAAAATTTGTCTTCAAAATAATAATCCATGATCATAAATCAACTCTCTCCCTTGAGAAACCCTTATACCCTCAAAAAAGTGTGCTTGCCCTAATTAGATTTTCTTAAATTAGAATTAGGGTTTCTAAAATTAGAATTAGGGTTTCTTAATTAAAATTAGACGAAATAATTAATATTTGATTAAATCAATTAAATATTAATATCTCCCTCAATACATGTCGAATCGTCAAACCGTCTAAAGCTAGTGAACTAGGGAGTGATTATGCACATGATCATGCCATAACAGGGATGGTCTGCTGAGTTCCAACATTCCCTATATAATAGGATCTCAAGCAAACGTGTCTGAAAGATCATGAATGATAAGCCAATTGGACAAATTTTGCTAATCGAAGCCAAGCCAAGCTCCACCATGACCCTCTATCCATCCTATCAGCCTACGAGGGTCGCATAATAGGCTAACCATCAACTCTAAACATGTCAACTAAAAAGGGGACATGACAATAACTCCAAGGTAGGAAACTCTTGAGAGATAGAAAACCTATCTTCCCTTTCATAAATAATCATAAAAGGAGAATTCCATGTTGACATCTTGGGATTTATCCTATCCACCCATAAGGTTGTCTTCAATTTTGTGTGACAAGCTCTTTGGTTATGCTCCAAGGTTCTCTTGATGATTCTGATCAGATTCTTGTTAGTATATTCATCCAGCCCATTACCTTGAGGATAATAGTTAGATGAAGGGTTCAATAATATTCCATTACTATTTTTCTAATCACTTATCTTAACATCCAAAAAAGCAAGAGCATTATCTAAAATAATAGTATGATTGTCAAACCTTGTGATGATTCTCTCATAAAAATCTAAGATAACATTCCCATTAGATTTATTAAGTGTTGTTTCCTTGACCCACCTTGTAAAGTAATTAGTTATTTTAAGTATACATTTATGACCATCACTTTATGGAGGGTTTATCATACCAATAAAATCAAGACCGCATATAATGAAAGGTCGGCCTACTTGGATAACCTTCACAAGAAGAGATGCAAGATTCTATTTACCCATAAATAAAACACATTGTCCACAAATCCTCACCCAATAATGATGATCCTTAAAGAGGCTAGACTAATAATATCTTTCGCTCATGATCTTGGTATCTATGGTTCTTAGAAAGAAATGGCCTCTTATTGTCCCATCATGGAACTTCTCAAGTAACATTCCAAATTGATCATTATCAATGCATCTCAATATCACACCATTCAAAAGACAATAAATAATATATTACAACCTAAAATATTTCATTTATGATCTAATCATACCATTAGGATACTCACCATTTTGAAAAAATATGATCACATTGTGTGTCTAACTTTGTGGAGCCAATGAACCAGCTAATTGGGAACAATCATGATTGACTAGAGCCTTTTCCTTTAAATCATGAAGATTTGAAGCTATATGTTCATAAAGGCCTTTACCTCTTGTAAATTTTTTCACCTTGATATCAACATCATATTCCATTACTTTAGTGATCCACTTTGCCCTCATTTCACTAAGATCTGTACTCAAGAGAAACTCTTTGATATTAGGATGAGAAACCATAACATGAATCCTATTATTTGAAACCATTTATTTGAACCTCTTTAGTCACCTTACAATAGAAAGGACTTGTTTCTCCATAAATGTATACTTGACTCCATAATATTCTAAACATTGACTAGAGAATGCAATTGGCTACTCCACACCCTCATCATTATTTTGCATTAACATGAATGAGATAGTATAAAGGTTAAAAAATGAATAAAACATGAAGTATTTAGTATAATAAGGATTCAAAAGAGTGGGATCTTCTTTATTTTCATTCTTTATGGCTTCAAAACTACTCATACCCTCTTTGGTCTAGGAATAGACTTGGTTATTCTTGAGCATAGTTGTGATAGGTTTCACCAAAGATGCAAAAGCAGGTATGAAGCTCCTTAAAAAATTTATCTTCCCTAAGAAAATTTGAAGACCTTTATTAATCTATGGAAATGATAAGCCTAGAATAAACTATGTTCTTTCAAGTTCAATAGTCAAACCATCCTTGGAAACAATATGTCCTAAGAGTTTACCTTCATGAACTAAAAGATGAACTTCTATTGATTAAGAGATACTCAATATTGCCTACATCTTTCAAATACTTATCTCAAATATTGAATGTGTTCATTATCATCTTTAGAAAATATTTTTATATCATATAGATAAACCAATATCATCTCATCGATCAAACCTTTAAAGGCCATGTCCATTGTTCTTTGAAATGTGGCACTGACATTGGATAGACCAAGGGGCATCTTCCTATAATAAAAATTTCCCCATTTAGTAGTGAAGGATGTCTTAAACTAATCATCATCACTAAAAAAAATATTATTATATCCTGGATATCCATCTAAAATAATATAATATTGAAAACCTGAAACCATTTTCAAAATCTACTCCATTGAGGGTAGAGGATAGTGATCTTTGAGTGACACTCTATTAATATCTCTAAACTCTTCACAAAGTCTTATCTCCCCATTATTGTTTCTAATATTAATAATCTTAGCTACCCATTTTTTATGCTTGATGGGAAATATTATCTCATATTCAAGGATTTTGCTAAGCTCTAACCTCATGAATTTCTCAGCCTAAGGGTTGATGGGCCTTTGGTTCTATCTAACCGGTTTAACTCTGGGTTCCAACTCAATGGTATGATGTTTTAGGATAAGATCAAATCATTTGATGTCCTTATATTCCAAAGAAAATATATCATAACAATCTCTACACATCTCAATGAATGTTCACTTCTCTAATGTAGAACATACCTCACCTAGTTTGAGGATTTTGTCCTTGAAGATCAAGACTCATTCATAAATCTCTTCTTTTGTATACATACTCAGTTTATACTTCTTATTTTGATAATTATAATTGAAGATACTTTATAAGTACACCAAACCATTAGGTATATTATTTATTATTATTTCTACAATCTGATCACGTAATTGTTCTTAGAGCCTCATTTGATTCCTTGAAGGAAACTCAACCTCATTTTGTAATAAGCATGCATTGTTTTTGTCACTATAAAAAACATAAAAAGACACTTCATTATTAGGTATAGATAGTCTGATAATGATCTTAAAATGAAACTATTATTTCTCCTCTTTTATGGTAGTTGGAGTATCAAATTGAGCTCTTATGTCAGCTAGTCTGTGATCATGACTATTATGCTCCCTTGGTGCTCATTGTATATTGCATGCATTAAATAATTCAATAAAATATCATACCCTATGATTGTATGACTTAAGCAAAGTGTTCTTAGTATCATGTACATTCCTCACTTGATGCACAACGAATTCATTGTCTCCATATACTTTCAAATTTTTGATTCCTTTTCTCTTTGTCCATTGAAGGCCATGAATTAAACCTTCATACATTACCACATTACAAGTACAATTGAAATGAAACTTGGATGAAGCATAATATTATTATTTAAGTGGGGAGACCAACATAACACCATATAATGCACAAAATTTACTTATTGAACCATCAAAAAACATCTTCCATAGCTCATCATCTTCACCATCTTCCTTGGAAAGTAGAGGTGTTGGTACTCCTTCATGTATACCATAGACTCCTAAATCTGTCTCCTCCAGAAAAGCATAGGGATAATGCTCATAATTATTAATGTCTCATTAATCAAGAAACAAATCCTAAACAACCTAAATCTTGGAATAAGAACCATCATCTACAATAGAGTCCTTTTCTTCATGGACCACACAATTCAGATTGAAACTCATCTTAATATAAGGCTCAATATTAAAGCTTGAATGGGTTGTGTCCTAATTGTCAGCTTGGCCATGTACATCATTCTAAAGAATAATAATAAACTAAGAGATATCTACCTATCTTGGATGTGAATTCCCTTGATAGGTAGAATACAAAGTGGGCCAAGAGATCAACCACAACTCTGTCCTATAAGATAGGAAAACTAGGACAATCATGAAATAAAGTCTTCAAGACTTTTATCATTCCTACTATATTGGTAGGTATACCATATAATTAAAGGATAGATTTTCTCTATGGCTCATATTTCAATCCCAAGTTATCAGCTACAAATTTTGACATGATAGAAGTAGAAGTTCTATTATCAACTATGCAATTGTGTACCAACTTATCACCTATAATGAGGTTGAGTTAAAATGGAGTGTGTTTAATAGCCCTAGTGGATGGTTAAATAATGGTAATATGAAAATTTTCAAGAGAAACATGGCCATGAATTTGATTTAAAGGTGAGACACTAGTAGTGATATAATATAATAACTTTTGTACGAGTTCTTTTGATGAGGCATATAAAGAACATCCTAAAGAGAAATGGATGTTTAAGTGTTCTTCAAAGAATATAAAATGTTTAAGGAAGCCATACCTACTTTATATTAGGATCTTATAGGTAGATAATTACTTATAAATTGAATAATGGGAGAAAACATTACAATATTTTGACTTGATAGAGATGTATATTTTTTGGAACTGTCAGACATGTTGCTATGTCTTTTTACCTTGCATGGTGATTGGATAATCCTGTCAGCATGCTAATATTACCTCCTATATCATTTCTCTTTGCCATTTTATTGTCTATGATAGAGGCCCATTGATTTAGCATAAAAGTGTCTTTAACCATAAAATTGGTGAAGATGTCTCCTTTAGGTTGCCAATCCCCATTAACATGCATCATCACCTCATCCTCATTTGATATGAGTAGAGTAACTCCTCCTTGAGCCACTAGAGCTTTCTCTCCATTCTCATTGGCATCCATGAATTAATATTTTTAACAATCTTCTCCCTATACCATACTACTATAAAGTGGTACTATCTCTCTTTCATTGGTGGTAGAGTTAGGACTAAACACATTGGTAGGCCTATTGGGGTTAGGCTACCATTGGATTCTTTCTCTTTGATATTTTTGGACAAATGGTTGTTAGTAATGGTATGAATTTTTTTTATTAGCTCTTTACCTATTGACTCACCTAATATTATATTTTAACATTTGATTTTTTGCATATGGATCCATGACATTTTATGCCTTATTAGGAGTAGCCTTGGACTTGGTATTGGTATTAGGAATTTGAATCACTTTTAGAGTGGTAGAAGAAGTATGAGATAAAGGAAACATAGAAACCTTAGGAGGTAATATTCCATATTGGATGAGACTATTCTTAGCTTTGATATCAAGATTATACATTTTTAGTCCCAAAGGCTTTCGAGTAAGTAGAGAACAGAAATCTAGTAGGTGGTCTCATGGGAGGAGACTATATATGCCAAGTCTTATAAAACCTTTAATTGAAGTCATGAATTTTTTATTTAGGTCCCCTTTTTATCATTTTGAGTTGATGTATGAGAGAGGCATAGTCACGTTCATTTCCAAATCTAGAAGTTTAGAACACTCCAAAATCATCCAATGGTATGATGCATCCACCTTCTAGAATCCTATACCAATCAAGAGCCTTCCATTTAAGGGATATTGCAAGGATTATAATGGAAATGTTCTCTTTAACCATTTTATGTAAACTATAAAAGTTAGTAACATCTCTAATGTGCTCACCAGTTATGACATGACTATCACCATTGAATGTGATCACACCTTTCATGGCATTAGGAAGAATGGTGTCATATAATTGAAGTTGAATTGTATTTTTATTATTGAAGGCAGGTAAATGATGAGGTATAGATATGTCTTCTTCTTCAATATATTTAATTTCTTCAACCTATTCACTCTCTTCCTCTCGAACATAATCTACTCACTCTTTAAAGGGCATATTAGGTTGTGGATACTCAACCTAAAGAAGATTTTTAGGTTAAATGGGTGGCTTAATGAGATTGAATGTTCTATGAGAGGATGACCTAGTGAGAACCATGAATTAAGAAGGCATGTTTATAATTAAAAAAATGGCCTTGAACCGGATTTACCTTAAAGGGGTTATCAAATGTTGAGTATTACACTAATTTTTACTTGTTACTGTCAAGATTAGCATTCCACTTGACAAGTTGTCTTGAAGGTAATAGGTCCAACCAAGTGTACTAAGACTATTTTAACCAAATATTTCACCCTATAAGAAATGTTTCAAGATACTTCAAAATTTGGGTAGGATGGGAACATCTCCAGGTATGTGGGTGTACATATATTAGAAATGAACATCTAGATTTAAGGGATAGCTCCCTGAATGTATCTTCTCTCACATCCATAAGATTTCCATAGGTTTTCCCTTTCTAATTTGTTATCACTCAGATATAAGAGTAACCTAGTTTGTGCCTAACCTATGTATTACCATACTCAAACTATCTAAAAAAGATTAGATTAGTATTCATTGCTTCCAAATTAATAAATCATACTTAGATGCACCTAAAAAACATTTGACTTATCTCATTCTTATCACATCATCCTTGCACAATGGAATTGTCATTTTTTAAATCAAAATCATCCTTATGGATTAGTTTTAGGTTTTTTGTGTCATTGGAATATAAATATAAAATAGGCCTAATCATATTTCCTACCTATAAATCATGAAATATATGTTTATAAACTTTTGTACATTCATAGGGACTTCCCTATAATTAACAATTTAGCCATTAATCATAAGGAGAAAGTCCTATCCAAAGTTTGAAACACTCAAGCCAAGTAAAAATTTTCATTTTCCACGTATCAATGGTTATAGTATAGTTACATTCACATAAAGGATT
This sequence comes from Torreya grandis, assembly GCA_037957365.1. Lineage (NCBI taxonomy): Eukaryota > Viridiplantae > Streptophyta > Pinopsida > Cupressales > Taxaceae > Torreya > Torreya grandis. The sequence goes on along the minus strand of JARHVA010002710.1, from coordinate 935,084 downwards.
ACACCTATGCACATACTCATAATGAGGATAACTACATGTAATTAGGCTTCTATCTTCAAATTCTTTGATATGTAGGAAAAACTTATCCATTCTTTAGGGAGTATTTGGGCTTAATTGAACCCACCATTGGTCTATTTTTGCTAGATTAAACTTAGATATTATACTCAACATGGGGTTTCAAAGATAATAAGTTACTTTATTAAATGTTATACACACAATTAGTGACTTATATCACACAAGGAAATAAATTATAATTAGGTTCAATGAATTGTTATAAAATAAAAACATATTCTACATAGATATCTCTATTAGAATATAAAAACTAATGTCTATAACATGCAGCAATAGATTAAAAATATCATCCAATGTATCTAAAAACATAGTTCCTAATTTGAGCAACTATTGATATAATTTTGAAACCTTTCTACACAGATAATCAGTTCATAATTTTAAATAACAATAAATATTCTAAGTATATTAATCCTATAGGTCATTTTTTTTTCAAAACATATAAATATGTTCTTTCATGCACATAAAATTGAGGATAATAATAATCATTGACAGGATAGCTTTAAAAATTCAACTCAAGAAGTATATAAAACATCACACTTATTTATGAATCTTTTTACATAAATTAATATCAATCATATGATTAAAATTTAAAATAATTAATGACATTTAGGATCGCAATACTCCATATTTTACAAATCATTTCAATTAGTCATTTTGAAGACTAAAAAATACCTAATGCATATTCACAGAAGTTCCCCATCCCTTCCACATGTCAACAACATTAATAGTAGGAATTCCTAATCATTTAATTATTATAAATGAATAATGATGACCATGAGTGGGATTCGAACATGGAGCATTCCTCCTATTGTATAGTACATATTGGCATAAAGATGTAATCGCGTGGAATATAATAATTAGAACTTAAAATAAATATAATTATAAATACCCTTACATTTTTGTATGAAAAGTATGAAATCATACAAAGGATATGTTTTTTTTTTGTAAAAATATAATAATCAAAAGCATATTAGTGTCACCTACTATAGTTGGTTTATATGAGTATAAAAAAATAAAAATCTATCAGTTTTCATGCATAAAATACTTTCCCAATTCACAAATATATGTCTCTAATTAAATATGCTCTCATAAATTTAAATATTTTACTATCAAAGGTATTAAATCCCATATTAAACTTAATTTTAATTATCTATTTTTTATTTTACTTTGTTTATATGAAAAAAATAATTTTCTTGATTTATTGTTTAAATTTGAAAAAGGAAGGTCAATATTGGTTTGAATGTATTCATTTAAAAAAATTATCACTTATGATAATAAAGTTAGTTGTTTAATATTTATTAAAAGTGTCTCTTTATGTTGGAAATTTGATTTTCCATGTATACTTCACTCATTTTTGGTGATAGAAGGATGTAGTTTCATATTTTTTATTGATTTTCATTGTATGAATAGAAATATGTTTCAAAAAAACTATTGTCACATGTTATATATGTTTTTCATCTACACAAAAACAAAAAAATTACACAATGTTATACAAAAATAGAAACATGAGTTCAATAATATGAATGTCAAACTCAGTATCTTATCTTGAAGTACAAACATTTACTAATAGATTCATTCAATGTAATAGTAGATTTATTATAAAAAACTGATATCTAAATACCAACAAATATGATGTTTTTTTGGGGGTCTGTGTATATGAAAATAATTCTATTTTGTTCCTTATTATTTTCATTTTTTATCGAAGATTCATATTGCTTTCAATGTTGTAGTTAGTAAATACTTGTCCTTAGTGAAAACAATTTTAGTTTGTTAATGCATATAAAAATTATATGCATGTGCTAAAAAATTTATTTACTTTGTCAATATGATATTTTATTGTGATATAGGTATAAAGGTTTCATGTTTGAGATGATTTGAATTTCTTGATTTCTATATTTCAAAAAAAAACTTTAAAAAGGAATACCGACATAGTTTTTTTCATATGCATAAACAAAAAATAGAGATATGTATGGATTATTTAAATAACTTGCTTACTTCATGGAGAAGTGGGTATACTCAATCCGATCTACTTAACTACAAGTTTTTTCTATAGGTGTTCAATGTAATATTAAAATTCCTCTCATAAATTTATGTATCATCTAAAACCATATTTTATTTATCAGGATTACCATTCACATTAATACAATATCACACCAATATATGCATGTTTATACATTAATTAATTTTAAGTATATGATCATATAGGAAGGCTTCTATCCATAAAAAAATATTAAAGACTTCCATCCATAAAAAAAATATTAATGGTATTCAACATTCTAGTATTACAAATATGCCAATACATCATTGATGTTGACTTTATAATTGAAACATCCTTGAGTCAAATTCACTAAATCATCCCATCCATTCCACGTGTCATCACCAATGATAAATAATTGAATAAATTAATAAGACATGATTACTTGTATATTAGAAAGATGAAATAAAAAGCATAAACAGGGTGGGGATATCAAATATGTAAATACTAAAATATTGTATTAGAAAAATATCAATTTTAATCTTTACTTAATTTGAATTACATAACTTATGTGTACATATATAGTTCTTATAGACCATTCTCTGACATTTGTATGATTTTCATTGGTCTGACCTTTATTATTTTGTATCAGTCACCAAAATGAATTCCCTAATTTTTACTAGCTTGTGTATTATCATACTCAAACTATATCAAAATCATTAAATTAGTATTCCTACAATTTAGATGAGTCGATCAATTATATGCATAAAAAAATTAGACTTGCCTAATTCTTTGAAACATGTCCCCACAATAAATAATTATTTATTTTAAAATTCAAATAATCCATATGGATTAGGTTTTATTTTTTACATATCAATGGCATCATAATGTACTTAATTAGTCCTATGCAAATATATAATAGTTATAACCATATTCCCTACCTATAAATCATCAAATATACATTTATACACATTCTAATATTTTAAGGGACTAGGTCCCAGCGAAAGTCTAAATAACTCAATTCATGGGAAATATCATTTTCCAAGTGTTGAAATATAAATTCTATGTTACATTCATTAAAGGATCATAACTACACGCATAGTCCTAATAGGGAGAACATGTTTGAATTCCATCTTCAGATTATTAAATATGTAGGTAATGTTCAACCATTCATTGATAACTGGTTAGGGTTAACTCAAATCATTATTATTCCATTTTTTATGCCTAAACCTAGTATTGAAAGTGTACCTAGGATTTCCAAGATAAGGATATATGAAATTTAGATATTATTCACAAAATTAACCTTATATGTCTGACATAGAGATAAATTACAATCATGTGGAACAGATTGACAATTTCATCAACCTAAATCTAGAGACTCAGTTACTTATTTGAGTAACTATTTATCCAATTTTAAACCCTTATTTCACATATATTCATTCTGAAAGTTTCATATAATATTAAACAGTCTAATTATCTCAATCAATTTGTTATTTTTATTTATGAAAATATTAAATAATAAATTTTACTTCATATAATCAGGATAGTTCCTTATTTTATCTTGTTTAGGTACACATAATAAATATATGGAAAAATGTATTAGTTAATATAAATACTCACTAGAACATAGACAATCCATAGGTTTCTATTTAGGTTTTCTTCCTTCATTCTATGGTTTTCAAATCTCTATATATAAACATGATTTTTAGTCCTGACTTTAAAAAAATCCATCATCCTATAGTATTATTTTATAAAATGTTAGAGAATCTTAGGGACACCTTTAATAGATCATTTTTCTCTTAATTGTAGATGAATAGTTTGTGTATGAATCTAAATAGTCTTCTTAAAATGTTAATTTAATAGTCATATTTCTATTTTGAAATATTTTAATATCTCTTCATTCATGTACATTCTCATTAATTTGTCATCCCATTATTCCTATCTTGACATTGGTATGCATTCCATTTTTCTACAAACAAAATTTCTTTAATCTCATATTATTCTAATTTTTAGCTAGCATTTAATGACACAAGTATGGTAGAAGAAAGACATTTCACCTTAAATTAGCTACATTTTACACATTGAATAATGTACTTTGGTGTTCTAAGATGAATTTTGGATATTTTTAGTGTTGTTCTAAGTTTAGTCCTTACTATGAGCATATAAATTGGTGTTTCATATTTATTGTACTATACCTTGGAAAGTATTATATGATTCTCACAAAATGAATTGGTGTTTTGGTGTTTTTTTAGAAAAAAATGACTTCAAAACAATGATATACTATTTTTTTAAACTTGAAAGATTTTTGTTGGCTACTTAGATTTCATTTCATGTAACTAGCTAGACATTTCTATCACTTCTTGTTAGTTCACAACAAATGTGGGGTGTGAACCTGATGCAGAAATGTTGGAATATTGATTTTTTTTTAATTAATAATAAAATTTAGATGAAATTCTTTATTTTTATCCTCCACATTACCATCCTTTAGGATTAAAATATGTTAAGTTTCATTTATTATATTTTTAAGTTTAACTTATGTTTTGTTCTTTTAAACTTGAAAAGTAAACCTCATATTATTTTTGTTTCAAAAAATATGGGAATAATATACTTTTGTTTTAAATATTTCAAAAGTCTTAAATAAGTCATTTTAAAAACCAAAGTCATTTTATTTATTTTTAAATCAAGAAATTTTTTTAAAATAATCAAATTGTGTAAACACAAATATAATCGCAACATTCAATATTTAATACTACCTTTGGTTCATGTTTCCAAGTTATCTAGTCATGATAAAAATAATGTAATTCTTAATATAGCTACAACAATGATGTCTTCTTCATCATCTCTATAAATCATAAAGGATAAATAAGGTGATTTTTCATTTTCTAATTCCATTCATTATACATTTGTTACTATCACTATAATTAAATCCTAAAATGAATAATAATATAAATATATATAGTTATTATGTCTATGTACAAGGACTTATCATTAAGCAAATGTCATGGATAGATTTAATCCTTTTTAATGTACCACCTAAGTACCACATTTTATTTTATTCTCACATGATTTAATGTTTCTTTCACACATCATCAGGTAATCTATAGAGGACAATATTTTAAAAATACCATCTACTATATATGAAGGGTAGTTATATAGAGATATTTTATATCTAAATTGGGTGGTATATATAAAAAATAACCTTTTTAGAGTGATAAGAAACCATTTCATCCCCATAAAACAAAAAAAAAAAATATATTAAATCAAAGTTATTATTCACACAGAACTAATTATAAAATATATGGTCAAGATAGGTGGAGAATACACTGATCTACAATGACTTGTGTTTCATCAATTATGATCGAGACACACAGATTGTTGAACCTAAGGACAAAACAAGATATCATCCTAGAAGAAAAAGAATACAAAATTAATGGAATTTATGCAATCCTTAGTTGGTTAAAATCTTTTCATTTTTATGGATGAAAAAATCCTTTGGAAGCATTTTGTAAATTGAAATAATTATAATATTATCACTTAGAACTAGAGTACATATAATTGTTGTTGAAATTTTTCAATCTTGAGAAAATAATGATGATACCATGAGTTTTGATTCATAAATATGTGCAATCAAACATGGCATTAATTTTAATGGTGTAAAAAATAATTTTTATATGACCACCTTCAAAAACTATGTTATCTCTATATATTAAACCTACTTAGAGTCTTTACAAGCAATAAATTTGTTGAAGACTCACTTTTGATCAACTAGTTGAGAAGATGATCGATAGAAAAAAAGAATTTTGAATAAAAATAGTGTCCATAGAATAATGCATTTTTTATCCTAATAAAAATTTAATGTATTCTAAACATGTTGGAAATGATAGATCCAAATGAAAAAAATTATGAGATGGATGTTAGAGAAGGGGTTTATTATTCTACCATATGTGTTTCTTATGGTATTTTCCCCCTCAATTAGATTTATCTTAGTTTCATGGTTAATATTATTTAGGTATAATTGGAATTATAGTTTAATAAGTAAAATAGGAAGTAACTCCGTTGATTATATATTCTAGGTATGGGATTTACTCTTGTAGTCTTTCTTATTTGACCGGTTTTCATGGATCTTTCTAGGGAGGAATTACACATTCACTTTGTTATATGTATGTCTCATATTTTTTAGTTTTGTAATGGAAAATTGGGATTCAGTTCTTATTTTTTTGTGTAATATTCTTGTGTATGTTATTTATTTTTATGCACAACTAATGTGTTGTGTACTATATTTTGTCATGCCCATCATGAAGTTGTATATTCTCTTGATCAAGAGATCCTAACATCCACTCTAATATGGTATCAGAGCTCCAAGATTGAATATGATTATTTTATTTTTAATTTTTTTTGGTTATGTTTAATACCAAGTTTTATTGTATCTAATTTATTTGTAGTGTACTATGAGGTTTTTTGGGTTGATGAAAAAAAATTGGGCTATTTTTTTTATAAAATATCAAAAATTATATGATATTTTTTAAACTAAAACTAAGGGTATTACTATTTTTAGGATGTCTTTTTATGTAGTCCAATTATTTCATTATCACAAAAGGAATGGAGTGTCTCACATTCTATTTATGTTGGTCACAACCTAGTTTTGTCAATTTCAAACATTAAACTATTGTAATTAATGTTGTTCTAGTCCAAAACTAACTAAAACATGATCAAATGCTACTCCACATATTAAACGACCCATTTAACCTCCAAACACCCATATTATAATAATACACAACTTGATACACCATCTAAGGGTCTCCTACTACCTACATCATCATTCACCTTATCTCATCATTCTTCCTACCTAGTTTTATATTTCTCTATCACTATGCATGCTAGTTTATTTATTGGCCTGCTAATAAACATCCTCCTATATATTTGTCAATTACTCATGACATAGAACCATCATTCCAGCTACATGATTTTATAATGACATCATCCATCTCCTTCCACTACTTTTTCTCAACCTAGTCTTTTTTAATTGATAACCACCCAATTGCATTCGTGTGGTTTCCAATATCACTTTTACTTTAGAATTTTGATTTCCTTTTTGGGTGGACAGTTTACTTCAAAATTAAAAAAATTTTAATTTAACCATAACATTATAATATTTTAAATTCAAAAACCTATTTGACATTTAATATTCTATCTTATGTTTATAAAGGTGTTTTTTTGAAACATAAGGGGTGATAGTATTTTTAAGGCAACTTTTTAAATCATTTTATATAAAAAAATATATTATGGGTTATCCATGAAAAGTGTTTTTTTTTTTGTAAAATATCATCATATTTCACTAATAGAAGATGAGAGGAAGAGGTCTGGTTTGAGAGGTCACCAAACACCCTCACATTCAAATAATCATTTCTCTTCTTTTATGTTCCCACATTTTGTGTACTCTTCTTATAACATTATCAATTGAATCTGATATCCTTATTTTAATTTCCAAATCACATCATTATCAAATCATGCTATGATTTCTCAATATGGATTATTTACTGTAACTAACATAATGTTGAGTGTGTATTATGTTTTCAAAATTATATTAGGTTTACCATTGATATTTCAAGGGGTATACTATAATTGTGTCATTCTTTCATTTAGTTTGTAATTTTTTTGTAATCTTACCTTCTACTACATATAAATTAACTTTATCTATGCACAATTGATACAATTTTAATTAATCTTATACCACCATTTAACTATCATGAATGGAAAATAAAAAGGAAAATTATTCTTAGTAAAGGTTTACATCACAATATAATAGGGCAAAAACTAAACCATCCAAGGATGTAAAAAAGTAAAGTAATCTGGAAATGATCTTTGAGAAGCAATATCTAATGAGAGGTCATGAATCATATAATGAAACTATGAGCCTAAGTTATATAATATCTTATATCATTTAGGATTTATTCATAATTTTCATTTTTTTGATAATATAGTTGAAATAATGTATAATAGATAGGATATATGATCAAATTATTATTTGTATACTCTCCAAGTTAAGTGTTGATTACTCAGTCTTTGTAACTACTTTCCATACTACTAAAATTAATATAGTCACTACATGGAAAATTCATTGATTAGATCAATTTATTGCCAACTTCACTTAGGAAAAAGATAAGTCAATAAAATGGGAAAACATTGAATCCCTAAAAACTTAAATCCCTAATTGTTGGGAATGGGAAAGCAAATATTTAAGACAAATAGAAGAAGAAAAATAACAAGGATCAATAGAATAATAAAGATTCAACTCATGATAAAATAACTATTGAAACTTTCTCTTCCAATGACAAACCTAAGAAATAGGAGGTTAAGTGTGAAATTTTCTATAAAAATGGGCATCATGAACACAAGTGCATGAAGAAACAAATTGATCACCTAAATCATATTTTAGAAAAGAACAACATCAGTATTTCTAAGTCTATCTAACAAAATTCACCAACATAACATTATTTTAGGGAAAAAGGAAAAAGAAAAGATAAATAAAAGGGAAAGGCTCTTTTACGAGTTGTAGCTATAACATATTCATTATTTATTTACTCGGGTGATTATCACCACATGGGTTATTCAAAATTTTAGTTTTCTTCCTTAGATACTTGTAACATTGGATCTTAGTCACTTTGTCTTATGAAACTTTCATATTGGTTACAATGAGAGGGTATATTGAAATATAAAGAGGAACATCACTAAATGGGTTATTCATAGGTTTAGTTTTCTTCCTTAGATCCTCATAGCATTGAATCAATCACTTTTAGTTATGGAGTTTTTATATTGGTTACAAGGAGAGTGTCTGTTGAAATTGAAGGAGGAACATCCAATATTTTTCTAAGTGTCTCATATATTTAAACCAAAATACTATTAGTATACCACATCACTCATATCATTAAAATCATGGGGGTGGAGGTTTTACCAAATTTAGTTATCATTAGATATTTACATAATTATTCTACATTATTAGTGGGAAGCTGAGATCACTAAGCCAAGTTATATACCTTCTCTTAGTTTTCCTCTATTTATTATTTGACTAAATCGCTAACACACTCAAATGGAGTTAATAAGTTATGGCATGTGTTGGTTGGACACCTCAAATATCACTACTTAAAATAATTCATCAGAAATGGTATGGTAACAAGCTTACCTTGAGTCCATTTCTATCAGGGTATTTATTAGGTTTACATTATTATTAAGGATCCTGAATAAAGGCTTGATAAATATAAAGCTTAGGGGGATTCACAATCATTAGAGTTAGTACATGTTGATGTATATGGACCTTTACCTAGTCTATATTTAATTAGGTCTAAGTGTGTTCTCACCTTTATTTATTATTTAATAGGGTACACATGGGTCTAATTATTTAGATATAAATATAAAGTGTTTAACATGTGTCAATAATTATAAATTATTATAAATAAATAATATAATAAATACATTAGGGTTACTAGAAATGATAATAGGGGCATTTATGTAAATAACATATTTGATTAGTTTTTCACAGTAGATAAGATTAATTTGTAGGGTATAATTTCATACAATCCTGAATGAAATATATTTAAAGAATGTAAGAACATGTCCTTGAAAGATATGGCAAACTGTATGATTCACTATAAGTCACTTGCACCATACTACTTGATTGAAGAAATAAATTTGGCTTTTTACATCTATAATACGGCTCCCCACAGATCTCTAAAATGCATAAATACCTTTTAAGTTTGGTATAGAACGAATACCATAGTTGAACAATTTATATTTTTCAATCTCTAGATATGTCATGTAGTCTTACTAAGAAATGCAATGCTATGTAACCTAAAAGTAATACTTACATATTTTTAATTTACCTAGATGATTTCAATGGATAGCAACTCATTCATCCAACCACATAAGAGTTATTAATTATGAGAAGAATTCACTTTCAATAAAGTGCCATAGACTCAACTATTGACACTTCTCCCACTTTATTGGAATCATCTGAATTTGATTCAAATTATTGAAATCAGGTTGAGCTCTTGCATGATGTTTAAGATACATATTCTAGTTCTTATAGTGAGAGTATTGATTGGTAATAATCTTGAATGACATATAGCCACACTTTAGAGGATTATATTTTTCTACCTAAACTATCAACATCTTGTCTTCTTTACACTAAGAAAACACTATAAATTTTATGCACATGGGTTAGTGATCCTATAGATGACAATTAAATATGCTCAATGTTTTTTAGTGGTCTAGATGATTTTTATGCCTATACGTCAAATACATTGAAATTTCATGAGGTATAAGGTATTCTTAAGTAGGATTATTCCATACATGAGGAGTAGAAATAGTAAATCAGGAATCATACTTGGGATTTGACACTTCTTCCTAAGAGAACAAAAAAGATTCAATGCAGATGGATATATTAGGCCAAGTATGCAATATATAGGTCTTTTGATAAGTTTAAGATGTGGATGGACATGAAAGGTTTATGATAGGTGTCTATCATCAAATATATTAAAACCTTTTTACTAGTCACAAAAATGTAATCTATCAGACTAACACTTACTATTGTTGAAGCCAATTATTGAGGTGTTCATTAGCTGGATTTGAAGAGTGCCTTTATTCATGGGTACCTTGAAGAATATATTTACATGGAGTATCCACTACAATTTATCAAGTACTATTCCTTTATGTGTAGACTTGATTAATCCATTTGTGGTTTCAAATAAGGCCCTTATGCTTTGTATGATAAAATAAATTCATTTCATATCTTTTTATGGTTCACTTAGTGCCATTCAAATATGAATGTTTATATCTTTTGGTAGGATGATTATATTTTAATTCTTATTCTACATGTTCATGATCTTTTGATCACTAAGAATCTTCCTTGTCTATTTCATTCATGAAAGATCCTCTTCAAGACACATTTTCCATGAATTGTTTTGGATTATTACAATAATTTTTTGAGATCTAGATTTATTGGTCTTACTCAGGAATCAAAATTACATATCCTAAGTATGTTATCAATCTACTTGTTAAATTTCACATGGATAATTTTAATCCAACTCAAACTCACTTTATATCTGCATTCAAGCTTGACGCAGATTACAATTGACATTTTGTCAATGCTACCTTACATTGATAAATTCTCAGTAACCTTACCTACTTGACACATTCTAGACTTGACATATCATATGTAGTGGGCCTAGTTGTTAGTAAAATAGAGCATAGAGAAATATTAATGAATTAAATATGGAAATAAAATATAGAAAACATAATATAATGGAGACAAAGATTTAATGTGGTTCACCCAATATGGGCTATGCCCACACAAAAATAGCCAATCCTTCTTATTATTCAGCCTAATAAATGAAGGGAAAAACCTAAAATACAACCACTATAATATCCTCTTCACTCATATACAATGTGCCCTAATAATTATAATGACCTCATATCAAAATGAAGGTTACATATAGGGAAAAAATACATAAACATATTTTCTTCCATTAAATATACAACCTAATAGTGAACAGTCCAAATTTACTATGAAACTATAATATTTTATAGTGCATTTTTAACTAAATTTTTCTTTGGGAACTAGGCATTAAAATAAGATCAGGCTCCACCATCTAAAACTAGTTTCAATATTCATGCATGAAAACCATGAGTTATACCAAAAAGAAGTGAATAGGATACTACACTATATTTAGGGTAAACATAAATTTTATATTCATTATATATCTATAATTAACATTGAATTTCTTGGCTATCATAACATAAAGTAGAGTAGTAATATTACAAATTATAAGTCCACTATAGGTTGCAGTTTATCCATTGGTTTGTCTTATTAGTTATTCAATAAATAAGCAAAATTCTATTAATTTTTCATACACTAAGGCATAATATATATAGGATGTCAATTTTTTCATGAGGTTATTTAGTTTTAGGGGATCCTAATAGATTTTGATATCTAGTTCATATAACATATAGTCATATCTTGCAACAACCATAGTATTTTTCATATTTATAGGAATTTAATCAACATAAGTAGACCAAACACAAAGATTCACATGCACTTCTTCTTATAGATCATTCATGGGTAAATCACTAACATATAATATTATAGCATACAACAAACATCTTCACCAAACCTTTAGTAGAAATCAACTTCACTTGTGGGATATTATTTATTTTTGGGATAATCCAATGTCATCTTATGTGATGCATGGGCTCATGTGGGTGGGAATTATAGCCTCTTCATATTATCTCTCTTTTTTTTTTTATGGGTGAATTATTTTTTCTACTAGTTTTATCCTTTTAATTACTTTATGAGAGATTTATTTGTATATGGGTACCTCATCAGGCCTTATTATTATTTATTTTACCTACCTATGTTATGATTATGTGTGTTTGTGTGTGTTAGATCATGGTTTTATTATTTTTCAATATTTATGTATCAAGGTAATTTTTTCGTCACTTAGAGCTTTCATACTTTCATGTATAAGCTTCCTTAGGTTTATTTGGATTTACAGTTTGAATAGAGGAATCATAATTATCTCCCTTGACCAAAAATTCAAGGTATGGGAGTTACTCTTTTATTCTAACCTCTTTAACCATTATTGATGTAACTTTATATGGAGGAGTTACACATCCACTCTCCTCTATGTACATATCACATTTGTGATATTTATAATGGAAGATTGGGATTTGTCCCTTAATTTTTTGTGTGTACTATTTTCATGTATGTGCTTTATTTTTTATTGTATCTATTATGCTAATTAATATATTTTATAGTACCTATCACAAACCCATGCACTCATTTGGTTTGAAGATCCCAGCGTCCACTCTGATAGTGCAAAATACATAACAAATAATGCTCAACATCAAGAGAATGAAAATGACAAAAAAACATGTTTCTAAAAATGTTCTAAAAAAAAGGAAGTCATGAGAGAGAAAATTGAACTTGATAGGAAATATAAATTAAAAAATTAAAAGAAGAAAAGATCTAAACCAAATTTACCTTATATTTATAGTTAATGTGTACTTTCCATCTCAAATGAACCACATATTTCCTAAGAGATTTCAACCTTCAAATTCTTTGGAAATATACAATTTTATCATGAAAAATATTATTTTTCAAAGGATCTAATCTAAAAAAATTCATAGATAAATTTAGGGTCTAGTATATTGGGAAAATAAAACAAGTCTACAACCTCAATGAAAATTCTTAAATTGACTAAGCTAGGGACTCATTATCTCATTATTTTAAATGTTTCCCCTCTCTTTTAATAAGGATTTATATATGTTTTTTATAGCATAAAATATTTGGGAACACACACTGTGACAATATTCACACACTACCCAAGCAGAATTTATAGTGTGAAGCTTGCATATTAGCAGAACAAGAAAGGTAACCTTTTAAAAATTTATAAAGTAAAGTTAATCAAAAATAATTATTGTTTCTATTTGATTTGTGTTATCTACCAATTCCTTCTATCTATGGCCATAAATACTTCATTTTTCTCATTTTAAAAAATTAAAGACTTCAAATTTTTTTGAAAGTTCTTTAAAATTATTGAAAATAAACCATAATATTTGATTGGGAGACTCCTCAAAAAAATTATTGTTAAATAAAATATAATTTGTTTGAAACCTATCTACACTATAATGGATAAAATAATCATCTCATTGTACCTTACACTAATCACTAGAATGGACAGGTTGAGTGGATGAACATAATTATGATGAGCATGGTTTTAACAATGTTTTACTTCAAAAATATAAAACTAAATTTATAGATAGAACCAAATCAAAAGATAATATATCTCTACAATAATTCACCATCAATAATCCTATAAATAATTAATCCATATGTATTTTTTTGTAGTCATCTCACTTCAATTTGACATCTTTTAATTTTTAGGTTCGCATGTTACACAATAATTCGCAAGGAGAAAAGGGATCAAACTATAACACAAAAGAAATAAATTCATTATTTTTAGATTCTAAAAGTCCTCAAATGTGTAAAAATTTTATTATAAAAAGATAAATAATATTTTACTACCAAATATGTTGTATTTAATAAAATTAAAAAGTAAATAATAAGCATGAGTTGACAATTGAATTGACTTGAGAGATATTCTCAATAGTTTTTTTCAAGGAGGTTGATATAAATGTTATAAATAATTAATAATGAATATGCTATATGGAAACAATTAAAACTTTTTTACTATTGTAATTAAAAACAACACTCCCCTATCTAATATAGTTAAAATTCATCAGAATATGGTCCAATGTTAGGAAATGAAAGAGATTATAATCATTAAAATGAAACTTTCATGATTACACAAGTTACTCATAAAAATATAATAGAATGGGATGAATTAAAAATTATAATATATTAGACATGATGAGGTTTGAAAAAACCAACTCAAAGTGCACATATATGGACACAAATATTAGACAAGTACTTGGATGAAATTTAAGATAAGATAGAAAATATTACGTTGGAACACCATCTATAAGAATATGTCAAAATTACTAATAAATATAAATATAATTTATATAAATAATATGATAATATTTATGCATGGGGAAAAGTAATAAAGAGTGAGTATGATGCATTGGTAAAAAATGGAACTTAGAAATTGGTTGACTCTCCAATTGGTTATAAACCCATTTCTTATAAGTGGGTCTTTTGAAACAAGTACAATTTAGATGGCTCACTTGAAAAACATAAATTAAATATTTTTATAAATGGATATGTTCAAAATAAGGATTATAATATAATTAGAAGTTTTTACTAAAAAAATGGATGGTTGTTTGAACTATGTTGTCTTTAGAAACTCATAATAGATGGAAATTTCACCAAATGGACATAGAAAATGTAGTTATAGATGGTAATATAAAATAAATAATGTGCATGACATAGCCTAAATATTTGAAATAGATGACCTAAAATAAAAAGTGTGTAAGTTATAAAAATTACCATATGGTTTCAAAAAATATCTAAGAGCATGTTATAAAAAAAACTCGTTAAGGACCTCCTACGCATGAATTTTAAATATTTTGAGTTGAAAATAATGAATATTTTTGTTAAAATAGTTTTATTTATTTTCATGAGAATATCATCTAAATATAATGTGACTGATTTTATTATTTATCTATTGAACTGATTAAAAAATTAAATTATATCTTCATCACTGAAAGAATAATACATTGGTAACATTTTGAGAAAAACTGAAATGACAGATTGTAAGACTCTTAATACACCAATGGAAAAAAAAAATAGATATCATAAGATACCATATATTTTGGACATGATAATAAATTTAAATATCTCATTGGAACTCTAATCTATGTGACCACAAGTAGCCTAGATATTTATTTCACTATTACTTTACTTTATGGATTCATGTCCCAACTAGAGAATGTCACTAGGTAGTAGTAAAAAAAATCCTTTCACATATAAAATTAATACAAATTTTGGTGATCAAATACTTAAAAGAAATAGATTGAAAACTAGTTGGATATTTATATTCTAACTATGCTTGTGATTTTGAATATGAGAATTATACTTTTATTTTTCATATGAATATCTGTGTAAAATTATTAAACTGAAATTCAAAAAAGAAATCAATGTAATAAATTTATTTGGGAGAATGAAAATGTATGGTACCTTCATAATCAACCATTAACACATTTTGGTTCCAATTAGTATTTTCATATTTATAAGAGAAACAATTATTTTCAACACCACTCATTCTTGTCAACAAGTTTTTAATTGAAATAAAAAACAATCCAATATTTCATGACCAAACCAAGAAGAATAACATAAAATTCGTTTTATTCATCATTATGTGAAATATGGTAGTGTAAAATTTCTCAATTATCATATTATTGAGCACCAACATACATAATGAAAACATTGAAAGGAAGAATTTTTTTTGAGAAGATCAAAGGCATGCTTGGTTTCACTATAATCCCAATAAACTAATGAGGATGTAATATTATTTTACATGATATTGATTAATCCTATCGATATTTTAGGATATATTTTATATTTTAGTGATAGATGAATATTACACGTACATAGTTGAATAATCTTATTGGAATGTGAATTGAGTCATCATAAATTTTTGATATAAATGTTTTTATCTCTCTTCTATCACTTAATCATTATATGTTTCATTTTTACCAAATTGTAATTCATTTTTAATCCCATTATTCCTATCCTAATAATTTATAGGTGAAAATATCATATTTTTTTCTCAAAATCCCTAGGGTTACATGCATAGTCTTCCTATAGGTGTTTCCTCTACTATTGTTATTTATTGTTTGGTTGATATATAATTCAAAAAATATATGATAAAAAATCTCTGATGTTTTTTTTAGATGAATTGGTTGGATTATAAACCTATTCTCATCATCACATCTCAAATCCCCATTCAGTGAATATTACTGGTGCTCAATTTAATCATTTTTTGCTTGCAATCACATTTAATTTTTCATGTATATCACTGAAATAAATTTACTTATGTCGTTTACCTATCTAGATTATCAAATGGGTGCATGTGGGCTCTGTTTTTGGAATGAATCATGATATATGTAATATATTTTAGTAGTGAAAGGTTGGACTTAATCATAAATGCTAAGGAAAAGTAAAATTCGAACTCAATAATCCTAATGTAGTTGGATCGTATAATGAGTTTAACACATAAATCACACTTGCATTTTTTGTATCTATGAACCCATAAGAATATGTGTAAAAGGTAAGGTGTGTCCAAAACCTATAGAAGAATGGACCATACATACTTATAGGAATCATGATCATGATGAGTGTGTCACATCCATTATTCATTTTAAAATGATTATTTTTGCATGTAAGTTATTATTTCAATTTAGTGTCTCAAACTAATTTTTTGGTGTGTTTTATTCATTATTATTTGCTTTTCATGTGATCTCATGCTTTTATGTTTCTTTTTAAATTTTTTTTCATTTTACCTATAGGGTTTATATGTTTCTTATAACTTAATATTTTACCACTTATTTAATGTCAAATTCCATAGTATACCGATTATGTCTCATATGGAATCAATAGCCAATCAATTTTTCCACCTTGTGCCCTCCATCAATTCTTTAATTTAATGTTTGGATATGTATTTTTAGGTTATTTATATTTTATTACATTTATTTTCATGTTCATATGTTCCTAGCTCAAAAACAATACCTCTATATATACAAATCAACTTATTGTAGTTTCAATAACAAGTATTAAGATACAATTTTAAGTACTCAATTATAGCTAAACATCATATTGATATATTTATTATCTTAAGGACTTGTAACATATTTTAACTATATTATTTACTAAAATAATGACAAGTTAATGCTCATGTAAATGCAATTCACATACGAAGATAAGGTGAAGCCCTTACTAATTAAATTCTCATGCACAAGAGAAATACATTGACTCTTATTCATATTGTATGGCACATACAGATACAAATTCTTGTTGATTTTATTTAGTTAGCTTACTCTACCCTTTTTATATTCATCTTGCATCCATTTGAGAAAAATTATGTCAAACTTTTAAAGTAAGATAAATCTAACATTTCATTAAATAATTGAAAAAAAAAAGCACTTGACCTTATTTTTCATGTTCTAGTGCACCAGCTAAAAAACTTTTAAATTTTAAATATCCTAAGGGCACACATACATTGGCATGGTACATAATAAAAAATTACATTGGTACACATTTTTCAGCCTAAAAATTCAATTTGGTACATATTTATAAATTGGTTAGTTTTTCCCCATAACATCTTGATATCCACATTTTTATGGAAGTGGACCATTAACTTCTAAAATATTTAGTTCCTAAAAATAAAAAAAATAACTAGGTGTATTTTGATCTCTTTTTTGGTTTTATTTAAATTTCATTACTTCTCCAATATTTTTGTATACTCTTAGTTTCATTTCTAGTCCTAAATTAGATCTACTTATTTTAATTTATTATTAATTCATAGATTTAGTTTGTGTCTTAGTTTTAATACATTATGCATATTTAATATTTCATTGTGTGTATTTTAGGTATCGCACAAAAATTACAATCATTCATGTGAATGGAAATATATAGTACATAAATGAAAAGAGAATAGAGGGAGTTGTTTGTTGGCTCGGTAAATACCAAAATTATCTTCAAGTTTTCTCACACCTCTACTACTTTAGGGGTATCAACCCATAATATAATATCATATGTTGGATCCTCTAAGACTAAATATGGGACCATGAAGTCTACCAATTGAATATTATAATGTGTTTCAAGGTAGGTAAAAGGGAAACCCCAAGGAATCTATCATGGAAGTTACAATACAAATAATTGAGGTGGGTACAAATGTGGATATGATGGAGGAATGGGATACATTATGGATAATACACTTCCCATATTACCAAAAGATGTGCATATGGAGCATTTGGTTGTATCAAAGATTCAATATATTATAATAATATTATAATGACATTGAATGAATTTGTAAGCATGATATCACATAAAACTATACATCATTCAAAGAAGATATTGGGGTCCTCAAATCGAATGAGAAGATGCTATGCGATGCATAGACCTAAATCTTCAAATTTAAAATATGTATGATTGAGTAAATACATAAAAGATAAATGATATCTTAAAAAAATTTAAAATATCAAGAGGTAGTGTAAGACCACAAGTAATTACATTAAACTAGCATTAAATGGCATTGTAGTAGAATATACAAATGAATTAGAGAAAATATTAGTAGTGGTAACCAGCCCCAAATGAACGAGAATTGATAATGACAAAAAAATGAATAATAAATAATATTAAAAATATAAAAGTTATGATGACTATCCTAGTATGTACAAATAATAATCACATAGTATAATAGAGTAAAATGATAATAGAAAATGCTCAAGAAATGAAAAAAAACAAAAACATGGTTTGAGGAGAAATAATTATTAAGGTTGAAACATAGGCAAAAAAGAGTGATAGACTCAAGGATTTTAGATAATTCAACATAATTATATAAATATTGTAATAAGTAAGAGAAGGTGAGGAGGGAGAGGGACGGAGAGAGAGAGTATAGTGGAAAATAATATAACAATAAAAAATGTGAAATTGAAGTGTGTCTAAATAAATGATGGATTGCTGGATTTAACTATAAATATGATAGCATAAAGCACTTGGTAGATATTATACAAGACACAAATATAGATAGTAACCTATGATATAATGATACTGAATTAGTAATGACACTCTATGTCCTTGATAGGAGTATTGGTAGGAGTAAAGGTAAACCTCCAAATAATTAAAAAGAAATATATTTTAAATTGAAACAAAAATATGAGAATAATAAATCGTACTTTGGTATATTTTTAGTTTTCCAATGGTTCATAAATTTGAATGTATTGTTTGACTTAGAGGAAGGGAAACTAACATTTGAAGGAAAGGAAATTTGATCTACTTTTACATTAAAAAGCTGAAAATTATTCCGAGTGAATGGCATCTCTTTCACGTTATGTCAAACATTACCTCAACTCAACTGAAACTACATCGAACACTCTAAAGCACCCGCCATTATTTATAATGTTACTTTATCGAACACAGGAAAAAAATATTTCTTGTAAGGGATACAAAGAAAAAAAATATTACAAAATTATTATTTATAATGTTTTTTAAAATGGCATTGATAAAAATTGTTTTAGAAAAATCAAACTACTTAGTAAGAATACAATAGTACAGAACTATTATAAATATGTAGTTGTTAGAACCAAGGTATAACTATTCATTTATATGTAATTGGCCAATATATAATCATTCATTTTGAGATTATGTATAGTTTTAGTTAATTTTGTTTGATTGTGGTTATTATTATTAGTAGTTTATTTTAAGAGGGTCTTACGATTTTTACTACAAATAAATATTTTTTAGTTTTAATTAATTCTTAAACTTTAATTTGTATATTGTTTTAATTATAAATTTAGATATTTAAAATAGTAAAATATTTTTTAAATTATTCTTATGAAATATTTTATTTACTTGTTAATGAATATATGATTTTTTATTTATTTTTTTTAAATCTTGAATTTGCATAAAAGGTTTTACAAAATAATGTGACGTGAGTTTTGTACATTAATAAAAATTTTCATAATACTTATTTTTTAGAAAAATATTTATTTTTTAACTTACATTATTTATTTTACAAATTAATTTGTATTATTTTTTTTCTCATTTTTTTCCTACTTTCTGATTTTTTGTTTACCTGTACAATAAATGACACCTTTTTAATTTATTTTTATTTTTAGTTGAATTTAATTTAACAAAGAAATAAGGGACGGACAAAAAATTATGTATATTTAATATTCAATATATAGTAATACTTGTAATTTTTTATTTACACTTGTTAATATGTGACCATTATTCTATAACCTATAACTTAGCCTAAAAGTTACATAAATTTGAAAAAATATTGGTAGGTACTAGCCTATATGTGTCCCTTGTTGACCAAGTGTTTGCTTCAGTGTTAAGGAAATTATGTGGTGCCCATTACAATAAATTGAACTTTTTACTATTTAATCATTTTATTTACAATTAGAAGGGAGAGGGATCGGCCAATATAAAAAGTTAATAACATGTCGAGTGAGATAGAGGGGTATAAAAATGAAAAATGATCGCGTTAACAACCAAATCGATATGACTACACTACTCACATGCTAAAGAAAAGGGGAAGGGAGAAATAAGAAAGACCATATCAATAATCATATGGCAAAGACTAGATCCTTTATATGTTAAAGAATGGATATATTATTAATATTGAGAAAGAGGAAGATAAGCTATTTTAGCATACATAAGGTTATGACTACATCACACACATGTTCAACAATGAATCCTCATTTGCACATAAACCCTGAAAACTAGAATCCATGGGTAGAAAGAGCGATATTTTTTCTTGATGGAAATTGACATTTGATAAGACCTTAATCATCATTTTAACTAATGTTTTTTATTAATGCCTATCTAAAAAAATAAAAATTTTATAAATTTAGATTATTTAATATATTATAATAAAACATGGATCTCACTATCAATTTTAAATATGATTGATTTCACTCACTCGAAATGTAAATGACCGAAGGGATAATAACACTTAGGTTATTTTAGTGCTATGCAAGTTTGAGACTATGTGCAAGTTCTAGGAAGGGTTAGAAGTAGATTGTGAGCCACTAATATCAGGAATTAATTGTTTGGAACTCCATGGAATAATTTGTTAGAATATACACTCCTACATTAGATTATATAATACTTATTAATCCATGTTCATAAATGTGAGGTGTGCTTTTATATTTCAACATAATATTCTATGCATGCTTGTAATATTTTTATGTGTGATATCAAGGGTTTACTAAGAAAACATGTCTCATTCTATTTCAAACCCTGGATTCACTTTTAACACTAGGTTTAGACATGTAAAATATGAATAAGGTTGTCTTAATTGACATCAAACACTCTCCAATGAATGGATGAGTATTTCCTATGTGTCTAATACTCCAAATAGAGAAGGGAATCACACATATTTCTCCCCTTAGGTGTTTGTGTGTAATGGTGACTATTTAATAAATGTAACTTATAATGAAGATTCTCACACTTGATAAATGTAAAACTTTAATTGGATTATGTGCTTTAGACATGGATAGGGCATACTTTTTGTCAATAATTTATCAATTGATAATTTTAGTCAGTCTCTTATAATGTGAAAGTGAAAACATAAACTTTATTAGTGTTTTGTTAATAATGATAGAATATTAAATACAATTAAAACTATTGTGTATTTATATGGGACTCTTTTTTAATTTTCTCACGCCATTGGTATCCAAAAGGTATGGGTTCTATTAGAATCCAAATCTAAGTTGATCAATTTGTGTCCTATTTTTTAGATTTGAGTGCCTGAAAATTCAGAATGTAATCCCCTTGAAGGAAATCTCTAGAAGTGTTCACCTGAATTATAAATATCCCATTTCCATAACCATGTTGTGAAGACCCCAGAAACTTGATCTCAACAAAATTTTGTTGATTTCATATTTTTTGGTAAGTTTTGGTTGTAGGGTCCTTGGAGATTCAAAGGGGATCAGCATAAAATTTTCATTTTCGAAATAAATATCTGATGTCCGTTAACATCAACTAAAATGTTTATGCCATAAAATGAGCAGCAAACATTTTCTTAGTAGATGCAACTTTGCAAATTACAATTTTGAAAATTACATTTGGAATTCCCAAGTCTACGATGGAAGTTTTTAAGTCAAATGCAACTTTACATTTTTAGAAATTGCATGTGGATCTCCACCCCTTCGTGGGACATATTGTTAAAAGTTTTAAAAATCCATGCATAGATTCTTCAAAGCCTACGTGGAAGCAATAAAGAGGACATGTAAATACATGAAAACCCACACAACTATTTTAAGGGGCTCACAATGATAAGAAATTGAAATCCACATGGAGGTCCACGTAAGATTAAGTGCAATAAAAGTTAAAAGAAGCCACATAGAAGTTATAATGCCCATGCGGCACCAAAGGGGAAGCTCAGTTGAAAATTTTCAAACCCACACCATGAGCAAAAGCCTACGTGGAAAAGTCATAGAACAAAACAATCAAATTTTTAAAATGAAATAAGGCATCCCACATAGAGGCAAAAATCAACAAATAAGCTTCAAAAATTACAAATTGCAATATAAGATCCTTGGTCTACGGTATAAATGTGAATAGGAAAAACAACTTCCAAAAAGCAATTTTTAAAATTGTAAGTTGTAAAATGTGAATCAATCTCCTAAACCCATGGTAAGGTGTTCACCACGTGCAAAGCATGAAGGCATGACAGGATTGGCCAGCTGGAAAACAAAGCCAAAAAGTAATTCTTAAATTGTAATTTGTAAATTGCATCGTGATCCCCGAAACCCATGACACAAGTATACATTGCGTGAGAAAGAGGAGACGGTGGAGATTGTGACAGGGATGGGAAGTTCAAAATGCACGTTTTTTTTTCTTGAAAATTACAAAGTACAGTTAAGAACCCAAACCCACAGGTTTATGCAAAGTGTCAGCAAAGAAAAATGATGGAGATATGAAGTGGGAATATAAACTTGAATTGTAAACACTAAAATTGCAATATATAAATTATAAATGAAACTCTGAAATCTACAGACATAAAAAGTGAATGGAGATTCAAGAGGATCAGTGGCAGAAAGGTGTATTCGTGTCATACCTTGGTTGCGTGGCGACTTGAAAGCTGAGGGAAACACCATATGTGTTTTTGTCTGGTCCCACATTGTATTCACCTTACCGCTATAGCATTTTGGCATTGCCACCTTAATGGCTCTGTAGCAGTTGTGGAGAGCAGGAAAAAAATGCAGTGAACTCTGGGACTAGTTTTAAGCAATCTCTTTAGAAAGCATGCTTGAATATGGATATGTTATACAAACTCACATGATTGAACAGTTCATCTAAGATTACGAGCATTCAGCAGATTATACAAGATTGCCAATACATGGAAATGAATGGCGGAAAATGCAGAATCCTGATTCGTGTCTTCCATGGGAGTGAAGCCTAACCAGAAGGGTGTCCATGTAAAAAGAGTAGAGGCAATAGCTCCAGCGTCTACATTCTTAGAGGCATCAAATATTCTCCTTAGTTTTGATGGAATTGATATTTGATGGAACCATCCCTTTCAGGCATGATGAATGCATTGGTTTTAGTTATCTTGTTTCATGGAAATACGAGAAAAGGCAAAAGTAAAAATTCTCACTCATTCGAGTATTTTGAAGATGACATTGAGTTATCCACACAAGCGTTTAGTTCCTACACATGTCAAGCGGAATCTCCAGCTTTATTACATTATTATTGGCTTTGTATTTTCAGTTGTGTCAGTCCCCTAACTTCATTGAGAGTACGGAAAAGATTGTGAATATGATGCTCCAGTAAAACTATTGGACAAGCTTCTACATTCAATGACACAAACGAAAGATGAACAGTTGGTGGTTCTTTCTTAAGTGTTTTTGGAATATATAAATAAGGGTTATGAGTAATTTATCAATACTCTTGTATAGGCTTTCAATGGGGTCAACCAAATTATAATAGGTATCAGTAGTAGTATATGTCTCACAGTTTTTATGATAATGGATGGGATCAAGTTAATTTATAGTATAAGTTTAACTTATAGTATAAGTAATGATTGTATGGAATGTGTGTTGTATGAGGTATGCAATATAAGTTTAAAGGGATTTAAATATACGAAGGCAACATCAGAAGTTGTTAAGCCAAAGACAATGTTGCATTTTATAATTTGTAAATTGCATTTGAGGTTCTCAAGTCCGTAGTGAAAATTTTGGGTGGAAAAACAAAATCAAAATGTAATTGCAAAATTGCAAATGTTCACTAGAGATCCAAAATCCCACTACGACCAAAAAGTTGCAATGTTGCACCTAGTATCTGAATTCTTACCAAGCCAATAAAGTGGAAAATTGCAAAAATAGACTAATGTTTTACATAAGGTAATATTAGGTAAAATGTGGAGAATTGTAGGAGAACTCAAAAATAAAAAAGGTAAACATAAGATAGGTATTGCATTTTCCAATATTTGGCTAATGTCGAAGACATCCCTAGAAGGAAATCACTGTAGGAGTTGTCAGACCAAGGTGGGTCATTATAAGGATATTTTTCAAATAGCCATGGATCTTGCATTGCATCCATCAAAGTTGGAGTAGTTTCATGCCATCATTACAAAACAAGGGGCATTATTTGGCTTACACAAGGAGGAGGGTAACTGTCTAAAATTTTGCAGCTATGCAAATGAATAGTTGGATACAGGGAAAATGAGTTACACATAAAGTCAAGAGTTTGTTTTGATCCCAAGGGAATATTTTCCCTGAAGGTCAACTGCAAAAAATTTCT
The DNA here is from genome assembly GCA_037957365.1 of Torreya grandis. Lineage (NCBI taxonomy): Eukaryota > Viridiplantae > Streptophyta > Pinopsida > Cupressales > Taxaceae > Torreya > Torreya grandis. The sequence goes on along the minus strand of JARHVA010002710.1, from coordinate 910,047 downwards.
AGCCAAGGAGATCAAGGGTTTGTTATCAAACTTTATCATGACATGGATTAACCGTTACAAGAATGATTTCCTTGCAAAGCATGACCTTCTAAGATTGACTTAGGGCATCTTCTAGATGGAGCATATTCTAGGGATATTCTAGGAGAGAGATTTGTATAAGTAAAGAGGGCTTGTCCTATTTACAAGGTTGTTGTTGGTTTTATTACATTTTAGGATCTTCAACTCCTTGATATCTACTATGTTTTTTGTATTTAGTGCTAAGGTGGTTGAATATGTATAGCCATTAGCAAATGTTGAGAGGATAATGTATATATCTCCCCTATTTCAGAACAAACTCATCATGTTTTTCACCATTGTTATGCCTTATGAACATTCATGTATGTAAGATATATTTTCAAGTTAATGGAAACTAAAATTGATTTCCATTGTATCCTATTAATGAAATGCAATAATACAATCTTCATGCTCTTTTGATTGGTTATCTAGTTTTATGCTTATTAAAGGTAGTCATTATGGGCATAGAACTAGGTTATAAAATCCTTTTTGCACTATGACTTGGCAGTGTTTTGTTTATAGTTTGTTAAGGACATCCTGGATTTATTGAATTGATAGGATAAAGTACTTAAATCTCCACTTTTAGTGTATTATTTAGGGTTTCAAGGATGATTTAAATATTTTCATTGGATTGGCACTAATGAAAGCCAACCATTCCTGATAGTTTCCTTAGTTTGTTTACTTAATTTTCTACATATTTGAATGAATGATATCATGGTTTTTATAGGAATTACTACTATTTCAAAGCCACCACACCACCCTTTAATATACCTAACTCATCCTACCTTTCCTACCCTACAAATAATACACCATGTTGAGTATCTTGGGTGTTAATTGCCTATAGATACATGAATCTTGCATATTATGAATGTCCCTGTAGTTGCTCTTTAAATCCTAGCATTGTAATCTTCCATTTGAATCCTAGTTTTCAATATTTTATTTAAAAATGAAGGTTTTAGTGACCTTTCCATCTATCTTTAGTACCCTGTATCTGGTTTAGAGAATTTTCCCAGTTTGTGTGACAACTCTTCCCAAGAGGATATAAATTTTTTGTTATGATCTAGTTAGATTTTTTTGTCTGCCAATAATCCCCATGAATATTAAACTATAGTATCCCTCCATGTGAGAAAGGTACCTTATAGGTAATCTCACCTTTGTTTAGAAAGATCTAGAATTAGCATGGAACTAATCATATCCTTTATTAGTGTCTTCCAGGAATTTTTTGTGTTCAGTTCATCTGGATGTTAAACCCTTCCACTACTATAATGACATAATCTAGGTCTACAATCTATGTTTATCATATTCTAAAGTGTACAAGGTTTAATGCAAGAGCTGTACGATTGGGAAACAACACTTCATTAACACCGATACTAGGGACTAAGATCCTAGCCACTTATGTTGTTGGTGTCTCTTGTAGAGAGTTATTATAAGTTCAGGTTCCAAAGTTCTTTAATTGAAATCCTTTAAGTTTCTTAGAAAGGGATATTAATATTTTCATGTTTTAAAGTGATTTTCCCTTTCAAACATGAATCTGAACTTTTTAGTGTCTTTATTGTTATATCTCATAATTGGTTATAAGAAAGTATGATTTCAAATTGTATAATTAAATATTTATATTATGGTATATTCTATAATTTTTCTTCTAGTGGCAACTCCAACATTATATCTAGTTTATGAAGGATCAGTGCCCATTTTTAATTGAGTTAGTTTTGAATGTTCTCGTGTTTTTAAAGCTCGAAGAACTAAGATCCTCCTTCAAAGGTGACTCACCAAATCAATTTATCTTTAAGTTGAGTAATCATCATAAAAGAAGGAAACAAATCTGGAGGCCAATTAAAGGTCTAATACAAAGGACAGTTTAGACTATCAAGATTTTAGTACACCTGAACATTTATTTTTTTAATTTCCTTTAATTAAATATTATCATAGTATTCCTAATAAATCATAACCATATAGTCCTATTTACTACCCAACACCTTCTCAACTAGTTGTATCTCTTCTTAAGTTTGATTCCCTAGTCCACCTCACTCACCCCCTAATAACCCTTTACCATATGATCTTGAACCCACCATTTAACCATTCGTGATGCATAGATATCAAGATGAGAATGAACAACCTGCATTCAGGATTCCTAGATTTAGACCTATTAATTTTGATGAAATGGAAGGTTACCCTAGTAAAGTTTGAAATGAAGTAACGAACCACCTCCCTATGTTTCAAGGTAATGATACAGTGACTGAGGATTAGAATTTATGGTCTTTTCATGTTATAATTGAATATTATGAAGTTGAGCATTAGGATGTTTGCATTAAACTATTTGTGCACATACTTGAATAGTATTCCCATGAGTGGTTCAACTCTCTTCCCTGTGGATGCATAGATTCATGGGAAGAAATGAAGAATGTTTTAAAAATTCAATATGGTGATAAATTTTATCCTAGGTTCCTTCTTAAAAATTTTCATAACATGTAAAATAGACCTAATTAGTGTGTGAAAGATTTTAATAATGTTTAATAAGCCTCTGATAAAGCTTCCTTCAAATATTAAGCCTAATGATACCACTTGCTTGATTAAGTAATTATTGACCATTTCGAAGACAAGTAAAAATGGATCAACCCCCTATAGTCAAAAAATTATATATGGGTCTAATATAATTTCATTTGTTATATTTAATGTTATATCTTACGCTTGTAGCCTTGGTTATGGTCTAGTTAGTTTATATGTCAACTTGAGTCACTTAGGGGTCATTTTGGGGTCAGGTATGAAAGTGGCATGGTTTATAATGTGTCCAAGTATCCTAATATTATTCCTAATGTATAAATTATCATATTACATATTATTAATGTTGGTCCATCTTAAAGTTTTAGGTTCTCTAATTGAAAATCAAGAAAATAACTTAAAAAGGAGTTTGGCACTTGTATAGCCCATGGATGAATACGACATGTGTGAAAAAAATTTGGGATAAATATTCAACTTACTTGGACTCAATTTAGTGTTTTATCATCTTTTTAATTTCAAAAAATTTATCAAAAACTATTCTACTCCTTTATCACCCTTCTATGCACACAGAACCAGTCAGCGGATTTATGCTTGGTACGACTAGTTGGAGACATTTTAGACCAAAATTTTTTGGGAGGTGATATTAAACTAATATATATTAATTTTAATAATATCTCAAGTATTTTTCAATTATTTTTTATGAATCACCTCTAATAATTTGACTGTGTTTTTTTTCCCATTATTTCCCATACCCTATAGGTTTTACTCTTGTTTGGGTAGATCCATATAATAATGTTAGTAATATTGATTATATATGATGGTTAATATCTCATATAATTATTTAAATTCTTATTTTAATGTTTTTCAAATATCTCCTTGGATAATTAGTTCAATTTGCAAGTTGACATTCTAGGTGAAGTTGTAGTCAAGTTCATTACTTGCTGAAAGTTGGATTATATCAAATGGATTCATGTGAATGGGATATGATTTTTACATGTTTCCATTACATAATAATTACCTACATTACATGTTTTTTTCTCACAACATCATGATTTTATAAAACATGAAGTCATGTCATACTCACAATTAGCTCTCTATCCACTCTCACTTGCAGTCATGTGTATGAAGCTTGTCTAGTGTGCTCATGGAATTGTAATGAAGGTATTTAAAAAAAATTCATGTCATAAATAGATGAATATATTACATTTAAAAATTTTGATTAAATAAAACATTGGTTTAAATTTTATGCACCATACAAACTACTCACGCAATTACCACTGCTTGGTCTGTAATTGTGTTAACATCCATACAAGGATATCATGCTAGAATAGATGTTTTGAAACATGTTTCAAGATATTCATATTAGTAAAATTTCATTGGTATAATTGGTAATGAGTATAGGTTTGTTCATGTGGTCATTCAATAGGCACATTTCTCCAATTTCACATGTATTGTATGTGTAATAAAGTGCACCTACAAGTGGCACCACAGAGAGTTGAGGTGTCATATGAAAGTGTTGAAGAATGTGATGAAACCCTTCATGAAGTCATAATGAATTTTGGATATAATAACAAATATGGTTAAGACATAGTTTTGGTAGGTAAATTTTAATATTACTTTCGAAGATGAAATCTCTATGTTCAACGATCAGATCCCTAAAAACACTAAATAGAGAACTTAGTAATTTTTAAGATGCATTATGACACTCTTCAAAAGTGAATTGGTGCATCTAAATGAATTTACCTTTTATCCCCACATAAGGGAAGATTTACACAATATTTTTTGGATGGATGATTAGTGTAATTTAATTTATGAAGAGCTCCAATATGCACTTTTGACAACTAATTTAAGACAATGAGGTCTACAGGGTTTAGAATTCCAAGCTGACTTCAACATATACAAGTTAAAATAGGGCATGTATTCATGATTAAATGAACTTATTAAGTGAAATTCATGTAAAGGATAATATGGGTCATCAAGAGAGGTTGATATAAATAGTTTGGAGTCTAATCTACACCTATAGGTGTCTTTTCACTTGAAACAATTCACCCACTACTGATTGTGAAATACTATGTCATCTTTGACATGAGTTTGGGTATGGAAACACCAATGTTTAATAAGGGTATATTCTTATAATACATATATTGGAATATAAAATAATTTAATAATTATTCCAGTGATATTTTGTGTCTACAATATCCCATGCTACTAAGACACATTCAACTATAGTTGACTAAGAGGTGATAGTAAGATAGAGTAGAAGGATTGAAATTATGTAAAGGTATGGACATGACTTGGATTGGTTTATAAATTAATTTATGTGATTAGTATACATCTAATAAGTTCTTAAAATACTATAATCAAGGTATAACTAAGTAATCATGCACTTAGAAGTGCCATCTATTGACCAAGAAGGTAGGATATCATGATGTGTCATTTATGACTAGTCTTCAGAATAATCTAACCTCAATGTATGATATGAAAAAAATCATAGATTAAATGATTTTTTTTAAGATTAAATAAATTACAATGTATTTTATACCAACGTCTTAAAAACATAATCATTACCTATAGGTAGGATAAAATATAGAAGCATGGTTAGCCTATTAGTTAGGCCTAACTAAGTAAAGGTGTGGTTAAGGGTGAAAGCATGGATATTAGGAAGTTGAAATAATGTTGAACACATATATAATTATAGTTACCATAGTTTTCCACTCTCATAATATGTAAATATAAGAAGGGAAGGTACCTAATTATGGGTCTACAATCAATAGTCAAGACCGTGTAAATAGTGAATTACCCCATAGGTATGTCTTATGATGTAGTGCATTTGAGAAGTCTAGAGATATGATCAAGAGTTGAATTTTAAAAAATATAATGTTAATGACATATATAATCCTCACAAACATCCATATTTTCTATGAAAATAGGGTTTATTTCCTCTATTTTATCTTAGATAGAGGGCACTCCCTTTGTATACAAACTGGTAGGTTTTGAAGAAGGAGGGTGACAAGGTGAGATAAACGTTGATCACACACTAAAATAAGGTGTGGAAATTTTATTTATATATAAAAATACGTGATAAACCATGAATATAAGGAAGACACTCAATAATATGGTCTATACTTTCAATTATGTAGATATGCCTGATAGACATGGTTTAGGCATAAAGACCAAATGGGGGTCAATGATATTTCTAGCCTTAGGTAGGAATTATAACATATTATAAAATGTTCATGGGGATGTATGAGATGTGTAAAATCTTCTAATATAAAAATAATCCTCAAATAAAGACACTTTTGCCTTAGAGACAACTCAGGCCTATGCAAAATGAGGAATCAAACTCGATAATATGACTTTGAATGCTCACATCTTCTCGAAGGGTGTGCATGGAGGTTCAAGGAGTTTGGGGAAGTTTAAAGGGATCCTAAGAATTTATATATATATATTTTTTTTTGAAACTCAAACATCCCATATATATGAACAAAGATTAAGATCAAAAAGGACCTAAAAATTATAAAACCCTAAATAATAACATGATGAAGGAAATCAAAGAGAAGGGTTATCATAATGGACCAAAATGGGTATGAAAGTATTTGAACCTTATAGGTGACTCTCAATATATCCTTCCCATCCACTTGAGGTGTTTAATACTTGTATGCACATGGTACAAAATGGCTTTCTTTAACTATTTTGAGTGTTTTACAAGTTCTATAAGGTTTCAAGTGATGTAACCAATTTTGGGAGAAATCTCAGGACTTATAACAACTCACATTACCATTTCATATGGAAAAAAGTCTCGTAAGTGTTTCTATAGTTGCCTTCATCTTAACCGGTCAAAATCACAATCTGAGTAAGATAGTGAGAAGTGTGAAAACATAAAGTGGGAGCCTATTTAAGGTATACCTAAGCAATATAAATACATGGAGGGGATCTCCTAGTGTCATTCACTCCTTTGTATGGATTTTCATGGAATCCTAAAGGCAATTTTGAGGCCAAGTGTGAGGGATGAGTGGAAGAGGAGTTTTTTTATTGAAACCAATGATGGTTGAATTAAAGAAGCATACAAATGATTAAGGATGCATCCAATGCATTGGGGAGCATTTCTATAACCCCTAAATCTCATTTATATCATGATATCTATCCCTAATTAGTTTTGGGACATTATAAAGGGGACAATTGATGAAGGTATTTTTATTGTGCAAAATGAGAACTCCTATGCCATGTTTCATGAGTCTCATGACTTAGAGGGCCATTTGTCCTTTCACACCTTACATGCTCTATCTCCTATTGCACTCTCCTACATAATTAACTCCTCTTATCATGATACATGTTTGACTGACCTTTAGACTTGTATTTTTCCACTTCTCTCTCATGTTATATAAGTAGCTAACTTTTAGGGCTTTGTAATCTAGTACCACTTCATGTATGGTGAAGTCCTACTAGAATGATGTCATATTTTTCCTTTGAAAATTATGATTTTTTTTTCTAGTTCACGAAAAGTTGTGTATGTATGCAAGTGATGTATGGTGATGCAAAGTGGCAACTTTGTATCCTTTCTTCCCTTATCCTTTCACATTTATGAAAGAGTTCATATTCTAACAAATCATATAGAGTATAGTAAAATTTATTAATCTCATTTAAAGTATACGACTATCCTTGGAGTGTGAAAATTTCTAGTTGGGTCATTTTCCTAGTGTTTCTTCATAAATCTCTGATGCAAGAGCATCATCACGAATTTCAAATTATTGTATTTTCCTCTAAAATGTTAAAAATTAAGGAGAAAATGTAAAAAGTAAAAGTAAAAAGGTAAATGTGGAGCTGTTGAGGAAATGAGGGGAATGGTTGAAATATTTTCAACCGTAAGATAACATTGGAGATAAATCTTCTTATATTAGAATATGTTGGAAAATCAAAAACTGTATATGTTTTACCTGAGCCAAGTTTGGCGTAGAGGTTAGGGAAAAGATTCATTCAAAACAAAATATTTATTGTTCTGATATGGACAAGGAAAGAGGAGTATGTAGAAGAGAGAGGAAAGACCTCTCTTTTAAAGAGAAGTTGATGTACAGACAGGGGGATGCAGAGCAGAAGAAAATATATTTAGTGAAAAGGAGAAGAGGAGAGCAAAAGCGTGGAAAGAAGAGTGGAAACACAGAAGACACAAGGCACATAACCTCTAAAATATATTAATACAGGTGTGTATTTATTTAATATACTGATGAACGTGAATTCATTTTTTTGAGACCAAATATCTCAAAGGGGGCACCACCATTCTGCTGGGCATTGTTATTTTGCTGGAGTATTTTAAATGCATTGGTTTTGAATATAAAATGGGGCGTTCCATGCTGGTTGGGCCGCCACATTGTATTGTTTATAATATCAACCATTTCAGACATATGTTGGGCGTTCAATAACTTAAAAACCAAATAGTAATACCCATGTTTATTCATTTTCAATATGTATCATTGCTGGACTGTGTTTTGTACGAAATACATTGTTTGATCGGTTGGTTTATTGTATTGCTGGGTATTTCAATATTGGCTGGGCCGTAGATTTTTAAATACATTGTGTAAATTTCTGGTCTCTTGTAATGCAAAGTATGAAGGAGTTCAAAATTGGCTTGGCCGCCCCAACGAATTAATGATAACTTCGGCCATTTAAATGTTATGCTGGACATTTGTAATATGTTGAAATCTAGCGATTGGTTTACTCTGCCTACAAGACAAATAGGCCAAGAAGAGTTTGAACTATTCTAAGGAAAAGTTAAGGAATAGAAAGCCTCGTTGAAGACCACTGGAGAGTGGAGAGGTGATTCCAATCAAAGGAGATGCGAAATATTTGAAGCCGACGCTGTCAGAACTGTTTGAGAACAAAGGAGCTCATGCAAAGTCAACATAGCCACCAATGATGAAAATCCGAAACTGTTTTCAATCAAAGATTGTAGCTAGTTTGATGGGCTTGCACTTTCCAAGGTCAAAAAACTGCAATAGGAGACGAGTTTGATCTGGAAAGAGAAGTGTGTGAGGAATTGCATAACCGAAAGAACAATGGTCACGACCCTATTGTGGATATCAAAGATGGATATGAGGATGCTTTCACACGAGCCATAGGGCAACCACTTTCATTAAAGGGCACAGATACTAGAAGTAGTGCACATCCAAGGTGATCAAGTTGGGAGATAAAAAGTGAGAATTGGGAAATTATACCTGATCTACCTGTTCAAGCTTTCAGAGATAAAACATTGTCTGAAAATAAGTAAGAAATCAGTTACTGCATTTTAGACTGCTTTCATATTAAATGATATTGTAATGAGCACATGATTATAATGTGCAACTTCTGAGTCTTGTAGAGCATATACTTACTTTTGCAGTTCCATCGTTTGTAGTTTTTCTGTTGTATGCATGCCATCTTGATGACTGTGCACCCTACATGGAAAAATTCCAAATAGTCTTGATTTTAGAGCCTACAGTTGCTGCGGTCTACAATTTTATAAAACTTTGGCCAGTAGGGCATCACAAACCATGAAAATTATAGGACAGAATGTGTGTGGGGTGTATATTGCAATGTATAGGCAACTATTATATTGAATTTGTTTATGTCAAGTTAAGAAGTTTGACTTAGGTGAGGGTTGTATCAGAATAGACCAAGGTTTGTTTTTCATCATTTGGTGTCAGAGCTTGAAGCTCTTGGGAATTGATAATTTGTTGCTGCAGAATTAAGAAAAGAATGATGTTACAGTTGTGATAGGAATTGGCAAGGATCAGCAGGACAAAGTGCTAGAAGAACCTGGGGAGAAAAGGTATGAACAATTGTGCTATTAGATTTGAGTTATTATGTTAAGAAGCAATCAAGTGAAGGAGTTGTAGGCTCAAGGCAGCCAAGCCATTAAGGCTTAAGAAGAGAAGAAGCCAAGGAAGACTTACAGAAGAAGATCCAAGAAGAAGCTTGCATTTTTTACCAAAACACTAAGGTGAAATAGACTTAGGTGAGGTAAAAGATGAAGTTTGCAGAATTGAGAAGAGAAGCTAGAGAAGCTCTAGAAGAAGAGCAAGTGAATGCTCAAAAGAAAGATCCAAAGCAAGGTAAGCTTGGATTTATAATTTGTGTTTGTTAAAGAGTTGTTGCAGGATTGAGAAGAGGATCAAAAGACTAGGATGCAAAAGGCCTAGGTGAGATCACGGGGATTGTCAAAAGACCAGTCAAGGAGAAAGGCTGGGTGAGACAAGGGATCAAGAGACCAAGGTGGAAAAGACTTGGGTGAAGATCTCAGAGATGGAAGCATTGTTGAAAGCACTATAGAGCAACAAGGTATATGAGGATAGCAGGAGGAAAGCAAGCATCAAAGGTATGACTAATGTTGATTTTGATAAAGAAATTGCTAGTTTGAAGAAAGAATTAGCTAAGATTAAATATGAGTATGTGTCTTAGATGCAACTGAATAGGAAAGCATGGGTATGGCCAATAAAGAAGAGGATAAAGTGGCCAATAGATCTCCTAGTGAAGAGGAGAAGGAGGCAAAATGAGATTGCCATGAAGAGGGAAGCCCAAAGAGGTAAGAATATAAGGAGGTTGCCAAGTGAGCAGCAAGAGGAAGAAGTTGTGAAGAAGGTTCTCATTGAGGAGAACAAGAGAGAAGAAAGAAAAGATGAGAATGTGCATTAAGAGGATAATCATGGAGACATTATGGTCTCTTGTTTTTGTATTTAATGTTGTTTTTGAGTGGGTAAATGTAGGTATGAGCAGCCTTATGAAGGTTAAGAGAAGGGCCTTGGAGAGTGAAGAGATTGGTGCAGGAGAAGACACCAATTGCACAAGTGAAGGTGCAGGAATGAGAAGAGAGTTTTCTGTTGTTTATAAGGTGCATTGGTTAATGCATGAGAGAGGAAAAGTAGAAGATGAAGCTGAATTCCATGATGCCATTCAATGCCAGGAAGAAGAAGAAAGAGGACAGCCAAGCACAAAGGAAAAGAAAGATTGCTCCATGGAACTAGCTAACAAAGAGGTAAATGAAGTGTTAAGTGCTGATTTTGATTGTTATTGTGAGCATGAAGATATTAATACATAGGTTAGAAGAGGTAAGAGGAAGATGAAATCCTCACACAAAGTAGTCAATCATGGATATGTGATGCCTAAGTGGATGGTGAAGCACACAAGCAAGCAACAAGTAAGCAAGCAGGCAAGTTTATCTTATAAGATTGATTTTTCTCATATGAATGTGCAAGAGAATAAAAGGACAAACAAAGTTGGTTTTTGAGTAGTATCACAAGAGCATGGTTATAGGATGCCTAAATGGCTTGAGAAGTCAATTTATAAGAAGAAGAATCAAATATGGGTGCCTAAGAAGGTTAAGAGTGAAGAAGATGTGAGTGTTGAGACAACAACACCAAGAAATCAATGGAGAAAGGTGAAGGATGACACAAGTACATGGAAAGGTAAGACAATTGCTTGCAATGAATGGGATAATGATTGTTTTGAATCATTTAATGATATTTTCATGGAAAATGAGGAATGGAAAGTGGCTGGAACGACTAATATGCAGCAAGGAGAGACTTCCAAAGGGATTGATGATGAGAAAAGGAGAAAGTATGCAGCAGAACAAACAAGATGGCTTCAAGCAGAGATTGAAGAAAGCAAGGAGATAGAAGGTATGAATACTGCAATTATTTTTGATGAATATACTGATGTTGATGAAGAAGCTGATTTGTATGAAGAAACTATAAAGTGGATGAATGTAATTATAGAGGATGAAAGACAATCTGGTCCTAAGTTTGATATAGGACATGAAGATTTGGATGAGCTTGTGTTGTGTGAAGAGTTGAAGAGGATATAAGAGTTGTGGAATCCTCCAAGAGAGATGAAGGAAGGTACAAGCCATGGTGAAGGTAGCATTGGGAAGAGTGGAACAATACAAGAGCAAAGCAATGAGACCAAGGCATTTTTGGTCAAGAAACAAGAACAAAAATGTGAAGGCAGCCAAGGGGCCTCATGGCCTCAACGTTTTTCTACTAAGGTGGCTTTTGATGTTTTGAATGCAGGTATGGAAGATGAAAACTTTCAAGACATGTATGAAGATGAAGAAGCATGGAGATTGGACCTGGCAGCTGAGAAAGAAATGAGAAGAAGGACATATCTAAAGAGGAAGAAAAGCAAGATGAAAGGCAAAGACCAGAAAAGACAAATTCAAGCATTATCATTGACAAGAAGACCTTGGGATCCAGGCATACAATATAGGCTAAAGTATGGAGCAGCATTTCATTTGAACTAAGGTTCAAATTGTTTCTAGAGGGAGAGTATGATGCAAGAGCATCATCACGAATTTCAAATTATTGTATTTTCCTCTAAAATGTTAAAAATTAAGGAGAAAATGTAAAGAGTAAAAGTAAAAAAGGTAAATGTGGAGCTATTGAGGAAATGAGGGGAATGGTTGAAAGATTTTCAACCGTAAGATAACATTGGAGATAAATCTTCTCATATTAGAATATGCTGGAAAATCAAAAACTGTATTTGTTTTACTTGAGCCAAATTTGGCGTAGAGGTTAGGGAAAAGATTCATTCAAAACAAAATATATATTGTTCTGATATGGATAGGGAAAGAGGAGTATGTAGAAGAGAGAGGAAAGACCTCTCTTTCAAAGAGAAGTTGTTGTATGGACAGGGGGATGCAGAGCAGAAGAAAATATATTTAGTGAGAAGGAGAAGAGGAGAGCAGAAGCGTGGAAAGAAGAGTGGCAACACAGAAGACACAAGGCACATAACCTCTGAAATATATTAATACAGGTGTGTATTTGTTTAATATACTGATGAACGTGAATTCATTTTTCTGAGACCAAATATCTCAAAGGGGGCGCCACCATTCTGTTGGGCGTTGTTATTTTGCTGGAGTATTTTAAATGCATTGGTTTTGAATATAAAATGGGGCATTTCATGCTGCCTGGGCCGCCACATTGTATTTTTTATAATATCAACCATTTCAGACATATGTTGGGCGTTCAATAACTTAAAAACCAAACAGTAATACCCCTGTTTATTCATTCGCAATATGTATCATTGCTAGACTGTGTTTTGGACGAAATACATTATTTGATCAGTTGGTTTACTGTATTGCTAGGTATTTCAATATTGGCTGGGCCATATATTTTTAAATACATTGTGTAAATTTTTGGTCTCTTGTAATGCTAAGTATGAAGGAATTCATGATTGGCTGGACCGCCCCAATGAATTAATGATAACTTCGGCCATTTAAATGTTATGCTGGACATTTGTAATATGTTGAAATCCAGCGATTGGTATAGTCTGCCTGCAAGACAAATAGGCCAAGAAGAGTTCGAACTGTTCTAAGGAAAAGTTAAGGAATAGAAAGCCCCGTTGAAGACCACTGGAGAGTGGAGAGGCGATTCCAATCAAAGGAGATGCAAAATATTTGAAGCCGATGCTATCAGAACTGTTTGAGAACAAAGGAGCTCATGCAAAGTCAACATAGCCACCAATGATGAAAATCAAAAATTGTTTTCAATCAAAGATTGTAGCTAGTTTGACAGGCTCACACTTTCCAAGGTCGAAAAACTGCAATCGGAGACGAGTTTGATCTGGAAAGAGAAGTCTGTGAGGAATTGCATAACCGAAAGAACAATGGTCATGACCCTTCTATGGATATCAAAGATGGATATGAGGATGCTTTCACACAAGCCATAGGGAAACCACTTTCATTAAAGGGCACAAATACCAGAAGTAGAGCACATCCAAGGTGATCAAGTTGGGAGAGAAAAAGTGAGAATTGGGAAATTATACCAGATCTACCTGTTTAAGCTTTCAGAGATAAAACATTGTCTGAAAATAAGTAAGAAATCAGTTACTCTATTTTAAACTGCTTTCATATTAGATGATATTCTAATGAGCACATGATTATAATGTGCAACTTCTGAGTCTTGCAGAGCATATACTTACTTTTGTAGTTCCATCTTTTGTAGTTTTTCTATTGTATGCATGCCATCTTGATGACTGTGCACCCTACATGGAAAAATTCCAAATAGTCTTGATTTTGGAGCCTACAGTTGCTGCGGTCTGCAATTTTATAAAACTTTGGCCAGTAGGGCATCACAAACCATGAAAATTATAGGACAGAATGTGTGTGGGGTGTATATTGCAATGTATAGGCAACTGTTATATTGAATTTGTTTATGGAAAGTTAAGAAGTTTGACTTAGGTGAGGGTTGTATTAGAATAGACCAAGGTTTGTTTTTCATCAATCTCACCTTTATATTGAAATACTCATGTTATAATCCTTTAGGACATTGAGACTAGTTTGTTTACTTTATTTCATAGTGAATGGATTATGATGGTCATTTGGAAAACATCTTGGTGTATCACCCCTTTATATTAGGTTCAGTTCATGCAACTTATAAATCATTTCCCATAATCGAGCACTTGTTTAGGTGATAATTCCTTCAAGATATATTTAGGGAGCTATCCTTCAAACCTAGAGGGTCACTTCTTCTATAAGTACACCAACATACCTATATGTTTTCCCATGTTACCCAAATATAGAAGAGGCTTGAACACCCTCTTCTATGATGAAATATTTTTTAACAATAGTTATAGCATGATCGGTGGGACCAGGGTCGAAGAGAGTGGAAATATTATTGTTGTGTCTTTCCTCTAATCAACTTTTAGAAGCAAGCAAGTTAGAACTATTGGAAACTCTGAAAGATAAATTCTAGTTGTAAGTAGCCCAGGTATATCCCATTGAATATTTTGATCAATTTTTCATCTCTCAATGGAGAGATGAGGTTTATATGAAAAGCTATGCTGAATACCCCTATTACGAACATCCTCGTCAACCTTGTTATGAACCACATTTTAATCTTCAATTGTCCTATCAAAAATGCCTTCCTATCATTTCCAATATAAGACCTGTCATTAAAAATATTATTCCCATCAACCCAAAGAGGATTCCTATGAATCTTGTCATGAATCAAATTATTCCATGAAATCTAAGTCAAGATATCAATAAGAAAGAATTGAATTCTTACAAGTTCAAATACAACAAGCTGAATCTAGTCTTGATCCCCATCATTACTCTCCTCCTTAATTTTTTCCATCTTACATCAAGTATTTTTTTCCATCTGTACTAGAGATATTTGTCAATGAACATGGTATGATAACATTGGATGATGAGAATGATGTGCTCCCTGATCATCTCATGGATTGATTAAGAGGTGTTTCCTAAAGTTATATGCAGATGTTGGAGATGTTTGAAGAGTTAGAAGAAACTCAATGGGAAATCAATAAATAAATGGACTTGGCAAAAAAGTGCCTTAAATTCTCAATAGATAGGATAAGTATGTGGAAGGATAAAGAGCTCAAAAATGAACATGATTTTGTTGAATAATTTCAATAAATCTATTAGAAATATATAACTCCTACTTATGTAGGTTTTCTTCTTTCTAATCAGCCCAACAACTCATTTGCCCATGAGCTTACTAGTGCATTACTCTTTCCTAAATCCATTAAAAATCCCTCTACCACCCCTTATATTACATGTCCAATTCATAAACCTTCCACTACACCTCATATTCTATCTCCATGGCATAAACCTATCCATAAACCTCTCATCTCACCCTTTTTTGAGGAAGAGACCATCTTGAGAGAAGTAAGTGAGGAAGAGTAAACCCAATCCATAGTTGATCAAAAAGATGTTATGAGTAACTATGAGGAATATATCACCATGGGGACTTACCTTGGTGAATAAAAGGGCAATTGTACCTTCTTGAATGAAGATAAACATACTGAATACTCTTCTACAATTGTCCATGAGGAATATGGCCATATCTGATCATGAAGATGTGGATGGCCATATCATGCATGAGGTTAAATGTACTATAAAATATGAAAGTGAAGATAAATTCACTCCTCAAGAATTTATATTCCTAAAAGAGTATCACGAAACCAAGATAGAAGGGGTAGTCTTAGAAGATGAATTAATACCTCATCCTAATTTTGAACCATCCTTAGATGCATCAGAGCATTAAGAACACCATCTTGATGACCTTATACTTAAACAAGAGGATATTTAAGAGGTGTTGATCTAATAAAACAAGGAATATAAGGATTATTATAAATTTCAAATTAATCTCTTTCAAGAGATTAAAAATCTTTGCTAAGTTGAGGGTCAAATACATGACAAGGTGAAGAAACCTAGTCTTATTGAGAACACCATGGAGATCAAGAAGGTATGTCTTATTGAAACACCATTGGATGTAATATTTGAATATTCATATGAGAAATTTGAGGTTTTTTGGTTGAAATAAGTGTTTATTTCCATAGCTAATCTATTTGGAGGTGCTTGGTTCTCATTGAACATCATGCCAATGAAGTTGGCAAACACCATGTAGGAGATGGAGGGAGGAATCAATTCCAATGGTCAAAAGGATACGTGACTCATCCAATAATCCATTTCATGAAACAAGAGAGGTTTAAAATTTCCCCTTTTATCAAGGAGGAAGTGTTCATCTCAGGGTAGTTAGTGTTTGAGTTAGTTTGGTATTTTTGTTTATGTGTTCCATAAGGGATCATGAAGCACATGTGTGTTTCTTTCTTTGTGTCTTTTTATTTTGTTTTTCTATTGTTTGGTGTATTTTAAAAGTCAATTATGTGTTAATTTTATATATAGGTGACTCCATATCCCACTCGATAGGATTATGTAATTGGTCATGGAATAACAAGCATACCACCCTTGAGAAATCACCAAGAATATTGTCCATTTTGACCAAAAGTCAAAATGGGTCAACCCAATATAGTAAAAATCTTATATATGGGTCTAATATAATTTTATAGGGTATATTTATATTATATTTTATGTTTTTATCCTTGGTCATGGTCTAATTAGTTTATATGTCAACTAGAGTCAATTAGGGGTCATTTTAGGGTCATGTATGAAAGTGGCACTTTTTACAAGGTGTTTAAGTGTCCTAATTTTATTCCCCACATAAAATTTTTCATATTCCCTATAAATAATGTCATCCATTCTAAAACTTGTAGGTTCTCAAACTTAAAATCAAGAAAATAACTAAAAAAGGAGTTTATCACTTATATGGCCCATGGAGGAATGTGACACATGTGATACACTTGTGGGATGAATATTAAATTTAAAAAAACTAATATAAATGTTTTATCAGTTTTTAAAGTGATAAAATTGATCAAAAAGTTTTATACTCTTTGATTACCCTTTTATGCACACAAAACTAATCAACAAGTTTATTCTTGATACATCTGGTTAGAGAAGTTTCAGACCAAACCCCTTTGGGGTGTGATATTAAACTTAAAGATATTATTTTTCATGATAAAGTTTCAGGTATTGGTCAAATCTGATTTGTAAATCATCTTTAACAAGTTGACTATGATTTTCTACCCATTATTTCCCATACCCTATAGGTTTTAAACTTGTTTGGGTATATCTATACAATGTAGTTAGTAATATTGATTAAATATGATGATTAATATCTTATCTCATTCTTTAAATTATTATTTTCATGTTTTTAAAATATCTCATGGGCTAATTAGTTTAGTTTAGAAGTTGATGTTATAGGTGAAGTTGTCGTAAAGTTCACTACTTACAGAAGGTTGTATTCTATGCAAGAGATTAATGTGAATGGTACATTATTTTTACATGTTTAAATTAAATAATTATTACAGCCATTAAATTTTTTTCTCACAACATCATGCTTTGATGAAACATTCAATCATGTCATACTCACAATCAACTCTCTATCCACTTTCACTTGCTGTCATGTGCATAAAATTTTTCTATTGTGCTCATGGATGTGTAATGAGATTATTTAAAAAAAATTAAAGTCATCATAATCTTAAGATATTAAATTTAATTTTTTTTATAAAATACAAGATTGGTTTTAAGTTCATGCACCATACAAACTGGTCACTTGATTACCACTGCTTGGTTTGTAATTATGTTAGCATCCATACAAGGATATCACGTTAGAATAGAGGTTTTTAAACTTATTTAAATAAATTCATAGTGATAAACACCAATTTGAGGAATTGGTAAGTATTATAGGTTTTTTTATGAGGTCATTCACTATGTACCTTGGTCTAATTTTACATTTACTACCTGTGCATGAAAATTCACCTACAGGTGGCACTATAGAGAGCTAAGATGTCATATGTAAGTGTTGAAGCATGTGATGAAATCATTATCAAAGTATTAGTGAGTTTTTGATACAATTATAAATATGATTAAGATATAGGGTTAGTAGGTAAAATTGAATATTGGTTTCAAAGATGAAATGATTGTTTTGAGGGATCAAATCCCTAAAAATAGAAAATAGAGAACTTGGTTATTTTTATGATGCCTTATGAGAGTATTTCAAATACTTTTGGTGATTAGAAATGTATTAAATTTTTATCCCCACATATGGTAATATTTTTTAAATATTTTGAGGGTGGATGATTAGTGGAAGTTAGTTTTTTAAGATCTCCAATATGTGCTTTTGACCATTAATTTCATATAGTGATGTCTACAAGGTTTGGAATTCCAAGGTGACTCTACCATCTAAAAATAAAAATAGGGAATGAATTAATGGTTTAATGACATATTAAAGTGAAAAATCATGTCAAACATCATTATATTCATCAAGAGAGTTTGATATGAAATATTTGGTGTCTAATCTACACCTACAGGTGTCCTTTCCCTTCAAACAATTTACCCATAGTTGAGTGTGAGATCCTATATCATATTTGAAGTGAGTTTGGGTATGGAGAATCCAATGTTTGATAATAATATATGATTATAATACCTATATTGGGATCCAAAATCATTTAATATTTATTTCAATGGTAGTGTGTGTCTACAATATCCCATGTTGCTATAAAATAGTCAACTGTAGTTGATTGAGAGGTGAGAGTAAGCTATAGAAAAAGGGTTGGAATTATGTCAAGGTATTAAAATGAATTTTACTAGTGTATATATTAATTTTTTTGATCAAGAGGAAATAATAATGTATTTAAATACTATAATCAAGGTCTAATTAAGCAATCATGCACCTACAGGTGCCATCAGTTCACCAAGAAAGTAGGACAACATAGTCAGTCATTTATGACTAGTCTTGAGAATAATCTAATGTCAAGGTTTGATATGAATAAAAGAATAGATTAAATAAGTTTTTTAAATATTCAAGGAAGGAAAATTAAATTAATACCAATTTCTTAAACACATAAGAATTATCGATAGGCAAGAGAAAATACACAAGCTTGGTTAGCCTCTCAGTCATGCCTAACTCACTAAGGGCATGAATAAGGGTGAAAGCATGGATTTTAGGAGGTTGTAATAATATTAAACAACTATATAATTATATTGAAATTGAAATAGGATAAGTGAAGGTACCTAATCAGGCAATTTATAGTCAACAATCAAGACCCTGTAAACAGTCAATTACCCCACATGTTTGTCTTAGGATTTAGTGTATTTGATAGGTCTAGAGATATGGTAAAGAGTTTAACTTTTTCATATATAATATCCAAAACTTATAGAATAATCTTAAACTTCCATCTTCTCTGATAAAATAAGGAATTTACCTCTATTTTATCTCAATCAAATGGCACCCCCTTTGTATGTAAACTAGCTAGTTTTGAAGAAGGACGGTGATAAGGTAAGATAAAGGATGATTAAACCTTGAAATAAGGTGTGTAAATTTTACTGATATCTAAAAAAACATGAGAAACCATGTATACAAGGATGAAGCTCAATAGGATACTATAGACTTTTAAGTATGCAGATAGGCTTGTTAGACATGGTTTAGGTCTAATGACCAAATGGGGGTCAATGCTACTTATAGCCTTATGTGGGAATTATAAAATGTTAACGGGGATTTTTTATATGTGTAAAATCTTCCACCCTACATATATCCCCCAAAGAAAGCCACTTTTGGCTCAGTGATAACTTAGTCCTATTGAAAATTAAGAATCAAGCTCAATAGGATGAGTTTGAATGCTCACCTTCTTGGAAGGTGTACATGAAGGTACAAGGAGTTTGGGGAAGTTGAAAGGGATATTTAGAATTTATATTATTTTATTTTTTAAAACTTCAATGTCCCATCTTTATAGACAAAGATTAGGCAAAAAAGGACCCAAAACCCTAAAAAACCCTAAATAAGAACCTGATGAAGGAAATGAAAGAAAAGCAATATCTTAATAGAATTTAATGGGCATGAAAGTGTCTAAATATTTTAGGGTACACTCTATAAACCCTTCCCATCTACATGAGTTGTTTCATACCTATACATATAGGGTACATAATTGATTATTTCTATTTTTAAAGGTGTTTTATAGGTTCTATAATGTTTCAAATGATGCATATAAATTTGGGAAAAATATTAGGACATAGAAAAAATAAAAATTTCCATTTTATGAATAAAAATGTCTCCTAAGTGTTTATATAGATCCCTTCATTTCAGCCAATCAAACTAACAAAGTGAGCAAGATAGTGATAAGTGTGAATACTTCAAGTGGGAGCCTATTTAATGTATACCTGAGCAATCTAAGGCCATGAATAGGAATTAAAAGTTTCATTAAATCATTTGTATGTATTTTCATGGAAAATTGAAGCCTATTTTGAGGCCAAGTGTGAGTGGTGAGTGGAAGAGGAGTTTTTATGGCTGTAGGTAGTGATGGCTCACTTACAAAACAATCTAGATTATTAGGAATGCCACAAATGCATGGGGGAGAATGTCTAAAACCCATACCTCTCATTTTAGTCATGAAATATATAATTTTTCAATTTTGGGATGTTTTAAAGTGGCTAATTGATGAAAGCAGTTTTCTTATGTAGAATGAGAACTCCTATGCCACATTTCATGAGTCTCATGACTTGGAGGTCCATTTTTCATGTCAAAACTTACACGATATATATCCTAATATATTATAATACATATTTAATTACTCATATCATCATGAAAAGTGTTCTAGTTACCTTTGGACTTCACTTTTCTCACTTCTCTCTCATGTTTTATAAGTAGCTACCTTTTTAGCCTTTGCAATCTAATACCACTCCATGTATGGTGATTCCCTATTAGAATGATGTCATATTTTGCCTTTGAACATTAATTTAAATATATTTTTGAGTTAATGAATAATTTTATAATTATTCAAGTGATGTATGGTGATGCAAAGTGATAACTTTCTATCCTTTCTTCCCTTATCCTTTCATGTTTATGTAAGAGTTTCTATTATAATAGGTAATATAGAGTGTATTCAAATATGTTAAGAGCATTTGAAGTGTATAATTTTTATTTGAGTGTGAAATTTTCCATCTAGTTCTTTTTCTTGTGTTGTTTCACACATCTCACCTCTATATTGAAATACTCATGTTAGAATCCTTTAGGACTTTGAGACTAGTTTAAATGTTTTTTTTTTTAGTGAATGGAGTATGATGGTCATGAAAAAAACATATTGGTGTATCACCTATTTATATTATGTTTATTTCATGTAAATTATAAATCTTTTCCCATAATCAATCACTTTTTTAGGTGATAAACACTTCACGATACATTCAAGGAACTAGCCCTCAAATCTAGAGGCTCGATTCCACTATATGTACACCCACATACCTGGAAGTGTTCCCATGTGTCCCAAATATGTAAGAGGATTGGACACCCTATTTTAAGGTTCAATATTTGGTGACAATAGTAATGTCATGTAATATATAAGAAGCCTACATACTAATTAAGGGACAAGGATCCTACATACATGAGATTAGGATTCAAAATGGCCATCTAAATTAAAAACAACATAAAGGTTATCGGTAAACCATTGAATATTCAAGATGATGTAAAATTAGTCAATCATAAAAAGACTCAATTCAATAAAACTTCCAACCTTGAGGAAATCATCAAAACCATGAAAATTTCTCTCAATGAAATGTCATACAAGTTGGTGAGGGTTGAGAATGGGATTCCTCATGGTTCTTATAGTCAAGAGAGAACTCAGAATCAGAATCAAGCACAATGGATATCCTCTTTTCATAATCAAGATAATGATAGAATGAAGAGACTTGGACAAAATGATATAAATTAGAATAGAGGAGTTGTGAAGGAGCTTCTTGATATGTTGAGCACCAAGGTCAATGTTGTAGCTTGTGACCTTGACATTGATTAGTTGATACATCCTTCCTCCCCCATCCCCCTTGTGATAATACTAAATGATTTGATAAATATTGAGAGGAACATGAGTATACATCTAAAGACGATGAGATTTTGATGTTTGATTTTCAAATCTCCTAAAGAAAATTGTCTTCCTCCATGGAATTGTTGAGTGTTACTATTATTGATCAATTTTGGAGTGTAGTACAAAAGGTATGTCTTCCAAATTTTGAATATGTTTATGATGTTAATTTGACATGAGCATATGAGTTACCCAGTCATGAATTTGTGTTTTTAAGATACATAGTGATTAAAAAATACAATGATGGAATTATTTTAGTTGATGACAAGGAGCTTTTAAGTAATACAGTAGTTGCCTAAGAGAAAGATTATAGTCTGAGAAGTAGGCAATAAGGTATTATTCCTCAAGTGACTACCCATACAAATGCAATGGTAGGGGATTTGATGTCATAAAATATTACACCCTACAAGAAGGTGTTCAATCCTCATTCATATTTGGAAAGCATGGGAATACTTCTAGATATGTGGGTTTACTTATAGGTAGAAGTATACCTCTAGGTTTAAGGGATAGCTCCTTGAATATACATGGAAATTCATATCGTCTACTTAAATATTTTCTTGTGGGAAAAGAGATATAGGTTTGCATGAAATGAAACTAATATAATGGGGTGATATGCCATGATGATTTCCACAAAACAATCATACTTATACCATAATGAAACAATACCTATAAACCAACTTCAAAGTTATATGGGGTTCTAACATAAGTGTTTCAACATAGACGTGATATGCATGAGATAACACAAGGTAAGTGAACCAGAGGGAATATTTTAGACTAAAAGATAATTTTAGACTTGAATGGAGCCAAACACACTAATAAACTCTATATGACCTGTTAGAATAAGAATTATTACATAAACATGAAAGGATGAATGGAAGCGAGAATATGAGGTTATCACTTAACATCACCATACATCACTTTGCAC
The DNA here is from genome assembly GCA_037957365.1 of Torreya grandis. NCBI lineage: Eukaryota > Viridiplantae > Streptophyta > Pinopsida > Cupressales > Taxaceae > Torreya > Torreya grandis. The sequence continues at coordinate 887,336 of JARHVA010002710.1, read as the reverse complement.
ACACACACAAATGTTCATGAACTCAAAACTAGAATTGAATATACTGTTCAATGGAAAACTACAATGTCATTATAGAAAGGCTTCACAATACATGGTGTGGTATTATCCAAGGTTTACCTCAAGAGTTTGTGAGGCACCTATAGACAGGCTGTAGGTATCCCTTTTAAGGAAAAAGTACACATGTAGGAGTTGAAATAGTTAAATACCTTTGTATTCCAACCCTCGTAATTTTTATTTGGGTCTTTGGAATGTCTATAAACTCCATAAGATCACTTAAGATGGATTCAATGATTCATCATTTGTCCTAGACCTATGAAGTCACTTGAGGGTTCAAATCCTCTAGAAGTCACTAAAAAACTATAGTGAATAAATATAAAAAATGGAAGCCTTCAAACACCATGTTATTCAAGTCACACATCCATTTTATTTTAAAAATTTATACCCCTATGTTTGGGATATAAGTCAGGATGAATTTGGACTCAACTATACATGGGTCACACTATTATATGGCATCTCCAAAAGTGCTTATGCCTCTATTTTGGTGTTTTAAAATACTTGTCCCTGAATTTAAATTGTTTCACTTGGAAGGACCTCTCAAGTATGTTTACCTACCTATGAATCCAAACATGATTTTCATAGTGTATCCATCATATACAAACTTCATGAGCATTTTAAAACATGTCAAAATCTTCCATTACCATGCTCAAGTGTCTGAGTAAGGCCACCTATGGGCGGACGTCTCAATACATAGGTAGTGACTATGAGTAAAGGTAGTCTGAATATGATATGATTTTATATATGGTTATATAAACATATCCATATTATTTTAAACTAATTAAGGCATCAAAACATATTATAACATATTTTTACAAACATCTCAAGTCTCTACTAGATCTTGTAGATGCATATACAATAACAAACAAGGCAATGATGGTAGAATGTAGAATTTACATATGATGTATGTTTCTCTAACTAGATCTAGACCTTGATAATTTGTTCAAATGAAAATTATCTACCTTATGGGGACTCAAAATAAATTAAATGCTTCATCTCAATGTGGGCAACCTCTATTTGAGGCACATGCAAGTCCAAACCAACGAAATATGAATATGTGTCTATTTTACACTAATTATCACAACTCTTTATGTGTTATTTTAAGGATATAACTTGATTTATAATGATATAATGATGTGATAAGCACCTTGAACTCTCAATTACACTTTCATTCCAATGCTTAGAGTTTAAAAAAATCCATTTTGAACTCTCCCTTCCTATGACTTGAAACATGATTGTCATATCCCCTTCTTAATATAAAAGCATCATGAGGATTTTAAAACATGTCAAACTCTTCCATGACCATGCTCAAGTGTATGTGTAAGGCCATTTGTAGGTGGACATCTCAATACACAAGTAATGACTATAAGTAAATGCAGTGTACATATGATATGACTTCATCCTTGGTTATCCAAGCATATTTATCTTCTTCTAGCCTGATGAAGGCCTCAAAACCTATTAGAACATCTCTATGCAACTATCTTAGGTCTTTGTGAGATCCTGTAGATGCATATATAGTAACAAATAAGGTAGTGATGGTAGAATGTAGAATTTACATATGATGTATATTTCTATAACTAGGTCTAGACCTTCATAAGGTCCTCAAATGAATATTCTCTAACTCATGAGGAATGAAACTAGATTTAATGCTTCACTTCAATATGATCAACCTCCTTTTGAGTTACATTTAGGTTCATACCAATGGCATATGATTGTGTGTTTGTTTTACACTAATTGTCACAACTCTTTATGTGTTGTTTGGAGGATATAACTTGATTTTTCATGCTCCAAGGATGTTTTAAACACCTTGAACTCTACATTACAGTTTTGTGACAATGATTAGAGATTAAAATACTCCATTTAACTAACTATGTACATCAATAATGAAGGAAGTTGACTATGATTATCCTTCTTGACTGCAACTTACATGATTATAATATTGGAGTGTAAGGTTAGAATGAGAGTGGGTAGAAAAGACATTAAAGTCATGGGACACATCACAAATTACTTTTAAAACATTACAGAGAAATAAACCTTTTGTAAGTGTTAGAAATTGACTACAATTTCAATAGTGACATCAACCTAGAACGTGAACTATTTAGCTCATGAAATCATCTTCAAAAATGGAACCAAATATGGTAATAATGAAATGAGTTATTCCAAATCCTTTGAAAGAGAAATTACCAAATAGATTGTATAGACTAGCTCATATAGAAACCAAACCTGCAAGGTGTGGAGATTAACTAGAAAAGTAAGATAGCCAAGTTGTTAGGAATGGTTCATAAAATATAGAACGCCACTCCCTAAAATCCAAGCATGAATATGAAGATGATAGAGTGTACTTTTCACCACAACTATTAATTGTCCTAGATTTCTTCTTACTAACCATACCAAGAAGAAACCTATTGAATAGTTCTCCTTACCTAGTGGAACGATGGAGGGATAAAATGGTTTTATCCCATTTTATCACTTCTAAATCATTTTAAGCATGTAAATAGAGTTATGGAAGCTTAATAGATATTTCATAATATTTTCCCATGTGTCACTCTCTCCCATAGGCTACACAACCTTCAAAACTTTGTTTTCACTTATTTTCATGATTTTTAGTTAGAAACATGCAAGTTTCAGTTAGACCTAGAATTCCTAACAAGGAATATTAAATCTTGGGTTCTTTAAGGAAGATTATGACACATATACACCTATAAAACTATACCACCTTCATTAATGACCCATATATGACCCATAAATGGCATAAAATACATAAGGACTAAAATGGACTATGAGTAAAGCTAGAAACATATTAAACAACATCAATTTGACCATGTAACATCATATGACATTATAATAAACCCATATGAAAATTTTAGGATATAGGGGATTGACTCATTTTGACTTATAGTCAAAATAGTTAACATTATTGGTGATTTCCCAATGGTGGTATGCTTGATATGCTAAGACTGGTAGACTAATATTGTCCATTGGCCCATGGAGTCACCTATACACAATTTTGACACACAATTTTCCTTTGATATCACACCAAACAAAAATAAAGATAAAAATAACAAGACACACCTAAAAGAAACACCCATGTGTTCAACTAGAACACTTATTGAACACAACAAACTAGAGGAACTACACACACACCTAATCTACTATTTGAAAAACCTGATTCTTGAGGTAAAAATCATCTTTCCATACTTCAAATAGGGTCAAATATGGTTCCTCTTTCATCTTTGACACTCCATGAAGGCAGTCTAGCATGAGGAGCATTCTCATCATCAACCACTTGTATATGTGTATGGTCAAGAGGATTACCAACTTTATGCCTTCTTAGGCCTAAAAATGAACCGTTTGGAGCCTTAATGAATATCCTTTATTTCTGTCTAAAATCCTTCATTTGAAATCAAATACTCTTGATCATTAGCATATAATATATGCCTTCCTCAAACTACAGATGGGTATATACTATAGTCTCTTCAACCTCTCCATCTTCTTAAATAGAATGTACATGATGTTTGGGAGCATAAAAATTCTCTTGAACATGTTCCAACACATGTGAAAATGATTTTATATAAAATATAGATTTTGATTATCTTTGAAGTATGACCAAATCTGCCATGACCTTATTCTCCATGTTTACGACTTCTTGGGTAATAGATTTATCAAGCTCTTTTATGAATACAAATCCTTGATCAATAGAAAAACATTCATCCTTGTGCTTGATGGAAAACTCAACAACATGTTTATTAGTCTCATTAGAAATCTTGACATCAGATACATAATCTCTTAGAGAAAAATAAGTCTTATCTAACTTGTCATATTCTTTGAATATGGTAATGAACCTTTTCCATATTTCATTCCCATTGATGACATGACACTCTTTTCCATAATTGGTGAGACACTCAACACCATATTTGTTCAAATCATAAGTAAACACATCAAATATAGATTTATTAGGAAGGGAATTATCATTACCTAATGTATTAAACTCTTGATATATGGCATTTAACCTTTTCCATAAGTCATTCTCCTCTTCATCATGAGTATCATCATCAAAGGTAGTTTCATCAATAAAAGGCATAAATACATCATTCACTCTACTATGGTGATCATTTATATTCTTCAACCTATCATAATAATACTCACGAATCATGTAGTTACCATTAGTAGCTTGTGAGAAAGAACATTTGACACTTACCTCAGCTCCCTCAAATGGCTCTTCATACATGACATAAGTGCCAAGATAAATTTGTTCAAAGTATGGATAAGGATCATGCACATAATCATCTACACCATATTCATATAAAAATAATTTAGATATACCCTCAATTTTAAAATCACCATCATGCACATTAGACTCCTTCTCATTGATCACATAATTCAAGTCAGAGCTTATTTCAATGTGAAACCTTACAAGAGGCTGGGTAATTATGGTCACCTTGGTTCCATACCATGTGATGAAGGCAAAGAAGGATAAATCATCTAAGATAAATATGCCTATCTTGGTTGCAAAATCTCTTAAAAGACAAACTGCAAAATGATCAGGAAGGTCTACAATAACAATATCTTGGAGGATGGGAAAACAAGGGCAGTCATGAAGGAAAACCTTTAATTTTTTTATCAAACCTATATTATTAGTAGGTATACCATCTAAATAATACACTCCTTTGATATTAGGTTCATATTTTAAGGCCAAATTATTGGCTACATTTTTGGGCATGACTAAAGTAGAGGCACCACTATAAACTATGAAATTATGGAGTGGTTTGTCACCCACTATGAGAGTGAGTTAAAAGGTTGGAGGATTGTTATATGGTATTTTTAGGGACATTTTTAATAGATACATGACCATGACTTTGACTTTAAGGTGAAGGACTAGTAGGAATAGTGGACACCTACTTTTGTAATAGCTCTTTTAGGCTAGGCATATGAAGGACAACCCACAAGGAGATAGATGCTTTAGCATTCTTCAATGAATATAGTATGTTTATGGAAGTGTTACACACCTTATATTGATTTCTTAGAGGCAAATTATTTATTTGGACTTGAGAATTTAAGAAATTTTGAGAAGACCTTCCAACATTTTGATTTGGATATGGTGTAGGTGTGTTTGCAGAATGCCATGCTTGCAGCCATGATTTGTTGGCTTGGAGGAGGATTAGAAAAAAAATTCAGAATGATATTATCACCTTATAAATCCTTCACCTTCGGTATAGTGTTGTCTAAAATAGAGGTTCCTTTATTTATCACAAAAGTGTCTTCCACCAAGAATTTGGTGAAGCTTTCTCCATAAGGCTGCCAATCCTCATTTGCTTGCATCATGACTTCATCTTCCTCTTATAGGAGAGGCATGAATAATCCTTAAGAAATTAGAGATTAATATCCACCCTCATTTTAATCCATAAATTATCCTTATTTCCAATAGTCTCCTTGAACCAAGTTGTTATTCACTGATATTATCTCTCTTGCATTGGTGGTGGAGTTGGGATTGCACAGATTGGTAAGCCTATTGAAGTTAGGATGCCCTTGACCTCTCTCTCTCCCATATTTTTGGACATATTAATGATGATAGGGATATAGATTTGGGTGAGCACCTTTTTTCATATTGTCTTTCCAAATCTTATATTCTAACCATTGAATGTATGCATGTTTATTCATAGAATTACCTGCCCTCTTAGGAGCAGTCTTAGTCTTGGTATTAACATTAGGAATTCAGGACACACTTGGAGTATCATCTGGAGTATTGGAAACAATAGGCATAGACACCTTAGAAGGAAACTTTCCTACATGAAGTAGTCCATTCACATCCCTAATTGAAATTTTATATGCTTTAGGAAGAATGAAACTACCCCTGGATGGAAGCATGATAACAATATTAGTACCAATGGATCTCAAGTATGTATGCAACACAAAGATATAAAGTGGTCTCGTGGGAGGAGGAAATATATACCAAGTCTTTTGAATCCTCTCAATGATTTCATTCATCATTTATTTGGGGCCTCTTTTGATCAAATTGAGCTAATGTATGAGATAGTTATGGTCACTTTCATCTTCAAATCTTGAAGTCAACAACACTCCAAATTCATCCCATGATGTGATGCATCCATTGGGTAGAGTTATATAACAATCAAGTGCTTTCCCTCTAAGGTACATGGGAAGGAGTCTAAAGTAAATATTCTCTATAGTGACATTGTGAAAACTACAAAAATTAGAGATATCCTTGATGTATTCTCTAGGTGTGACATGACTCTCACCATTGAATGTTGGCATACTCTTTGTAACATTATGAGGAATGGCATCATAGTTCTGAAGGTGAATTGAATTTTTAGTATTAATGGTAGGAAAGGCATGTTATATAGCCATGCTTTCTTCAAGATCTTCAATTTCTTCAATCTCTCCACTTTATTGGCTAGAAAAATGTTCTTGGTCTTCAAAGGGAAGATTAGGATGAGGGTATTGAATTTTAATAGGAATTTAAACTTGAATTGGTGGAATGATAAGATTAAGAATTCTACTATATGATGACATATTAAGAACCATGAATCATAAGATAAAAATTGTGAAAAAATAATGGTCCTGAACTAGATTTTAACTTGAATGGAGTTTCCAAATGTTCAGTAACACACCAATTTATTTTTGATGTTGTCAAGACCATCATAAACTTTAAAGGATCCTAACACACTAACTACACTCTATCTTACTTGTTATAATAGGAACTATTGCATAATCTATAGATGATAAGTGGAAGCAAAGATATGAGATTATCACTTAACATCACCATACATCACTTTGCAAACTTAGACAAATGCTCATGAACTCAAAAATGAACTTGCATTTATTTTTAAAAGGAAAAATACAATGTCATTCTAATAGGTATTTGTCACACATGGTGTGGTATTATCAAAGGTTTACCTCATGAGTTTGTGAGGCACCTATAGGTAGCATTTAGGTAGCCTTTTTGTGAAAAATACACCTGTAGGAGTTGATAGAGGTAAAAGCCTTTGTATTCAAACCCTCCTCATTTTTATTTGGGTTTTTGGAATATCTCTCAACTCTATAAGACCACTTAACATGGATGCAATGATTTTATCATTTTTCCTGGATCTATGAGGTCACCATAGGGTTCAAATCCTTTAGATGTCACTAAAACACAAAAGTCAATAAATATTAAAAAATGGAGGCCTTCAAACACCATGTTACTCAAGTCACACATCCATTTTAATTTACAAAGTTATACCCCTAGAATAAGGATACAAGGTAGGATGCATTTGGACTCATCTAGACTTGGGTCACACTATTATATGGCATCTCAAAAAGTTATTATGAAAACTTACCCCTAAATTCAAACTCTTTCACTTGGAGAGACTTCTCAAGTCTATTTTGCTTACCTATGACTCCAAACATTATTGTCATAGCATATTAAACATATAAAAACTACATGAGGGTGTTAAATCATGTCAAAATATTTCATGACCATGATCAGGTGTCTGAATAAGGCCACCTCTAGGTAGACATTTCAATACACAGGTAGTGACTATGAGTAAAGGTAGTGTGCATACGATATGACTTTATAATTGGTTTTCTAGGAATATCCATAATATTTTAAGCTAATGAAGGCCTGAAAAACTTATTATAACACAAACACACACACACACACACACACACACACACACACACACACACACACACACACACACACACACACACAACCATCTCAAGTCTCTTGTGAGAGCCTGTAGATGCATATATAGTAATTAACAAGGCAATGATGGTATAATGTAGAACATACATATGATGTATATTTCTCTAACTATCTCTAGACCTTCATAAGGTATTCAAATTAATCTTATGTACCTCGTGGGTACTAAAAAAAATTGAATTTTTCACCTCAATGTGATCAACCCCCTTTTGAGGCACATGTAGGTGTATACCAATGGCATATGACACATGTGATCAACCTCCTTTTGAGGCACATGAAGGTGCATACCAATGGCATATGACTATGTGTCTAGTTTACACTGATTGTCAGAACTCTTTATGTGTTATTTGGATGATATAAATTGATTTTTAATGATGACAGGATGTGATAAACACCTTGAATTCCCAATTACACTTTCATTACCATGTTAAAGCTCAAAAACCTTGATTTAGTTGACTGTGTATAGAAATCATGTAAGAAGTTGACTATGATTTTCCTTCTTGACTACAACTTACATGATGATAGTATTAGAGAGTAATATTATATGGAGAGGAGTTGAAGAAGAAATTATAGGCATGGGACACAACATCACACATTATTTTCGAAATACTGTAAAGAAATAACCTTCAGCAAGTGTTGAAAACTAACTGGAAGTCCAGTAGTGACATAGAACTACAATATGAACTATTTATCTCATGAAATCATCTTAAAACATGTAACCAAATATGTGAATCATCAAAAGAGGGATCCCACATCATTTGGAATCAAAACAACCAAATATATTTTGTAGACTAGATCATACAGGATCAAAACCTATAGGGTGTGGGGATTGATTAGTAAAATAAGAAAGTCAACTAGTTAGGAATGGTTCATAAAGTATATGAAATAAATACTTGAAATCTAAGAATGAATTTGAATCTAAAAAAAGTATACTATCCACCACCAATAGTACATAACCTAGAAGTCTTCCTACTGCCTGTAATGAGAAGAAACCTACTTATTACTTTTGCTTGCTTAGTGAAGTGATGGAGCGATAAAAATATTTTAGCCCATTATTAGAACTTATAAATCATGGAAATTTAGTCAATGAAGCTAAAGAGATATTCTATAATATTTTCCCACATGTCACTCTCTCTCACATAGGCTGCACAACCTTTAAAATTCCTTCTTTCTCACTTGTTTTATTGATTTTTAGTTAGGAACCTTCAAATTTTAGTTATCCCTAGAATTTATGGAAAATAATCTGACATATTGAACACTAGAATGAAGTTTAATACACCTATAAAACCATACCATCTTCATTAATGACCCATATTTGACCCCTAAATGGTATAAAATGACATAAGGACTAAAATGGACTATAACCAAGGCTAGAAACATATTAAACAATATAAAATTTGTCATGACACACCATATGTCATTGTAATAGACCCATATGAAAAAAATTTACTATAGGGGTTGACTCATTTTGACTTGCAGTCAAAATTGTCAACAGGGTGCAAGTAAGGAAGTTAAGAAAACTAAATATGTCCCTAGTTTTCCCAAACTAGCACCTACTTCCTAAATTGTTAAACAAAGAGGTGCTCTAGTGAATAATAAAGAACCTCTATTATCTATTATTCTTAAGGTGCAATTGATGTTAGAAAAATCCACCCTTAAAAATTATTGTTAGGAATGCTAGTTCATCCCATCTTGTTCCACCTATGACTTTGAATGACTATATTCTAGATGAATGTGTTGTCACCCTTCCTATAAATACTCCCTTCCTAATTAAATCATGTGTGACATGGCTTAGGGAGTGATTAAATTAAAAATTATTTTGCCTCTTATTGAGTTGTTATGATTACCTGAACAACTGAAGAGGCCATTTGAGTATTTGGACTTTAGTGAAAATATAGTTTACAATGAGATGTTAGCACTGCCATTACTTGTGGATGATAGTGAAGAGTCAAATGAGCTTATTTAACCATCCCTAGATGTTTATTTTGGGACTACATTGATGTAAATTTAGTTGTATGTTAACCAATTTTACACAACCCTATTGATCAATGCTTTAATTATGCACAACTGTATGTTTGCTTTTGGATCTTCTTACAATGTGATACCCCAGGGTGTCATTAATGAGCTTGGAGTGAAAATAACATGTACCATGGGCATGTGATATGCTGTGGACTCATGAAAGGTACTAATTTTTAGACATGTTAAGGATTGTTAGTATAATTGGTGTTCATCCAGGTAAATTCCTAAATATGGATGTGGTAATTGTGGGCTGCCCTATCAAGTGGGGGATGATGTTGTCATGAAAATGGGATGCCAACATAGGTCATAGTGTGAAGATAGATTTTTATTATTCCACCATTCCTTTAGATGGTAAGATGGTCAAACTTCATAGAGAGCCTAAGATAATGTATGTACTTGAATATCTGAAATGATCTCTAAATAAGGTGTTGTATACTAATGTAGAGTTGGGTAACTTCATTTGGAATGTAGATTGTGTTGAACAACCAGCTTGTCTTGATGCTGAATTTGAAAACAAAGGTAATTATGTTTGGATAATGTCTTTTGATGATGCTTGATCCAATCTTGGAATTGGAGCTTGGGTTGTCTTTTGTGCCCTTGATAATAAATGTTTTAAATTTTCTTTTAATCTATCATTTGAGAGCATCAATAATACTTTTTAGTATGAGGTACTCTTGCTTGGTTTGACAAATATTCATGAACATGGAATTATAAGTCTGATTGTAAAGGGTGATTCTTAGTTAGTGGTTAATCAGGTTTGCAACACTTATGGAACCAAAAATAAAAGGTTCAAATAATATAGGAATGATGTATGGGATTTTCTATAAGTCTTTGATGCTTTTAGTATTTTTTATCATGATAGAAGTTTCAATAAGGAAGTTGATAGAATTTCAGGGTTGGGTACTTAATTTGAAATTGAAAATATGATTCCTCACTATCAATATCAAGTGGAGGTGCTTTGTAGATCTTCAGTCCCAGACAATATTAATCATTAGCATGTTTTTGATGATGATGATCAAAATAGAAGGTTTCTGAATTACAAAGTTGAATTTTAATATAAAATTATGTATTTGGAATCCATGGTTTAGACCTGTGTTGGTAAGGAATACATTTTTGGGAAGGACATCATTTAGCTGAAGACAAACACCATACCTAGGAGATTAGTATGTTTAGAGGCATCTTTTGATGGAACAAACTAAATCAAAGCTAGAGATCTCTTTATCATGAAAGATGTAACTAAATGCAATTTGGGATCTCATAAAAATCTAGAAAAGGTCTAGCTTAGTACTTATTTGAATATAGTAGATAAACAAGCCTACATGTAGCTAATGAATAAATATCAAGATGGCTTGGCTTGGTCTTATTTTGAATTGAAATCATATAGGGAAGATTTGTTTCAACATGTTGTCCCATCGCAGGATGACAACAAATCTTCTAGGTAGAAGTAGAGACCTATTAACTGCATATTGGCCACAAATATGCGAGATGAGTTAAAGAAGATACGGGATGATGGGATTATTTATCCCATCAGGTATTCATCATGGATGGCAAACTTAATCCCTGATAGAAATAAGAATGGTGACATCCACCTTTGTGTGGCTTTTTGAAATTTGCATAAAACTTCTCTAAAGGATAATTACCCATACCTAATATTGATAACCTATTGCAGAGGTTTACAAGATCATATATGTTATCCACACTAGATGGTTTCTCAAGGTATAACCAAGTTTTGGCGAAGGAATCTAAGAGACCCAAGACTGCATTTATAATTCCTTGGGGCACTTAAGTCTACATGGGAATGCCTTCTTGGTTAACTAATTATGATGCAATGTTTCAAAGAGCTATGGGCGTTCTTTTTTTAGGGGTAATTAACAAGTTCATAATTTTGTGTTAGGATGACATTATAGTGTACTCCAAAAATAGGAATGAACATTTTGAGCATCTAGAGAAAGTGTTCATTAGGTGGAGGTATTTTGGCATTTCCCTTAATCCAATAAAGTGTCACTTCAGAGTACAAAAGGTTAATGTGTAGGGACATATAGTGTCTAAGGATGGTGTCATGATTGATCTGGAAAGAGTGAAAGCCATTGACAAAGTGTCTATCATACAGTCAAAGAATGGAATTTAGTCCTTTAGACAAATCAACTTTTATGATGGTTTTTATCTAACTTTGCAAAGGTCACTCTACCTATTACCTCCATTCTAAAGAAAGACCAAACCATAATGTGGGACGAGAAGGCCATGCAAGTATTAAATGACATAAAGGGAGATTTAAATTTTTCACCTATCATGACTAGTCCTTATTACACAAGAGAGTTTCAAATTAACTTATGCTTCTAATTACAACCCTCAATGGAATTAGTAAGCAAAATCCAATAACAAGAACATGCTCAAAATCATTGGAATAACTTTGGAAGCTAACAAGAAGAGGTCAGGTAAAGAATTAAAGTTTGCCTTGTGGACTGACAAGATCACACATAAGAGAGCTACATGTAAACTACCTTTTGACCCAGTTTATGGATCTTAAGTTGTTTTACCTATGAATTTGCAGTTGCCAACTTATTAGTTCATGTAACAACTAGAAAAAGATGTTGAAATCAACCAGTATGAAAGTAGAATGAACCAGATTATTGAGTTTGATGAAACTAGAAGACAAGCTCATGAAAGAAACCTCAAGTTCAATGAAAAACATAAAAAAATATTCTATGGAAAGGTTGCTTTGAGAACTTTTTATGTAGGAGATCTGGTTTTAGTGTGGGATAATAGACATAAGGAGAAAGGCAAGCATTGCAAGTTTGAGTCCTTGTGTATGGGCCTTTATTTCATTGAATTGTGAATTGGGGAACACACTTTCTTCTTAAAAGACTTGGATGGTGAGATATTGGAGATACCAGTTAATGGCAGACATCTAAAACACTTTCTTGACTGAGTTCATGATTGTGTATAGTTATATTGTTTTTTTTCTCTTCTACATTGGGCTTTGTTTGTATAGCTCATTTTGTTATTTTTCATTATGTGTTCGTTTTCAGATCCTCTTGGTATATTTTTGTCATTTTGCCCCTTTTTTTTGGGTCTTTGAAGGTGTTTGTTAAGAAATTATCAAAATTTTAACTCCATGGTCCAAGTAATTGGCACCTGGTATTATTTGTTAGGGTTCTTTGCACACTCACAAGGGGTGTACATCCCTAGGCAAGAGCTAATGTTAGTTCCCAAATCAAAACTGATAAATTTGTACCCTATTTCCAAGATGTGAGACCTTGAAGGTTTAAAATGTAACCCCCTCACAGTAAATAACCATAAGTGTTCACCTAGGTTATAAAAATCTCATTTCATAATTGTGTTGTAAAGACCCCATAAACTTGGTCACAACTAACTTTTGACGATTTCATGTTTTTTTGTAAGTTTTGGTTGCAGGGTCCATGGATATTCAAAGGGGGTCAGTGGAAAATTTTCATTTTGAAAAAGAAATGTCTGATGCTTGTTGAAGTCAAACAAAAGATTCACAACATAAAGAGATCGATGAAACTTTTCTTAGCAAATGCAACTTTACAAATTGTAATTTGAAAATTATATTTGAAATTCTCAAATCCACATTGAAAGTTTTTAAGCCAAATGCAACTTTGTGTTTTATAAATTGAATGTAGATCTCCACCACCCACTAGGACTTATTGTTAAAGTTTAAAAAATCCATGCACAAATTCTTCAAAGCCTACGTGAAAGCAACAAAAAGGCCACGTAAAAGCATGAAAGCCCATACAACTATTTTAAGAGACTCATGATGATAGGAAATTGAAATCAACATGGAGGTCCATGTAGGAGTAAATACAACGGATGTTAAAAGAAGCCACAATGAATTTTTAATTCGCACGTGGCACCAAAGGGGAAGCTTAGTTGAAAAACTTAAAACCCATAGCATGAGCAAAAGTCTACGTGGAAAAGTCATAGAACAAAACAAGAAATTTTTTAAAAGGAAATAAGGCATCCCACATGGAGGCGAAAATCACCAACCAAGCTTTAAAAATTGCAAATTATAATCTAAGCTCCCTGGTCCACCAAGAAAATGTGAGAGGGAAAAATAACTTGCAAAAATCAATTTTCAAAACTGCAAGTTGTAAATTTTAGTCAATATCCTAAACCCGTCGCATGGTGTTGACCACGTGAAAAGCGGGAAGGCACAACAGGATTGACCAGCAGGAAATCGAAGCCAAAAAGCAATTCTTAAATCATAATTCGTAAATTGCATTGTGATCCCCCAAAAACCACAACAGATATATAGAACACGTGGGAAAGAGGAGACGATGGCGATTCTGGCGGGGATGGAAAGTTCAAAATGCACATTTTTAGTTGCAAATTGTAAATTACAGTTAACAACTCAAAACCTACAGGACTGTGCAAAGTGCCAAAAAAGAAAAAAGATAGAGATACGAAGCGAGAATACAAACTTGCATTGCAAACATTGAAATTTCAATTTATAAATTGCAAATGAAACTCCGAAGTCCATGGACATACAAAATGAATGAAGATTCAAAGGCTCGTTGGAAGAAATGTTAAAGTTCTTCGTGATTTTGAGTATTTTGAATATGGCATTGCGCTATCCACATAAGCATTTTGTTCCTACACATGTCAAGGGGAAGCCCCCATCTTATTAAATTATTGTTGGCTTTGTATTTTCAGTTATGTTACTCCCTTACCTTCATTCTGAGTATGGAAATGATTGTAAATATGATGCTCCAGTAAAACCGTTGGACAAGATTTTACATTCAATGGCACAAACGAAAGATGAACAGTTGGTGGCTCTTTTTAAAGTGGTTGTGGCAGATATAAATATTGGTTATGAGGATATTGTCAATACTATGGTATTGGCTTTGAATGGGGTTAAACAAATTATAATCTGTATAAGCAACAATATATGTCTCGGGTTTTTCCAGCAAACCCCAAGTTATTATGATAATGGATGGGATCAAATTATTCCAGAGTAAACGCAATGACTGTATTGACTGCATGTATTTCAAAGGTCAAACATCCAAAGGAAAAATCAGAAGATTTCAAGCCAAAGACTACTTTCCATTTTGCGATTTGGAAATTGCATTTGAAGTTCAAAAGTCCATAGTGTAACTTTTGGGCAGAACTACTACATCAACATTTTTAATTTTGAAATTGCAAATTGCAAATGTACACCAAACTTCTGAAATCTTTCCAGAAACAAAGCATTGTAAAGTTACACCTAGGATCCGAAATCCCGCTAGGCTAATAAATTGGAAAATTTCAAAAAGACACTAAAGACCCACATAAGGCAAGATTAGGTAAAATATGCGATATAGCATTATTAAATTTGATGACAACCCTAAAAAGCAAAAAGAGAAAATGTGGAGAAGCACAAGCAAACTCAAAAAGCAAAAAGGTAAAGATAACTTAAGTATTACATTTTAAAATATTTGGCTAATGTCAAAGACCTCCATGGAAAAAAAATTGGTGTAGGGGTTGTGAGACCGAGGTGAGCCATTGGAAGGATATTTTTCAAATGGCCATGGATGTTGCATTGCCCCTAGAATAGTTGGAGTAGTATGATGCCATCATTACAATAGAAGGGGCATTCTTTGGATTGCACAAAGAGTAGGGTAACTGTCCACAAGTTTTTGGTTGTGTAAATGATTAGTTGGATACAGGAAAAATCAGTTACATATGAAGACAGGAGTTTTTTTTACTCCCAATACGATATTTTCCCTCATGTTCAAGGGCAATGAATTTCTAGCGAAGGAGATTAAGGGTTTGTTATCAAACTTCATCATGACATGGACAAGCAGTTACTAGAATGATTTCCTTACAAAGCATGATCTTTCAAGCATGACCAAGGGCATATTCTATCTAGATCATATTCTTGGGATATTCTAGGTGAGAGATTTTTATAAGTAAAGAGTGTTTGTCCTCTTTACAAGGTTTTTCTTGGTTTCTCAGGTTTTAGGTTCTTTAATTTCTTGACATCTTCTATGTGTTTTTTGCTTCTATTGCTAAGGTGGCTACATCTATACAACCATTAGCAAACTCTAAGAGCATAATATATATGTCTCCCCTATTCAAGAATAAACTCACCATTCATTTCACCATTATTATGCCTTTTGAACGTTGATCTCTGTAAGATATATTTTCAGGTTAATGGAAACTTCATGTGATTTCTATTATATCCTGTTGAAGAAATGCAATAATACATTATTCATGCTCTGTTGATTGGTTTTATGGTTTTATGCTTATTAATGGTAGTCATTTTGGGCATAGATCTAGGTTATAAACTCATTTTTGCACTGTGATTTGGAAGTGTTTTTTGTTGATAGTCTATTAAGGACATCATGGATTTATGAAATTGTTAAGAGAAAGTGATAGAATCTTTGCTTGAACTATGTGCTTTAAGGTTTTAAGGATCATTTGAATATTTTCATTAGATTGGCACCATGAATGTAAACCATTCTTGATAGCTTCCTCAGTTTATTTACTTAATCTCTTGCATCTTTGAATGAATGATATCATTGTTGTTGAATGAATTCCTACTCTTTAAAATCCACCACACCACTCTTTAATATACCTAACTCATCCTACCTATGCTACCCTACAAATAGTAGACCATGTTCAGTACCTTGAGTGTTATTTTCTTATAGATTCATAAATGTTGCATTTATAGAATGTGTCTATAGTTCCTCTTTGAATCCTAGTTGTCAACAAATTCTTTAAAAATGAAGGTTTCAATCACCTTTCCATTTATTTTTAGTATCTTGTGTCTGGTTTAGAGACATTACCCAGTCCATGTAACAACTCTTCTCAAGTGAAATTTAAAGTTTGGTTATGCTCTAGTCATATTTATTTGTGTGCCAATAATCCCCATGGAAATTGAACTATAATATCCCTCCATGTGATCAAGCTACCCCGTACATCATCTCACCTTTGTTTAAGAAGTGCTAAAAGTAGGAGGGAACTAACCACACCCTTCTTTAGTGTCTTCCAATCATTGTCTATGTTCAGTTAATCTGAATACTAAACCCTTCCCCAGCTATATTGACATAATCGAAGTTTACCATCTATGTTTCCCATATTCTCAAGTTTGCAAGGACCAATACAAGAGGTGTACAACTAGGAATCAACATGTTTAACAATAAAAATGGTTTTAATTTAAAAAGATAGTATTGCTTAGCACAAAGGTGAGTCCATCAACGTTTGAAGCTTATGAAATTCCATAGGCTTTTGAGTATGAGAAACTTGTCTCAAATGTAGAAATATTTATGTAATGATTTGATGAAATTTATAGTCTGATAATGAATAGGCCAGGAATGAGCTATCGAATTCTTGTAGTTACTAATGGCCAATCAATAATGTCAAACCCATATAAATCAGGTCAATAGGATATAACTTGGTATACAAGATATATATGTGTATGCATAAGTCACATAAGGCAAATATAGGTCAACACTAACATTATAGAGTCTTTAATACCATATTTTAGTGTATGGAAATGCCTCAATTCTATTATATTATTTCAATGAAATATATTGCCAAAGTATTTAGGGATAAATAAATTTATCTTAGTCTGTAAACATACCTTGTATTTAAGAGAATATTCCAAATTTCTAAATTGATATATGTAATTTGGTATGAACATGAAATAATAAATATCCTTTTGTGAATAAAATATGAAATGAAAATTAATGATTTAAAACATAAAGTGTAAGGAAAGAATAAATATGCAAGTGCAAAAAATATATTGTCCGTTGTTATTGTTCTAAATGAACATTCTTAATGAAGCGTTGGAAAATAATGCTTCTTGTTGAGGCATATAATGAATTGGTATTTCTACTGAAACATTGGATATTGAGGGTGATCATGCCATAGTGTATAAATGTACTAATTCAAGGCCCATAGTTTGGAAAAATAAGTTCCTCAACAATAAGGACTAGTACTAGATCATTGGGTAATTTTGAATGTCAACTACACTACTCATTTAACTTATTTTGAACTTCAAGGTGAAATGGTGGGACTTAAATAAACTCAAGTCTATGAACTGAATTCTGAATATGGACTTATATATTAAATATGTAACCATTGGTAGCATAAATTTCTCATCAATTTCATTCTCTTGAAAATATAAAATATAATATTTTTTTGCTTGAATAATGTTCATGTCACATAATCTAATCTAATCGATGCCAACATAAAAATTATAATAGAAGATGCATAAATAGTGTTCTTCCCCCAAATATTGTCCAACTAATGCCACCATGGTATACGATGCCATACATGTATATGCCACTTTTTCACTAATTTTAAAAATATAAAAAAAAACAACTTATTTTCTTGTAAAATGTGTGTACAAACATTCTGTGTGTCTCTAAAATAATTCTTGATCTACAAATATTTATCCTATAATTTGAACCAATCTAATAAACTAATACCAATCTACAATCTATAAAACATGTGATCTTCCCAAATTTTTAATATATTATACATGGATACTAGAATGCCAATGACAAGCTCATTAATATGTTCCCCTTATGATGTAAAAAGTTTAACATGAAAATTACAAGTCTTAAAATAAAAGTGTTAACCATAACATGCTATGCAAAAAGATATAATCATTTATAAAAATATGCAAATATATGGATTATGTGTCATCATAGTATGAATATATTATCAAAGCATGTATGAAACATTTAGTGTAAGGCATACAAGTGTCATGTCAAGATACACACACACAAACACACACACACACACACACACACACACACACACACACACACACACACACACACACACACACACACACACACACACACACACACACACACACACACACACACACACACACACACACACACACACACACACACACACACACACACACACACACACACACACACACACACACACACACACACACACACACATGCAGACACGCACGTGCACGCGCACGCGCGCGCGCGCGCACACACACACACACACACACACACACACACACACACACACACACACACACACACACACACACACACACACACACACACACGCGCGCGCGCGCGCGCGTGCACACACACATGTGTCTGTGTGTGTGGGCGTGTGTGAGTGCACGCACACATGCGCATGTGCACGTGCACGTGCACACACACACACATGAATTAATACAAATAATTGATATAGTCAAATGCAGTAGTTACCTTTTGTCTCTGGTTCTTGATCTAATCAAAATTGGATATTTGGTTCTTTTAATGAGTCTTGGACCTATGATCACTCTATCCAAGATGGCTCTAACACAATAATTGATATCGCCAAATGTAGTAGTTACATTTTGTCTCTGGTTCTTGATCTAATCAAAATTGGATATTTGGTTCTTTTAATGAGTCCTGGGCCTATGATCACTCTATCCAAGATGGCTCCCGCACGAGCTGATTATAGGATTGTTTCTTCATTTGTGTTGGATCTTATTGGGACCTTATGGTAGTTTTTTGGTTATTCTAATTTTGGGTCTCTTTTGTCATTTGTCTATGATTTCATGGTGAGTTATTTATGTTATATCTATTGATAGCCAAGGGGAGACCT
This sequence comes from Torreya grandis, assembly GCA_037957365.1. Lineage (NCBI taxonomy): Eukaryota > Viridiplantae > Streptophyta > Pinopsida > Cupressales > Taxaceae > Torreya > Torreya grandis. The sequence goes on along the minus strand of JARHVA010002710.1, from coordinate 867,988 downwards.
AGATTGCCCATTGTGTGCAGGTCTAGAGCCCACACCATCTATTAAAGGTGGGTTTAAACTAATAGAAACAATCATTGATATAATCATTGCATAAAAAAATTATACTAAGATGCATTATATGATTTTTATTATCATAAAAAATTAGGGAAGTGGTCAATATGCATCACCAACACATAAAATCACAAAACTCAACAGACAATCCAATCTTTATCCACTCGTACAAACACGATGTCATGCATATGACACACACAATAATAACCTATGAAACATCACTTAATGTCATATAAGGAAAGAGCAATAAAATATATAAAATTTAATGTCAAATAAGGGAAGGGCCAAAATAAAGAGTCATACATTGAAAATTCAATCAATCAAATCTTGTGAAATAGTAAAAAGTCCCAAAGCAAGAGAAATGAAATTTAAAATTATTTGATAAAAAGTCACATAATAATGGAAGGTCCTAATGAAAGAGAAACATACAATGATACACTCAATCAAAAAAAGTTAGATGAGAAAGAAAGAGACACACAAATCATGATCATCAACTGGCCTATATGAAATGAGTTATTATTAGTGTACCATAGGAAAATTCAAACTAATCTACATCATCAATGTTTGCCAATTTAAAACAACAATAAGTAAGCATATCTATGAAAGTAACATTTTAAATAATATAAGAAGAACAAGCTATGTATAATAAATATATGTAGTCCAACATAATAAATGGAAGAGGTCATAGGAGAATATCAGTTTTAATAAAGTGATATGTGGAGTAATAATGAACCCAAATACTATCAAGACAATAAAACCACCAATAGGCCAAGATTTTGAATAAAAACCAATGTTTATTCATACCAAATGATTTAAATAATTAAAACCCTTACATAAATAAGCCCCAACTTAGAATTGGAGTTGGAATGTAAAATTTGAAACTCTAAAAATAAATAAAAATTGACTTGTTAATTTTTATCAATTTTATTTTTAATAAGTTTCACATGCAAGTATTTGCAGCTCTAAAAATATCCAATAATAAACTAAACTCTAAAACTAACCTATCAAAAAAATTTAAATTGAAATTCACATACAAAATTAAAAAAAATTAAATTTAGAAACAAAAACCTAAAAATAAAATGAAACTACAATTTTAGACCCTTAGATGGCCCCATATGGCCTCCAAAAATATCAAAAACATCCCATAAATGGAAAGGAACTTTATGGATTTATTGAACTTTTACAGCCAACCATTTGGGTGTGAATATCAGCTCAAATGGAGCTAAAAATAAAAAACTATGGCCTCTTTTTTTTATCAAATAAGATGTACCCAACATTGGCATTGCGCTTAGAGGTAGGAATGTCCTAAATCTCTACCTACATGTATTATGTATAACCTAAATGCCTTGCATCTCACTTATATATAGACACTATGAAACACAATTGTGTATGAAAAAAGATATGTAAACTATTGGTTCCTGGTTGTACACCTCTTGCACTTAGACTTGCACACTTGGGTAGAATGGAAAATATGAATGGTAAACATAGAATTATGTCATTATAGTCAAAGAAGGGCTTATCATCAAGACTGATAGAGGGTATTGTTATTTCCCTTCTACTTTTGACTCTGCCTGAACCAAGGTGAGAGTACCTAAGGGGTATCTTGTTTACACAGAGGGCTTTTATGGTTCAATCTCCATGGAAATTATTGGCACATAAACACATCTAACTAGAGCATAACCAAACATATTGAATCTACTAAAGAAAATTCATAACATGGAAAGAACAAATACTTCTAATTCAAACAAGAGGTACTAAAGATAAATGGGAAAGTGACTAAACCTTCATTTCAAAAGAAACTTATTAAAATTAAGAGCTAAATAGAAGATAAAAATTTTAGGCATTAAAGAATGAAACATAGATACATTTCATATTTGTAACATTGATGCATCTACAAGCAATAATACTCATAATAGTTAATAGGGTGTATTATTTGTAGGGTAGGGAAGGTAGGATGATTTAGGTATATCAAAGAGTGGTGTGATGGCTTTCAAATAGTAATAACTCTTTCAACATGCATGACATCATTCATTTTCGAAGATGTAAATGATTGAAAGATAACATAGGAAACTATCATGAATGAGTTGCATCCATTGGTGCCAATGCAATGCAAATTTTCAAATGATCCACAAAACCCTAAAAAATACACTATAAATAGAGATTCAAAACTCTAACCTATCAAATACATAAACCCAAGATATCCTTGAAAGGGTATTAATAGCATATTTTCAAATTAAAATGTAGAATGGAATTTATAGCCTAAGTCTATGCCTAAAATGACTACCATTGAGTGACATAACACTAGATAACCAATCCATAGAGCATGTAAAATATATTATTTCAATTAAATGATAAGATACAACTAAAATCATATCTATTTTCTATTAACATAAAACTAGATCTTATATACATCAATGTTTAGAATGTGATCATGTCAAAAAACATGGTCGTTTTGCTCTAATTGAAGGAGATATATACATGCTCTTATGTCCTGATAATGTTTTTATGGTTGTAACCACCTTATCAGGAGAGACAAAATACATGAAACAAATAACCCAAAATTAAAATATCCCAACACCTAATCATAACCAAGAACCTTGTAAAGAGGACATACCTTCTTTACTTATATAACTCACTTATATAACTCTCTCACCTAGAATATTACTTTGAGATGATCCAACTAGAATATTCCCTTGATCACACCTAAAATCTCATGCCTTGAAAGGAAATAATTATAGTAACTACTACTCAATGTAATGATGAATATTTGATAATAAACCCTTGATTTGCTTGGATATAAATTTATTTATCTTGAGCTTGCGGGATAATATTCCCATGGGATAAAAACAAACTCTTTGTATTCATGTATAACTTATTTTCATTTCCTTCAACTAATCATTTTCTCAACTATAATCTTGTGTATAGCTTCCCTCCTCTTTGTGAAAGTAAAATAATGCCATTTGCTTTGTAGTGATGGCACTAGATTGCTCCAGTTGTAATAGAAGCAATGCAAGATCCATGGCCATTTGATAAATATAATTTCAGTGGACCACCTTTATATCACAACCCTTACAAAAATTTTATTCCATGGAGATAAAATATTGAAAATGCAATACTTAGCTTTGTTTTACCTTTTGACCTTTTGAGTTCTACGTGCTTTCTTTATTTTTGCTTTTGACAATTCAGGGTTACTGCCAAAATTTATAATGCTTATATGTCATTTTTTTTTCCTTTTTGCCTTATGTGGGACTTTGGAATTATATTCCAATTTTGCACTTTTTTATCCTACCAAGATTTTTGGACCCTAGGTGTAACTTTTAAAGGTGGCAAAAATTCAGAATTCTAGTGTACATTTAAATTTTGTAATTTTTCCACTTACAATATAAAGTTGTAGTAATGCTCTAAAGTTTCACCATGGACTTGGGAATTATAAATTAAAATTTTAATTTTAAAAAATGCAAAGTTGTATTTGGCATTGAGAGTTCTGCTTTGAATCCCCTCATGGTGACTTACAAGGGGTGGATAATGGATCGTAATTTTCAAATTGCACATTTGTAAAATGTCAAATTGCCTCTTCCTTTAAAATCTCCCATAGATATCCCTTTGAGACTTTCCAAATTTAATCCAACCTTGAATTAGAAATATGACTTGTATAATATCTTCTCAAAATCCAATCCTTTCTATGCACATCATTGGTTTCTCCATTTTATGCTTATTGTGTATGTTGGGATGTAATACATTAGTTATCCACTCTTACAAAATTGAAATAAATGAATTTATTCCATAGGAGGTAAAAAATATCACCAATGGGCCTTGATATCATACACTTTCATAAAGGATCTACTTATGAATAGAAGTAGCAAATTTATTTAAAATTTCCAAGATCACATTAAAGATGAAAAAGTATTATCACTCAGGTTTGTTTCCCCCTCCCTAAATATCCTTAAAAAACATTGGATTCAAATAATTCTCTATTTATGACAAATTTAATCTTCAATATTATATCTTTCCATCACAAACTTCAACCACTATGGTTATTCTTTCAGGTCAAGCATAATCATCGATTCACTGCTATGAAAACTGGAAAAATTTAAACCACTCAACATCATAATTACTATTGAAATAAGATATCAAATGGATTAAAAGCAAGGAAGATAAATCCTATCAATCCCAAATTAATCAAACCTTGATGAATGGCTCCATTGATCTTTTATCTAATCTAATGCTTTTGCAACTCCAGTAACCACTTTGAACTAATCTATCTAATGAAGTACTGGTTTATCATTACCCCCATGGAGGTTATCTTCAAGATTTCCATTTTTCATTTTGACTCTTCCATGTAGTTACATTAGCCACTAAGGCAATAATTTTGATATCCAACAATGTGGAGATGGACAAGAAACTACACCTAGCATTTTCTTCGTTAAAGTTGTCACTTAACTAGTTGAAGGCACATGCCAGAAGTTTTCAATAATAAATATATTTTCAAGTCTATGGGCTTGGGATGTTGAAATGAAAAATGTATGTTGAAAATTGATAAGTTAATGTTTTATGAAATACTTTTGTCAGTCTTCATAAATTAGTATGAAATTTACACATTACAAACTTCAAACTTGTATTTTCCCCTTGGATTTCCATTGATTCTTTTATGATTTATACAATGCCAAACTTTATATGGTGGAATTCACAAGTTATGATGTAATTCACAACCTAAATATTGGCTATAGAACCTTCACCATATATTCCCATGGACTTTTTCACCCCAACTATAATTTTGCAAATTGCATCTTTCTTAGAAATTTCCACTGATATTTCACATGAGCGTATGCTTTTTGAGATCAACACCCCATTTGTTTGAAATATTTGTTTTGAATTTTAATTTTTCTAAAAAATTATTTTACCTACCCCTCCATATGGACAAGTTCAAGCTTATTTAGAATTTGAGCTGACCTTTTAAAACCCTTCACATGGGTTTCAATTTATGGTGTGGACTACTACTTCACTAGTCTGTATTCTGAAACTTGGCTTTGACTTTGTTCTTTTCTCATTTCACATGCCATGGGTTTGGTAAATTTACATATAATTTGTAACTTGAAAATTGAAAATTTGTTTTATTCATAGTTTTTTTTGCCATGGAACTCTATGGGCTACAGAACCCAGGAAGGATGTTGCAACTTTACAATATGCAAAGTTACAGTTGCTTTCAAAACCTCCACTGACCTTTTCACTTAGAAATTTTCAACTTGTCCATAAATTTACCTCCATAAGTGAATTAATTTGATTTAGTCATGGGCCTTTACTCCATTTGTGTTAGTTTGATTAAACTTTTATGTGTCCCCTTTAATCCTTCCACATGGAAACTAGAGACCCCAATGTGGACATGGGTCAATTGGAATAAACTATTTTATTGTTGGCATGGATATTGAAACCTTTTCATTAAGCTCCACCCTTTGGTGCCATGTGGGCATGTGACCATTGTAGGAACTTATTTGTAGCTAGTGTTTATGTCTTAGTATAACTTTGAATATTTATTATAATTTAGAAAAATGTGATGTTAAAAATTCACTCATAGTCTTCTCTCTACATATTATTTGCCATAAAGGTATTAAATAACCCATTATTATCATTTGGTCATTTTTGAATCTTCCTCACATGATTATGCCATAAACCTTGCAAACCAAAACTCATTATAAGACATGAAAACTTGAGATGTTATATTGAAACCAAGATTACAAGGTCTTCACAACTCAATTGCAAGAGCAGGGTTTCCATGAATTGATTGTGGAAGTGAAATTTTATTTTGGGTATATATTTTTGGATAGAATTAAAGGTTAGATATTCAATAATTAATACTGCAAAAGAGGGCATAAATTGCTAAGTGAAAGTTTGGACACTAACACTAGCTCTTGCTAACAAATGTACACCCCTATAGATGTACAAAGAACCCCAAAAAATAAGACCAACTGCTAATTCCTTAGGCCACAAAATCAAAATTTTGATATTTTCATAACAAACACCCATGCAAACTCAACTAGATAAGGGTAGTTTTACAAAAATAGATCACAAGGATCTAAGAATGAACACATGACCAAAAAAAAAACTATATAAACAAGGCCCAACACAAAGGAGAAATAAAAAACAAAACAATAAAACTATACACTATACATTACTGTACATAATCATGGAATCAATCAAGGAAGTGTTTCAGTTGTCTACCACTAATTGACAGCTCCAATATATAACCATATAGCTCTCTTAAGAAGACATTATGTTCCCCAATTCTATAGTCAATAAAATCAGGGCCCATTGAGAAGGCAAAAAAGTTTCCATGCTTGCCTTTCTCCTCATGCTTGTTATCCAAAAGTAAAACTAGATAACCTACCTAAAAAGTTCTTGAAGTAACCATTATATCAAATATTATCTTTAGTATTTCCTTGAACTTGAGGTGTCTTTGATGAGATTGTCTTCTAGTTTAATTATGCTAAACATTATAGTTCATTATAATTTCATAGTGGTTAACCTCATCATCTTATTATTTGATTTTACTTGTTTATTCATCTAAGGGTTATAATTGGAGGCATAATTCAATGTGATCCCATACTTTTTTCATAATGCCACCAAAGGTTTGGATCTAAAACTCATGGTGTTATCATCAATTACTTTGATAGGCATACCAAATCTACAGATAATTTGATTCAATAAAAAATACATGCTCACCTAATGTGTGGTATTATTTATAGGGACCTCCTCAACCCACTACATGAAGTAGTTAGTTGCAACTAATATTGACCTATACCTAGCATTTTATGAAACAGTGATCTCCCTAATGAAATCCATTCTCCATTGTCTAAATGCGCTATCAATCATTACATGTTGTAAGGGAGGATAACCATAATATTTTAACCTTCTATCAAATCATTGATATTTCTCTCATTTTCTAAATTTTTGAGTAACATTCTTTAATAATGATGGCCATTAATAATAATCTCTTAGAATTTTATGAGTTGGGACTTTAGGTGTGAAATAAACACCACACACTCCATTATGGACATATTAAATCAAATTAAAAGTTTCTTCCTCTTCCAAGCATCTTAGAAGAACCCCATCTCAATTCCTCCATTCTAATCCATCTTTAGTTAATAGTTATTTTTGGGAAACAATTTTAAGAGTTCTTCTTTAGTTTTTATCCATTTTAGGGAGATAATTAAGACATTGAAAATAGTAAATAGTGTTTTTATACCACAAATATATGCTCATTATACTAAAAAAATCATCAACACTATAAACAATAATGTTTACCTGAACAACTTGTAAATTGGTCTCAGCCATGAGCTTGTCTAAACCCATTCCTCTCACTAGAGCATCTCTTGCTCAATGCTTCAATCTGAGTCAAGATGTATTTCACCATTATATGTGGGATATATGAAATAATATTTGAATTTAGAATGTAAGGATTAAATTCCTTAATATATTTTAAGAGAGTGAAAGCTTGATTTTTAATGATAGTGTAGTTCAATTCACATCCTTGCGTTGCTTTGATAAAGAAAGTTATGGGCTGCTAATGGCCATCATCATTGTTTCGTAATAGAACTAAAACTAGAGTACTATGTGATGCAAAAGAGAATAATTGAAACTCCTTAGTGTCATTATGGATAGACAATATAGGGGTAGACTTAAAGGATCATTTGATGTCATTGATAGTTTACATGTCCTTATTTTCCCAACTAATGGTTGAATCCTTTTTTAACATGGAATTAATAGGTAGTGTGATATTTGCAAAGCTAGACACAAACCTTCACAAAAAGTTGATTTGTCCAAATAAGGACTGAATTCCCTTCTTGGACTATAGGATAGGCACTTTTTCAATGGCTTCCACTCTTTCAAGGTCTATCATGACACCATATTTAGACGCTATATATCCTAGTTAAATTCTCCACCACTTCAAGGTTTTTAACAAGGTAAATATTAAAACTCACCCCTTTTGATCATTTAATCATTTTTTGAATTTTCCTATCTCACTCATGGTACAGACCCTGTAATGCCACTTAAAACATAAAAATGTTATGTTTTAGTTGAAATCGAGATTACATAAGGTTTTTTACAACTCAATTGGAGAATCAAGATTTTATGACTTGATGCAAAATTCATATTGTATAACTCCATGTGAACATTCATAGATAGGAATAATGGTTTAAACCATCAAGCACTAATATTCAAAAATAAGGCACAAATTTCTTAGGGTAAGTTTGGGCACTAACACAGTGCATTTTGACATTGTTATTTTTCTTGTAATATGTGATTTATCTTTAGCTTTTGTGGAATTTAATATTCAAATTTTCACTTGACCAATGAGCCTTAGATCTCAAAGTGTACATTATAATTTGCATTTGAATGTTTTAGTATCACTTAGGAATCCTATAAAATATTCCTTTGAGACTTTTCTTTGTATTTGGTCTTTAGACCTCCACATGGGCACTTGACCAACTTGACATCTTTGAAAACCTTTCCTTGCAAGCTATCCACCATGGACATCATGATTCTAATTAAAATTTGCAGATAACAATTTCAATGTTGGCAATGCAATTTTGTATTTCTTCTAAAAATATTCATGTGTAATTTTAAATCTTTGACACAATTTTATATGCATTTTACAATTTATAAATTAAATTTTTAAACTGATGTTATTTTTCCACATGGAATATCCATCATAGAATTGGATATTTACCTATGGAATGTATAGTGGGATTTAGATGTCACTTTTTAAAATGCAAATTTATAAATTGAGAGTTGTAGATTAATGTTATTTTTCCCTCTTAGAATTTTGAGACCTAATCCCTTTAAAAATAAAATATTTAGAATTAGCAATTTTCATACTTGGTCACATCTAAAATATTTATGGATTAAATTTATGATGGATACTACAACCAAAATGAATTTAAATACATGAAAAAGTTAATCATTAGTTGAAATAGTGTTTTGCAAGGTTTACACAACACAAGTTTGAGAGCATGGTTTTTATTTTGGGTGGGCACTTCTTGAAAAAAAAGGTCAAAAGATAAAAATTAGCTTTTTAGATACTTGTTTTTCTTGAGAAAGGGGAAAAAAATTAGTTAATTTTTTGTCACTAAAACTATCTCTCACCCTAGGATGTACACCACTTGTGGGTGTGCAAAAAACCCAAAAAATAAGACTAGGTATGAATCCCTTAGGCCACAGTGTCAAAATTTTGAAAATTTCATAAAAAATACCTTCATAAACTTGACAACACAAGGGTAAACCAACAAAAAAATATCAAGATGATATGATAATGAACACACAATGAAAAATATTAAAAGGAATTATACAAATAAAGCCCAATGTCGAAGGGAAACAAAACAATAAAACTATACACTATACATTATTTTACAAAAATATGGACTTTGTCAAGGAAATGACTCAAATGTATACCATTAACTAATAATTATATTATATCACCATCCAAATCTCTTAATAATAAGGTATGTTCCCCAATTCTATAATCAATATAATAAGGGTCCATCTATAGGGCATCAAATTTTGCATGTTTGCCTTTCTCCTCATGTTAGATGTCCCAAAGTAAAATGAAATCTCCTTTTTGAAACGTTATTGGAGTGACCTTCTCATCAAATATCCTTTTGATTCTTTCCTTGAACTTTATGTGTCTTTCACGAGCTTGTCTTCTAGTTCTATTAAGCTCAACAATATGGTTCAACATGCTGGTTAACTTCATCATCTTCTATCTCTTGTATGAACTGATAGGTTGATAATTGTAGATTCATAGGTAAAATAACTTGAGATCCATAAATAACCCAAAATGGATCTTACCTATATCTCTATTAGATGTAATCCTATCTTACCATGCCACAAATTTTAGTTATTCACCCACCTTCTTCTTTTTAGCTTCTAAAGTCCTAATGATTTTCAACAATGTTCTTATTCCTAGATTCTATTTGCCCATTTCCCTTAAAGGTTGTAATTGGAAGCATAAGTTAATGTGATAAAATATTATTTATATAATTCCAATAAAAGTTTATCTCTAAATCTTATGGTCAATCCATTAACCTATTATTAAAAACTCTATAGCCTTTGTTCACTTTCGTAATACTCTAACTAGTCAAAATAGGCTTATTAGGCCTTGAGTTTATACTTGTTTCTTTCTCATAACCATATTGGTTGGCCAAGAACCTCAGCACATTTGGATTATAACATAAATAGTTCACTACACACAGTTAAAAATTGAAACAAAACTTTACATAGGTTGGTCTTTACTCTTAAGGTCCAAAACCACCATTAGGCCTACTAGAGACCTAATGTAATTAGGCCTTCCCTAAGCACACATTTCACTTAAACCTCCTTGGAACATTTTTAGACTTAAAAGATGGATGAAAAAATTCCCTTGTAGCTTTAATATACCCTTAAAAATATTTTCTTGTGTTCCCAACAACATTTGGTGCTTTTCACTCCTTGAAACACCCAATTAGGTCTACTTTGCATTATGCTTTCTCATTGTCAAATTTTTTTTTAAAAAAAATATGAACCATATAAAAAAAATCCACATAACCAATACATAACATAAAATGGAAAATATATTTTTGACTTAAAATAATTATTCATATTATTTATTCTATAGCACACAAGCCAAAAGGCCTCAACAACAATCCTAAAAAGGGCTTACTCAGAACCACAAAACACTTTTAAAAAACAATTAAAAACATTTGACTATAGATACTTAAATAGGAACATCAAATGAATATAAATTAATTAAAATGATACTATGAGAAGTTTATAACACATTAAATATCATTGTATCCTTTAACTTAGTGTATAATGACTTAGAAACATTGTTTTCACTGATCCAGGCAACAATTTAGATGACAATTCAGGTGACGATTCTACGACAATTGATTGCGAAACTTCTGGGAGGCATAACTTGTGCACCGTAGCTCCAATTGACTCACCATTTGAACCATTGGAAAGATAAAAATAAGGAGAAAATAGTGAGATGGAATTGAGATTTTTTTGATGGATTTTTACCCCTAAAAACCTAATGGAAGGGCCCCAAATTTCAATTTTAGTAGTGCAGTCTAAAAATAGTAAGTTTTTAAAAATACTAATTCCTCGAATTCTATATTGTTTTAAATCATGGAATTTGAACAACATAATATGCCTTGAGATTGGTGATCTTCCACATCCTCTTCCTACCTTCAAAACATATATAAATAAATATGTAACATGAAATGGAAATTAGACATCTCTTCTCAGAGATACGCATATGCTTGGGTATGCAAATTTAATGAATAAAACATCTCTTCTCAAAGATATCATTAGTGTTATTGTGTTGTTATTGTTTCTTGAATTATCTTTCAAGAAAATATTTTTTTGATTTTTGGATCAGTGGTATCATAGTATTTTGTCTTTAGAGTGTATGATCCTGAGGATGAGGTCAGATTATAGGAAGCTTGGGTGGAAAATAGAACAATATTGATACATCTTATCTTTTCAAGGAATTGGTGATTGAATCCCTCCAAAAATAATAAGGATAGATTCTACAATAATTCACCCAAATTCTCCAACAAATTTTAATGGGAAATTTTGGCTCCTCATTTACAAGCCCACATCCTTTCAATACCTCAACAGCCTTCAATGTTTAGTTGAATTTAGATCCCTACATTTGAAGACAAAATCAATTCTAATGTAGTAGAAAATTTGTTGGATTAATTGCTATCTTATTTTTCTATAAATAAATTCATCATTAAAGAGAAGATCACTTTTGATTTTTTGAAAGCATCATTGCCTATCAAAAATTGGTGGGAAGTGTACAAAAAGAGATTTAGTATGGATGATATTGGCCTTGAGGTATAACATACCTATGATGATTTCATAGAATGTGTAAAGGAAGAATACTACCCCATTGGAGCATATGATGATCTATATATAGAGTGGCAATAAGTTCACCAACATAAGGAACAATCTATTCAAGATTACACTGATATTTTTCATTCTCTATTTGCGAGATTGGGCATCTAGGAAAGTGAGAAACATAAGGTTCTCAAATATTATGGTGAATTACAATGGTACATATAGGGAGAAATGGAACTCTTTAATTTGGAAATCCTTAGTGAGGCATATAATTTTGTAGTGAAGATTGAGTAGAAGTATGAAATAATGAATATGAAGAGTCAGCCTTCAAAATGGAAAAGTGACAAATAAGGTCAAGCATGAGGCCAAAACTAGAAGCAAAAGGAAAGAAATATTGGGAAGTAGTGTGATTATCAAAAATCTAGACCTCACTCCAAAGAAGAATATCAAGCCATCAAGTCCCTGCTTTTTGAGTCACAATCCTCAACATCTACTGCTCTACCTCACACATAGCTTGCAGTTAAAGAGGGTGAAGAAGAGATTTTAGATGTTGATCTCGATGCCATCATTACTTCATTACAAACCCATGAGGAGAGGCCAGATGATAAGGAAAGGTTATTTCATTCTAAGCTATTGTTGAAAGGTAGGCATTTGCATTTCATTCTCGATAGTGGGAGTCAAAAGAATTTAATCTCTGCTAATGTTATTAAAAGCCTAAATTTTTCCATGAAGCCTCACCCAAATCCATATAGTATTGGATGGTTGGGTCTAGGGAGAAACCTCCGTGTCTCCCACCAATGTCTTCTCTCATATGCAATAAATCCTTTACAAGATGAGGTCTTATATGATGTGATCAATCTAGATGTTTGTGATGTACTCTTTGGTTAGCCATTCATGTATGATTGACATGGTATCCATGAATCAAGGACTTGAAGGATCACTCTCACTCTTGGAACACGGTGCTACAGGGTACTAGAGGTACCACCTTCTACATCTATCTCCCTGATTAGTGTCAAGAAATTTGTTCTCATGGTGATCAAGCCATATCAGTCCAAAAGGGTTGATGTTGCATCCTTGACTACATAAACAAAAAAACAATAGAAGTCAATAAATAACAATTTTAATAAGTTCTTGGCCTTCCATTCATAGATTAATGATCAAATAGAAATGGTGAAAAATTAGGCCCTACACATCTCCACAAATCACAATCCATTCCAAGTATGCATCAGGAATCAAATTAGGACACTACTACCACACATAATGAGAAATATTGATGCAATGGGAACCATTTATTCTCAAGGAGGGAGGAATTATCTATGGAACAATTTAGGCAAAAATTCGGGTGACAGTTCTACCCCAATTTATGACAGAACTTATGGGAGCCATATCTTTTACACCATAACTCCAATTGACTAGCCATTTAAACTGTTAGAAAGATAAGAATGAGGAGAACATATTGAGATGGAATTGAGCTATTTTCAATGGATTTTGACCCCTAAAAACCTAAAGAAAGTTCCCTAAATTTCAATTTTAGTAGTGTACTCTAAAAATAGTAAGTTTCTAAAAATAGTAATTCCTTAAATTATATGTTATTTTAAATCATGGAAGTCAAACCACTTAATCTCCCATGATATTTGTGGCATTACACATCCTTATCCTACCCTAAAAATGTATTTAAATGAAGATGTAACCTGAAATGGAAATCATATATCTCTTCTCACAGATAGGCATATGTTTGGGTCTATAAATTTAATGAATAAAACATATTTTCTCAAAAAGAATTATTTTTATTCTTTTGTTCTTGATTCTTGAATTATATTTTGTTGGTAGAATATTGTGTCGATCAGTGTATTGATAAACAAAATAGGTTTGATTAGCCAAAATAGGAATATTAGTCATCTAAATGTGTAGGTTTACCACATCAGAAGGGGACTGATCTCTCCTCCCATCAAGGGGAGGTTCCCTATAGATAAGTTATATAAATATATAAACATAAAATAATACTCAAGGGTAGGATAAACCATCCATCTCTCTTTCTTCAGAGATGATGTGTGCAAGTCAAAGGAAAAACTCAAGGGAAATGATAGACAACACTCTTCTTTCATAAGTACTATTTAGCAAACCATATGAATACTCCTAGTAGTAATAGCACAATGTAGCAAAGGATGTAATAACTAGCAAATCAAGATGCAACACAAAGTCTCCACCTAAATTGCTCAAGAGTAAGATATGAAGGACAATGAGGGCACAAAGTCATCCCAAGGTCCTTTACACATAAATGAAAATAAAACACACCAAAAGAAATTATGGGGCCACAAAGTCTCTCCACAGTTGACTCTTCAGGACACCTTCTTAACTATTGTCACTAATTCTATTTGTTGAATTAAAGGAATAGAATATATATTAAGGAAAAAGACATAAGAACAGTTTCCTCAACCACAAAGATATCATAGTACAAAGTCTAAAAAATCACTTGCTTTCTTATTCCAATAACAAAATATGATCAACAATCTGAGCTCAAAGTCTCAGTAATGCCTTTCAATTTAGGCAGAGTTTCATTCTAATTGTCAAAAAGAGATGAATTTACAATAAAAGATAGTCCCTTATGTAGCCTCTTCAAGAAGGACTCGGGAATAGTAACACATCATGTTGCATTGGAAATTGTTAGGAAGATAGGATAGAAATTAGGGGCATCTACCCTTTTGTTTTTCTCAATGCAAAAAAATAAGTCACGTTATTGAAAGTTTGCAACTTTCAATGTCCACCTAGCGATCTGATCCTTCTTCATCATTCCTCATTTTCTAGTTAAGTGAATCGGGTCCTAGATTCAATTTGTTGTTATATTCCTTCCTTGCTTCCTACTTGTCCTGGCCTTAAATCCTGTGAATGGATTCAGGCCTATAGATTACAAGGATCAACAAATATTTTATGAGCATTGAAATTGATGTTCGTGTGCCTGTCAATACATTTTCAATGACTAGTTTGTTGTCTTGAATTTGACGTCTTCGGGCATGTCACCCCTTGGTCTTTCTTCAGTGTTTCTATTTAGCACTTTCTCAAAAATAACCTACTCTTTCATGCCTTAAGAAATGATCTACTTTGGGTTGGGAAAAACCCCTCGCAAGGGTATCTACCCTTCGAGCAGTCTTTGGATGGCCTTTGGGCTTTGGCATTCTCTAGTGAACAATTCCTGCAGGAATTTTCCCCAAGCTTTTTCACAGGCTTTTTCCATGGATATTTTCCCCATTAACAACTTCTTGCGAAAAAAAAGTCCACAGACATTTCCTGCAGACAAAAAGTCCTTGGAAATTATTTTGATCGATTTGTCTTTGCCTTTGGAATTTTCTTCGGGCTTTCTTCCCACAGCCTATTTCTTTAATTCTTTTAGACTTTTTGTCTGAAGGATTTCCTTTAGACAAAAAGTCCAAAGGAATTGCTTCTTTCCTTAGACTTTTTTGAATTCCTTAAACAAAAATTTTAAAGAATTACCTTTGCAGCCTTCTTTGAAAATGACCCTTCTAAAGGGTATTTTTGTCAACCAAGTGCCCTCTACAAGGGCACTTATCCTTCAGGAGGCTTCTTTGAATTTTTGCATATGAACCACTCTATTGAACTACTTCATTGAACCAAGGAAATGAACCACTTGGTTCAACCAAATGTTGAACCAAGCCGATGAACCAAGCTTTGAACCAAAATGGTTCAAGCTGATGAGCCAATCTTTTGAACTAACCAGATGAACTGAGCATTGAACCACTTGATTGAACTTGCCTTTGAATTATTTGTTTGAACCCACCTTTGAACCATGTTTTGGTCCAATGGTCAAACAAAGCCTTGAATCGACTAATGAACCATTTGATTGAACCAAAGGATGAACCAAACCATTGAAACAAAGTGGATGAACCACTCGAGTGAAACAAAGCATTGAACAGCTTGGTTGAACCAAGCCATTGAACCATTCCTTTGATTGAACCCATCGTTGAACTGAAAGCATTGAACCTTTTAAACTTTGAACTCATTTAACCTTTGAACCAAAGTGGTTCAATGGTTCAACGGTTCAAGCCTTCTTTTCTTAGATGCTTGCCGATGGAGACTTTTGATTGAACCAAGGCAATGAACCAATCCTGAAAATGACCAAAAGTTAGAAACTAATTCTTTTGGTTGAACCCACCTACAAAACCTATGAATCCCATTGAACTTGGCCTACAAAGTCCATAGATTCTAGCCTATAGAGTCCATAGATTTTTGAGAAGCTTGAAAACTAAGGAATTCGAATGCCCAGGACAAATTTCAGAAAGGGAAGAGACAATTTTGGTCAATAGGACCAAATTAAATCAAATTTTGTCCCAAAAATGAGTGACATTTTTGGGGGACAATAGCTAGCTCCAGTTGGGAAACTTTTATCAATTGCAAAAAGAATTAAAGGGACTAGAATCTAGAATTTCTAGTGTCTTCCTGTGTACCACTGGGCTATAGAATCATGCTACCCAAAAATGAAAGGCATCAAAAAAGAAAACAAACAAAACAAAACAAAATTAAAAAATATACAAATATACATATATACAAATGCAGTGATCTGATACTTCAAGAGTTGAAGTGTTTTAAATACTGCCCATTGTGAGGCAGAGAAAAGAGTATGCCATCTTGATATTTCAGCAGAAAGCTATTTTCACTAATGTGTTGAGGAATTATAAATGGGCCTCACCAAAGGGATTCAAACTTTCCATGCATCCCCTTTGGTTATCTCCTTTTGTCCCATAGCAAGACTCGATCTTCAATCTGGAAATCACAATTTTTGGCCTTCTGGTCAAAGAGTTTCTTTACCAAACTTTGATGAGTAGCGATTATGTCCACCACCATGGTTCTCTTTTCCTCCAGCTCAATCAAGCACATGATTATTTTATCAAGAGAGCTTTCATATGTCTGATCTTCAATTGCCTTTGCCAATTTCAAGGCTGGGAATTCTAAGGTGATTGGTATCTCAGCATTGATACCATAAAGAAGTTGAAAAGGAGACATACCAATTTCCCTCTTTGGTGTGATTCTATCTACCCATAGAGCATCAAATAATGCTTTTTGCCATGTTCTTTGATTGTTATCTGCTAGCTTCTTGATGATAGTTACTAGGTTCTTATTCTTGGATTCAGCTTGTCCATTCTCTTGTGGAAAATAATTAGAAGAGTGAGAGAGTATAATTCCATAATGGAAACTAAATTGTGTAATCTCCTGAGAGGTGAAACAAGCTGCATTGACAGTAATAATTTTAATTAGAACTGCAAACCTAGAAATGATATTCTCTTTTAGGAAGTTGCATATAACTTTTGAAGTAGCATGCTTAGTTGGGATTACTTCTACCCACTTGGTGAAATAGTTAGCTGATGTAAGGACATAATCATGTCCAACACTTGAAGATGCATTTATTGTCTCGATAAAATCAATCCCCCATTGCTGGAAAGGTTCTTCTATGATCACCGGCTTGAGTGGCATAGCAGCTAACTTGGGTCTTTCAACAAATTTTTGATAGAGTTCACATTTTCTCACCCACTTATGTGCATCTTGGAAAAGAGTTGGCCAATAATACCTAGCTCACAGAGTCTTGTGAGTAGTCAGAAGAGCAGAAAATGTCCTCCACATGCCAGATTATGGAAAGATTTCAAAAGCTACCTTTGTTGCTTTTTGTCTACACAATGAAGGAATACTCCATCTATGTTTCTCTTGTATAAGCCATTGTCCTAAAGGATAAAATTGGCAGCTTTCAACTTGATAGTCCTCCTTTCTTTATAAGACAAATGAGCAGGACATTCACCATAAGTAAGGAAATGAGTGATACCTGAATACCACTCATTGGTAATGGAGACAAAAAAGACTGTTGGTGTCTCTTCCACTTCAGTTTCTTCATGTTGTGTGTCTTCTAGCTTATTGTTAGCAATTAATTGGCATAGGTCTTTACCCCTAACTAGCTTTGTCAGCTTGATGTCTAGATCAAAATCTTGGATCTTTGCAATCCAATTACCTCTTTTCATGCCAAATTCCTGCTGAGTTAATATAGACTTTACTGTAGTGTTAAAAACTAAGGCAGTAGTGTGTGAATTCAAAATATAAAAGCAAAAATATTTGACTACTTTCACCAATGCATAAGCATGCCTCTCTACATTTGAATACTTCATCTCATGGGTTTTTAGAGGGAAACTCATGAAAGAGATAGGACATTCCATACCTTCCTTGTCTTGTTGAACAAGAATTGCTGAAAGTGTGTGTTTAGATGCATAGCTGTATATGATGAAATCTTTGTTGTAATTTGGACAAACCAAGGTAGGGGCATGAGCAACAACAGTCTTGATATCCTAAAATGCTGACTTGCCTTCTTTATTCTAGCTAAAGATGGTCTTCTCTTTCATCATGTTCACAATGTGTCTAGTCTTCTCAACAAATTTGGGGATGAATCTTCATAAGAAATTCACCTTTTTGAAGAAAGAATGAATAGAATTCTTACTTGTAGGCAAATTAAGTTATTAAATAGACTTGACTCTATTTGAGTCAATATTTATCCCTTCCTTTGACAGAATGTGTCCAAGGAGTTTCCCCTCTGTTACTCCAAAAATAGACTTCTTGGGGTTCAAGGAAATATTACTCTAGTAGCAGTGCTCCATCACTTATTGTAAATGGTGTACATGATCAAATCGATGCTTTGAAAATACAGTTAAGTCATCAAGGTATATCACTATGAATTTACCAATCTAATATTTGAAAGCTAGATCCATTGCTCTTTGAAAGGTAGCACCAGCATTTATTAAACCAAAAGGCCTTCTTGTATATGCAAATGTACCCCAAGGTGTGGTGAATGTAGTCTTTTTTTGGTCTGCTTCACCAACTTCAACTTGATTATATCTTAAGAAGCTATCCAGCATTGATAACATCTTTGAACTTGTCACTGTTTGAAGTATTTGATCCATAATTGGCAAAGGATAATTATCTTTCAAAGATGCTTGATTCAGATTCCTAAAATCTACACAAACGTGAATTTTGCCATTCTTCTTCCTTATAGGCACTATGTTTGCAATCCATGTGGAATGATGGATTGGGAAGATGATTCCAGCATTTATCATTTTTTATATCTCAGATAGAATAATACCTGATATTTTTGGATTATACTGTCTGGATTTTTCTTGTAGGGCATTGAGTCAGCCTTGAGAGGAATGTCATGGTAGATTTTATTAGGTTTGAGAGATTTCACGTCTTCATAAGAATATGCTAATACATCCATGTATTGATGGGTAAAGTGGTGAACTTGAATCTTTATTCAGGGGTGCAACTCTTAACAATGTTGACCATCTTGGGATTTTATTTAATGGTCAGATTTACTTGATCGAATCCCTGAGAGAAACATGATTCTGTTTGCTGTTGTTTGATTAATCTTTCATTCTTGTCAAACAACTTCTCAAGAGAAACCAAGCCTTTAGGAATTTCATCTACTTTTAGCTATAAGAACTCTTTATTTATATTTGAACTAGATTCAAAGGCTGAATCATTCTTCTGAGATTCACTGACTTCAAAATGTAGTTGTTCAAAATTATCTTTTCATTCCAAGAAGGAAATGATTTGATGATCATCATTGAATACTTGCCAATGATCAGCATTTTTAGGAACACTTTGTCTATAGATTAGCTCAATAGTATACATATCTTCTTTGAAATTTGAGTGGGGAACTAAAAGAGTTCCTAAAGCAGTAAGTGTGTCGGCTCTATCATTAGACTCTCTGGGTATAGCAGAAATGTTGAAAGCATCAAAGCTTTCAATTTGGTCCCAAACCAGGTTGTGGTAGTGGCATAATCTTTCATTCTTGGTTTGGTAGAGATTTCTTACATGAAAAACCACTAATTCAACATCCCCTTTGGCATGAAGAAACTTGATGCCTTTTTCTTGAGCAACCTTCATTCCAAGCAGCAAAGATTCATATTTAGCTGTATTATTAGTGTTTCTAAATTTATATTTGTAAGATGAAGGAAACATATCTCCTTCAGGAGATATCAATACAATCCCAGCTCCCAAACTAGTAGAGGATTAGTTGCCATCGAATTCCATAATCCATATTTCATTTGATATTGATTTTTATTTAGACTTTCCTTCATCAAAGATGGAGGATTCTTATTCATCTGTATTGCAGCCTACTAGTTCTTCTACTATTCTAGTCAAAATGATTTTTGAGTTGACACTTTCAAGAATTACATTAGGTGTTTCATGCACTTCATCTGTAGATATAAAGTAGTTACCCATACCTATGGATTCAAATAGAATTTGAGCTTCAAGGGCTGATGTCTAGGTGACCACATATTTTGCCTCCATTTTAGGGAGCAACCTCTTCATTATGCCTTGTACATGGATCCTTGCCTCAAATAGATTCATGTTTAGTTATCCTCCCATGTCCTTGTATAAATTTTATTCAAGAAAAATCCCATAAGATCTTGGGACATCAGCCACCAAGACAGTCATCCTGATTCTCTTGTCTGGAAAGGCTACAAATGCAAATTGGGCATCTTTGATTTGCCCTAGCAATGGTACTTGCTTGTTCTCCATGGAGAAACATCTCCCAAATGTCTTGATCAGTGTGAGACCTAGAGACTCAGCTACTTTAGTAGGCATGACATTATCAGATGCGCCTGAGTCTATAATACAGTTACTCAACTTATGGCCATTAATTAATAGGAAAATATAGAAAGGTTCTATTTTTCCAAGAGCAGCTGAGAGAGTAATGACAAAATTATTTGGAATAGGTGTGTTCTTTAGAGAATCAAGAGTTATCTTTTTAGTTTTTTATCCTGTAAGGATGATTTGGTTCTTGACACATTGGATTAGCTTATCCAATTGATCAGGATTCGACTACAAATATTTAAACTCAAACATTTGTATTTTTGTCTTTTTGACATGATTGATTATGTCAAATGGCTAAATTGAGCTATGTACAAAGAAAGGTACTTCAACTTTCTAAGTTTTAAGAGGGATGGGAGGTGGGCTAGTTTACAAATTTGAAGTAGAAGGGGATGGAAAAATTAATGTATTTGCCTTTTGGGTGATTACTGGATCCTTTGAATGAAAAGGTAAAGTGGTTCCATGCTTAGCAATCATGACTATTGGTTGTGGTTGCTCTTCTATCCTCCCTTTATCAGCTTGCTAGACTAATTGGTTCTTGGACCTAGTAAACACTGCATATGATCCATCAAAAGCTTCTCCTTTACTTCTAGGTTCATCCTGGTAGTTTAGGATACCAATGTGGGAGTTGCCAGCTGATTCTTCTTGATTGTCTTCAAGGAGATCAACGTCATTTTCTTGATTCAATTTAGGCTGGAAAGAGAACTCTGATTCTACTTCAAGATATCCCATTATTGAAATAGTTTGAGGAGCTTCCAAGGCAAGTTTCCCTTGTGGGGGAGGAAGGTGATTCTATTGCCCTTGATTCTTGGCAGCATTGCCCTGATATGATTTGGGAATGTCCTTCTGTATGAAGGAGCAGAAGACATTCCTTGAGCCATTTTCTTTTTGAGAGCAAGTAACTCATTTACCAATTTCTACACCATTAGATCTATGGTACTTGTAGATGAATATTTAGAAGATGATGAAGCTCTATTTCTATTTGGATCTCTTCTTATCTTCCCTGCTATGATGAGATCATCTTCTACCTCAATGGCCAAAATTTGAGCTACAGCAAGATCTATTTGAATAGCATGTCTCAAGAGAAAACTTATTTCAGGTAACTAAGAATTAATGAAAAAGCATTTGAGATTCTTAGCTGTAGGTCAAGCTATTACAAGAATTATATTTCTTAGTTTGTCAAATTTGGCTATGAAGTCTCTCATTGGTTCATAAGGCTCTTTCTTCATCTGTGTAAGTTGAGCCAGAATTGCATGTGCATCTTCTATAGGTTTGAATCTGACTTCAAGCTTATCTTTAAGAGTATTCCAATTAGTCACTGACTAAGCCTATAGATGATAAAACCAATCTACAGTAGCATCTTCTAGTGCCTCCACAAAAACCCTGACTGCTACATCTTCAAATTTTACTCCGATTTCTCCACAAGCTATGATGAAGGCTACAATGTGTTCCTCAGGATGAACTTTCCAATCACCATAGAATTTGGGGAATTCTTCTTTGAACTGTGTGTAAGCTCATGTAGAGGTGGAAAAAGATTGAGAGGACCAAAAGCATTACACCAGGAGCCTTGAATTGCCATTATAGGATTATGAAAAGGAGGGATAACAAATCTCAGAGGGGTAATTATTGGCAAAGCTTTATCAATAGTAGAAGTAGATACTTTTTCTGGCAATGGAGATTTGACCTGAGTAAGAGGAAAGCTTGGTTTTTTGGAGATAAGATGGTGAAGGAAATAGATCAAAATCACTTTGTTGTACCAACTCGAATACAGGGTCAAAAATACCTTTAGCCCTTTGGCTTCATGTATACCTAGAATCTGCTAGATTGTGAAACAAAAATGGGAATACAATTGACCTTGCTTCTTTTTGTAGCTTGAGGCTTTAAATAGTGTGTTCTTTCTTAGTGAGGTGAATGGATAGATTATAAATGGATATTGGATATTATATCTCAAGCAGAGTCACCAAAAAGTATTGGTTGAATATCTTGTCGATCAACATACTGATAAACAAAATAGGTCTGATCAACCAAAGTAGGAATATTGGTCATCCAAATGTGTAGTTTTACCACATCAAAAGGGGACTGATCTCTCCTCTCGTCAAGGGGAGGTTCCCTATAGATAAACTATATAAATATATAAATAGAAAATAATACTCAAGGGTAGGATAGACCATCCATCTCTCTTTCTTCAGAGATGATGTGTGCAAATCAAAGGAAAAATTCAAGGGAAATGACAGACAAAACTCCTCTTCTTTTATAATTACTATTCAGCAAACCACAAGAATACTCCTGATAGTAACAACAAAATGTAGCAAAGGATGTAATAACCAGAAAATTGAGATGCAGCACAAAGTCTCCACCTAAATTGCTCAAGAGTAAGATACGAAGGACAATGAGGGCACAAATTCATCCCAATGTCCTTTACACAGAATTGAAAAGAAAACACACTAAAGGCAATTATGGGGGCACAAAGTCTCTCCACAGTTGAGTCTTTAGGATACCTTCCTGACTATTGTCACTAATTTTGCTTGTTGAATTAAAGGAACATAAGATATATTAAAGAAAAAGACATAAGAATAGTTTCCTCAACCACAAAGATATCATAGCACAAATTATGGAAAATCACTTGCTTTCTTATTCCAATAAAAAAATATGATCAATAATATGAGCTCAAAGTCTCAATAATGCCTTTCAATTTGGGTAGAGTTTCATTCTAATAGTCAAAAAGAGATGAATTTCTAGTAAAAAAATAGCCCCTTATATAGCCTCTTCAAGAAGGACTCAAGAAAAGTAACACATCATGTTGAGTTGAAAATTGTTAGGAAGATAGGCTAGAAATTAGGGCCATCTACCGATTTGTTTTTCTCAATGCAGAAAAACAAGTCACACTATTGAAAGTTTGCAACTTTCAATGTCCACCTGGTGATCTGATCCTTCTTCATCATTTCTACTTTTATAGTTAAGTGAATTAGGTCATGGATTTAATTTTCTATTCTGTTCTTTCCTCACTTCCTACTAGTCTTGGCCTTGAAGCTTGTGAATGCATTTGGGTCTGTAGATAACAAGAATCAACAGCTTTTTAATGATCTTTTAAATTGACATTTGCATGCCTGTCAATATGTTTTTAACAGCTAGTTTACTTTCTTAAATTTAATGTCTTTGGAGGTGTCACCCCTTGGTCCTTCTTTATCTTTTATATTTGGCACTTTCCTTAAAAAACCTGATTTTTGGGGCCTTAAGAAATGATCTGCTTTAGGTCAGGAAGAGCCCCCTGCAAGGGTAGCTGCCCTTCAAGTAGTCTTTGGATGGCCTTCAGGCTTTGGCATTCTCTCTCAGATAATTCCCACTGGCATTTTCCCTTTGGTTTTCCATGGCCTTTCTCTGCTAGTATTTTCCCTGTGAATAACTTCTTGTGGACAAAAAGTTTGCAAACATTTCCCATGGACCAAAAGTCCATGGAAATTATTCTGATCGATTTGTCTTTGCCTTTGGAATTTTCTTTAGGTTTTCTTCCCATAGCCTGTTTCTTTAATTCTTTCAGACTTTTTGTCTAAAGTAATTCCTTCAAACAAAAAGTCCAAATGAATTGCTTCTTTCCTTCAACTTTTTTGAATTCCTTAAAAAATAATATGAAAGAATTACCTTTGCAGCCTTCTTTGAAAATGACCCTTCCAAAGGGTAATTTTGTCAACCAAGTGCCTTGCGCAAGGGCACTTGTCCTTCAAGAGGCTTCTTTAAACTTTTGCATATGAACCACTCAATTGAACCACTTCATTGAACTAAGGCAATGAACCGCTTGGTTGAACCAAATGTTGAACCAAGTTGATGAACCAAGCTTTGAAACAAAATGGTTCAAGCCGATGAACAAAGCTTTTGAACCAAGCGAATGAACTAAGCATTGAACCGCTTGAGTGAACCTGCCTTTGAACCATTTGTTTGAACCCACCTTTGAACTAAGTTTTGGTTCAATGGTTCAAATGAAGCCTTGAACTGACTGATGAACCATTTGATTGAACCAAAGGATGAACAAAAGCATTGAAACAAAGCGGATGAACCACCCGAGAGAAACAAAGCATTGAACTGCTTGGTTGAACCAAGCCATTGAACCGTTCCTTTGATTGAACCCACCATTGAACTGAAATCATTGAACCTTTTGAACATTGAACTTGTTGAGCCTTTGAAACAAAGTGGTTTAATGGTTCAATGGTTCAAGCCTTCTTTGCTTAGATTCTTGCTGATGGAGATTTTTGATTGAACCAATGCAGTGAACCAATCTTAAAAATGACCAAGTGTTAGAAACTAATTCTTTTGGTTGAACCCGCCTGTAGAACCTATGAATCCCATTGAACTTGGCCTGAAAAGTCCATAGATTCTAGCCTGTAGAGTCCGTAGATTTTTTAGAAGCTTGAAAACTAAGGAATTTGAATGTCTAGGACAAATTTTGAAAAGGGAAGAGACAATTTTGGTCTATAAGACTAAAATAGTTCAAATTTTGTCCTAAAAATGAGTGATATTTTTTGGGGAAAACATATTTCAATCAAATCCTTTTTGAGTTTTGGATGATTCACTCACACATAGAAAGTTGTTGTAGCACCAAAAAGATAGTTAAGAAAATAAATTCATAAAACACTCATGGAAAAATTTATATGATCTACCAATATGTTTTAATGAGCCTTAATAACCCTTATATAATTTATTAAAAAATATATTCCATGTATATATATCAATGTTGGTCTTTCAGATCAATTCCATAGCTTCACTCTACATAGACTTCAATATGTTAGACATACTAGTTTGATGAAAACTTTTTAATTAATTATAAGCATAATAACCACTTATACACCATGGTGATATTAGGAATAGGTATTTAATAATTACCCAATACATTTAGATCCATCCCTATTCCTATGCAATCAATCCCTTATCTCATTATTAATCTCACTTAGTTTTCTCACTATGTTGCTCATTAGTCCTATTTAGCGATAAGCTAAATTTCATGACCAATTTCTTAAAAAATTTCATTTAAAACCTGATAGTAATTTTTTATTGGCATAAAATATAATTCTTACACATCATCCTCCATCCATTTTCATGCTTTGACTTGGTCAACCCTGCCTGCCATATCAAAATTCATAGAAACAAAGGGTTTTTGATAGCTTCTACTCATTGTCATGACAAACCAGAACCACCAAGAGAAACATTGAGTATTAATTTACATTTTAAAAACATAAAAAATAGGTTAAAATTACCACTATGATCCCTAAACTACAATATCTTTCCTATCATGTCATTATAAGGGTTTTAAGAGGGTTTTGACTAGTTTTCCTTCTTAGCAATCATTCATAAAGGATTTCCTATCATATTCAAAACCAATTCTAAGAAAAAATATATATTTAATTTCAAAAATTCTATTAAGTGACTAAAATTTCATGAAAGGTTTGCACATGCCAATGATCATAAGATGTTTCTTCTCGGGGTTGTAATACCCCATTTTGTGCATAGAGAGGAACTTATCACCAGTTTTCATGCTTTATTATTTATGAAATGGTATGAATTTTTTTAAAAATAATTAAAATAACCTATAAAATATATTTCAATTCTCTTGATATATATTTCACCTTGTAAAATGATCTTTCCCTCTCATTAGGCCACTATTGGTCACTTTGTATACTAGGTTTTATACTACAAGTCATACTTAGACTATGATCTTGCCTTGAAAGCTATTAAACTGACTTAAAAATATGATTAAAATGTCAATTTAAATCATACCATGTTAAAAATATTCTAATATTCTCCATATAGGTCTCATATTACTCAAGTCATCATGCTACCAGGCTTATACCGTTTCACTAGGTCCTCATGTAATGATTAAGCCTCAAAACTAGACCTTTATACTCATATGTAGGCTTATTTATCCCTTGATCATTGTTAACATAACTTATAAAATTTTATCATGATGCTACTGACCCAAAACATAAATATGTACCCTGCATACACCTTCTCTCAAAACTAGACCAAGTTACTCGAGATACCTAGTACTCAAAGTTCGTACACAAACAAGCTAGTTCTCAATGATGTCATGCTTCAAATATTATTCTCTAAAGACAAATTTAATCTCAATAAACCAAATATCTTTGTCAAATCACAAACTTTTACTAAGACCTCGTATATAATACAAGGGCTTGTTGACCCACGTGTTTACCTGGTATGCTCCTTAGTACTTAGAACTCAATCAATATGCTTTCCTAGTATCTTGAACATGATATTGACATGTCATCAATCCTAGGATAAAATACCAAGTTGAATTCAAGTTTTCACTTGAAAAAGAGACAAAAATTCTTTATCACACACCATTTTACCAAGCATGACATCAAATCTTACTTTTGACATGAAAAAAATTCATCTTAACTTTGACATCAATGACAAAAATAATACCTTAATACCAATGCTAGGATCATAACTCAACAATCTCCCCATTTTTTATTGATGGTGAACACTCTTAATCATATAAGATCTATCTCATTCCTTCATGTTGGATCTTCTTCAATACTTGATTTTAAAATAAGACCATTCTCCACCTTTGACATTAATGATAAAGGTTCATCTTCTTGGCGTCTATTTGATCATTGGACCTAGGGAAACATACCTTTTATCTCAAACAAAGTCATCAATTCTTTATGTTTGAAACTTTAGCATAGACTAGGCTCACATATCTACTTAGGAGACATGATTAGATCCCCTTATTTCCATGAGAATTTAAGACATTTTCAAAACTATGACTTTATTTGATCAAGATATTATGCAAAAATTTTGTGACGTATTTCTTGTGATCACACCTAAGTAGGATTCTTTAATGAACCTTGAATATGAAAGTTAACTAAGACCATATAACTCCCCTTATGATAGATAATCCTTCATGCATCTTATTTACTAATTGAGTGTGTCTATGATGCCTAATGGAGTCACCTCTAATCTAGACAACTATAACAACATAAGCTAAAGAGATTCTTAGATCTCCATGCTCTTACTAGACTGATCTTTCTTTATGATCCTCTTAGGTTTAAGTAGCCATTTTGACTTGTCTTTTGCAATCTCTATTTTAACACCATTCTGATTTGATCTATTTGAATTGACATCTTCATTTAGAATCTGAGCTAATAAGGATAATTCTTAACATTCATTTATACCTTGATTATGCTCCACATTGGCCAATAATCCACTTGAACTTGTAGACTGGTGATCAACCTTAGCTATGTTAGGTTTCCACTTATTGTCTTGTCTACTTTCTTGTATTCTAGAAGCCTCAAATTTTTATTTTATCTTGAAAAATCATGCTTAAATTAGTTTTTAATATGAATAACCTTATCATAGTTGATACATATTATACCTCTAGATAAAAAAATACCATGACCCATACATCTTGGATGATGGTTCTCCTGATATTTCCATGCAAATTCTTTCCTAGAAGGCCTATTGTAATTCCTTGCTCTATGACCAAATTGGTTACATGAATAAAAATATTCATTGAAAGGATTAACATACCTTATGTTATTATATTTCCTAATATTATTGGCCTTTTTTCTATTATCATCCTCATTATTTGGTTGATCTTTGACCTTTTTGATCACACTAGCATCCTCCTCTTGATATCCAATGAAGCAAAAGCCTATTTTATCATTAGAATTCTTTTGACTACTTAAAATATTGTATAAATTATTATTAATATTTTTAAACCTCACAAAGGACTTGACCTTATTTAATTCTTGTTTTAATTCATCTCTTAAGGAGTTACATTCAGCTACATACCTTGCACATTCTTCTTCTTTTGCCTCTAGGCCTATAATCATAATTCTAAGTTGAGTCTCTACTTTTTTGACAATTTCCTCTTGTTCCTTGGAGTTTTTTCTTAGTCTATATTTAAAAAAATAGATTTTCTCTTCATAATATTTTATAAGATATCTCATAAACCTATTCTTCTTCTTTACCATCTTCAGTTCTTCTAGAGTATTCATAAACCCAGCCTCAAAATCTACCTGATATCCTTCTTCATGTGAATCACCAAGAAAACATCAAATATATATGGATTATTATATATTCCAACATCTTGATTATTCTTCTTCTTCATGATCAATCTTTTAATCACTTCTCTCACCCTCATCAGATGAGGTACAATCTTTTTGAAGAACCTTTTATTGCTATCATATATTTTAAATTTTTTTTATTACTGTTATTATATTTATAAGACTTTTTATCATCATCATGATCTTCATTATGATTTTCATCATCCTTTGTCTTATTCTTATGAGGACATTTATTGGAGAAGTGTCTAATCTTTCATTAATTGAAGGATTTAAAAGGCAACTTGCCCTTGTATTTGCTTGAACTTATCTCTAACTTTCTTGAAAACATAGCTATCAATTCATCACCATCAATATTAGACTCATCATTATATTTTAATTTCTTACCTTGTGAATTCTTCTCTTTTGGATTCTTTTTTGCTGTGAATGTAACTTCCTTCTTTATAGGTCTTCTTTCACTTGTCCTCATTTCATAGGCTGTTAGGATTATATGAAGTCCATCCATCTCTAGCTTGTTTGGATCTTACAATTATTCAAAAACACATAACTTGGAATCAAATTTGGTAGTTATAGACCTTAAAACCTTTTGAACAATAGTATTTTTTTAATTCTTCTCCTATACCTCTTATGATGTTGACCACTTCATCAACCCTCAACATGTAGGCTTTAATGGTCTCATTTTCACTCATCTTTAGACATTCAAATTATATTATATGAGTTTGAAACATGGAAAATTTAACCTTGGAATATCCCTCATTAATAGTTTTTAACTTATACCACATTTATTTGGTAGATATATAATGCATTACCTTCACAATTTCTATCTCTAATAGGCCACAAATAATATCATTCATTTCTTTTGAGTTATTTTCACTAGCCTTTTTATCTGATGCATCCATAGGAAGAAAAGAGGGTACAGTATACCCATTCAATACTTGTTATCATACATCATGAACTTGAGACATTAGTTATTTCATAATCCTAACACTCTAAATATCATAATCATATCCATTAAACAATAGATCTTTGCTTGTATAAAAATCACCTTATGCTTGACTAATCATCCTAGCTTGTTTACAATCTGCTTTAGGTTATAATACCTCATTTAAAGGACTTGATCTAACACCAAATGCTATAATTATATATAATGAGAGAGGGTATATGGGAATCAATTTTATTAAAATATTCCTCTAATTTCAATAAAGACTCATGAATAATGATTCACTTACATATATTTGTTAATGCATACACAAACATATTAGAAAGCATATAATATAAAGACAAGAGATATATATTAGAAACCCTCTATGGGAATAAAAAAATTCAGGAAAAAATTGGAATACTATCCTATAAGTAATGAATCAAACTTTTTGTGAGGCGCCAACCCCACAAGGAGAACCAACTCAACTAGTGTTTTAGCAAACTTCAATCTGTAAGGAGGCTCAAAACCCCTAGAAAACCAAGAAATAAATTATATAAGTTGAATATATTATCACATTTGGAAATTTTTTATTATTCAACTAATGATTACCTCCTTTTTTTGCTCTTATTACACTTTATTCTCACTCAAATATCCTAATAGGCCTTCTCGCTTAATTAGCCCTTTCCTTGGATGAATTAAATCAAATGACCTTGCTCAAAACCTATAGAAAAATAATTATATAATCATGATTTATTTAACACAAATATTTAATTATATTTAATCCCTTAACCTATTCTTTAAAACTCTATATCCTTCACTCACTTTCTCAATATTCTAACTAGTCAAAATAAACTTATTAGGCCTTGACTTTATACTTGATTCTTTCTCATACCCATCTAGGTCAGAAAATAACCTCACCAAACTTGGATTATAATTTAAATTTTTAAATACACATTTTTCAAAAGTAAAAAAAGGTTACATAGGTCGGTCATTATCTTTAAGGGCCAGAACTACCATTAGACCTAATAGAGACCTAATGCAATTAGGCTTTCCTTAAGCACATACTGCACTTAAACCTCCTTAGAACACTTTGAGCCTTTAAAAATTGATTAAATACTTTAAATTTAACTTAAATATACCCATTATAAGATATTATTTTCTCCCAAACACCATTTTTCTCTTTTCACTCTTTGAACCACCCAATTAGGTCTACTCACCATTACGCCTTCTCACTACCAGAAAGTTTGCTTTTCAAATCTGGATGATATATAAAACATTGAAAAATAAACCATACATAAAATAATATGGATAGGATATTTATAACTTAAAATAATTACCCATGTTCTTTAATATTCACCACATAGACCAAAAGGCCTTAGAAGACTCCGTAAAAAGGGTTACTCAGAACCACCAAACAATGTCAACAAATAATGAAAAACATTTAAATCTCAATTCTTGAAAAATAGATTAAAATTAAAATAGTTACATTAAAATTATCATATGATAACTTTATAATACCTTAAATAACATTTTATCCTTTAATTTAGTGAAAATGATTCAGGAACATAATTTTCACTCACACACAGAAACTGATCTATAACACCAGAAACACAGTCAAGAAAATCAAGTGATAGAACACCTATGGGAAAAATTATGTGATATTAAAATATGTTTTCATGAACCTTAATAATCCTTATATAATATATGAAAATATATATTTCATGGAAATACATCAATATTGGTCTTTCAAACCAATTCCACAACTTTACTCTACACAAACTTCACCTTGTTAGACAAACTAGTTTCATGACAATTTTATTCTTATGTATGAGTATAATAACCAATTATACACCATGGGGATATGATTAATAGGTATTTAATAATTTCCCATAGAATTTTTATCCATCCATAGTTCTTTTAAACCAATCCCTAACCTCATTCTCAGTGATAGGAAAAATTCCATGACTAGTATAGTAATTTTTTATCTAAAACAAAATTAAAAAAATTTATGGTCATAAAATATAAGTCTTAAACATCATCTTCCATCCATTTGGATGCTTTGAACTAGTCAACCCTACCTGTTACATAAAAATTCCTAGAAATAAGGGGTTTCCTATAGCTTCTACTCATTACCCTAACAAAACAAAACCACGTGGAGAAATCTTGAAGATTCATTTAAATTTTACAAACATAAAACATGGTAAATATTACCATTGTAATCCATAAATAATAATATCATTCCTATTGGGTCATTATAAGGGTTTTAAGAGGGTTTTGACTAATTTCCCTTCATAGCAATCATTCATAAAGGATTGCCCCTAATATTCAAAACCAATTCTAGGAAAATTAATATAGTAAACTACCCAAAATTCTATGAAGTGTTCAGGATATCATGAAAATCTTGCACATTCTAATGATCATAAGACTTTTCTAATCAGTTCTGCAACACGTAATTTTGTGCCCACAAAGGACCTTATCAACAATTTTCATGACTTATTCTTTGATAAATGGTCTTAAAAATTGTAAAAACAATTAAAATAACCTATAAAACCTATGTAAATTCTATAAATATCTATGTTACCTTGGAAAATGATCTTGAATACTCATTAGCTCACTATAGGTCACTTTGTATACTAGGCCTTATATAGCCATTCATACATAGACTAGGATCATGCCTTGAAACCTATTGAACTGAAATAAGAACCTCATTCACATGTTTAATGAGCCCATACCATGTTCAAATGATACCAATATTATCCAAATAGGTCTCATATGGCTCAACTCATCATCCTACCAGGCCTATGCCATTTCACTAGGTCATTGTTTAATGATTAAACCTGAAAACTAGACCTTTAAACTAATATTTAGGATTATTTATCTCATGATCATTTTTAAAATATATTATTAAATTTTCTCTTTCTTTTAATGACCCAAAACATAAATCTATACCATGCATACACCTTTTCTTCGAACTAGACTAAATTACATTAGATAACTAGTACTCAAATTTTTGACAAAAAAAAAATAGTTGTCAATGATGACATGCTTCAAAAATAATTATCTAAATACAAATATTATCTCAAAAAAATTAAGATATTTTTCACATCAAAACCTTGTACCAATACCTCATATAGAATACAGGGACTTGTTGACCCATTTTCTTACCTTGTATGCTCTTCAATACTTAGAGATCAATTAATATGCTTCCCTAGTATCTTGAACATGATCTTAACATGTCATCAATACTAAAAGAAATACCAGGTTGACATATAAAATTTTCTCAATAAATAGATAAAACTTCTTTATCACACACCATTTTATCAAGCATGACATCAACTCTAACTTTTGACATGAAGGATACTCAACTTAACATTGAAATCAATAAAAACATTAATACCTTCATACCAACACTAGGAAAATACATCAACAATTGAAAAAATCCATTCCCTATTGTCTAAATGGGCCTTCAACCAACATAAGTTATAGAGGGAGAGAACCAAAAGATTTGAGCCATCTAGCAAAGCACTAACATTTGTCACACTCTTTTACTTTTTGTGTAATGTCCTTGAATAGTGGTGACCACCAATGAAAAAATCTCATAATATTATGAGGTATGAATTTAGTTAAAAATTTACCACAACAAAAACCACTATGGAAATATTCAATTAAATCAATAGTCTCTTCTTTTACGAAGCATCTTAGGAGAACCCCATCTAGACTCTTCCATGCCAGTGCATTTTTAGTCAAGATATGCTTTTGGGACACAATATTAATAGTTAGCCTTTGATTATTATCCAAGTTATGGGACAATTCAAAATTTCTAAGTATTAAACAATGCCCTTATACCACATAGACATGTTAGCTTTACTTAAAGAATCATCAATATTGAAAACAACATTATTTTGCTCTAAAACCTATAAATGGGTATTAATCATGAGTTTGGATAAGCCCATCCCTCTAATTAACTTGGTTGTTTAGATCTCTATTTCATTATCTTTCAAATTTTTAAACCACCTATGCCTCATGATTAATAAATCAATCTGACTCAAGATGTCCTTGACCATTATATGTGGGACATGTGCAATCATATTTGAACTCAGAATATATGGTCTAAATGTTTTAAAGGATTTCAAGAGGATGAAATATTGATCTTCAATGATAGTATAATTTAGATTAGATCTCTCTATAGCTTTACTAATGAAATCTATGTGTTGTTCATGACCATCATTATTATTTTACAATAGAACAATAACTATATAACATTGTGATGAAAAAGATAATATTCAAAAGTCCTCAATGTAATCAGGACTAGCCAAGATAGAGGTAGGCTTCAGGGATCTTTTGATGTCATTAAAAGATTTATTTCCTTCTATTCCCACTTTATGGTTTGGCACTTTTATAGTAATGACTTAATAGGTAAAGTTATCTACTCAAATTTGGACACAAACCTTCTTATAAAGGTAATTTGTCCAAAGAAGGAAACAATTCCCTTCTTGGATTGTTTGATAGGCACTTTTTCAATAGATTACACTCCATTTGGGTCTATCATGACACCATCCTTAGACACTATATGTCCCAATAACTTGGCCTTTTTTACTTTGAAGTGACATTTCTTTGGATTAATGGAAATATAAAATTCCCTACATCAAAGGAATACCTTTTGTAGATGCTCCAAATTCTCTTTCTTATTTTTGTAATACACTAAAATATTATTTTGATACACAATAATGAACTTGTTAATTATTCCTATAGAATCAATATCCATAGCTCTCTAAAATATTGCAACAACATTCGTTAACTGAAAAGGCATCCTAATGTAGACATAAGTGCCCCAAGGCATTGTAAATGTGATTTTGGGTCTTTCAAATTCTTTTGCCATAACTTGGTTATACCATGAGAAACCATCTAATGTGGATAACATCTATGATCTTATAACACTATGAAACAATTTATCCATATTATGCAATGGGTAATTATCCTCTAGTGAAGATTTATTCAAATTTAAAATTTGCACACTCAAGCGGTTGTCATCATTTTTCTATCTCATAGAGACTAATTTTTCCACCCATGATCAGTACCTAATGGATTGAATAATCCCACCATCCCTTAACTTGTTTAACTCTTCCCACGTCTTGGTGGCCATGATAGGGTTAATAAGTCTATGCCTTCACCTTAAAGGTTTGTTATCAAGCTATAATGGGATGGAATATTGAAACATGTCTTATCTATATGCTTTCAATTTAGAATAAAACCAAGCAATCATAGTACTTCTTTAGAAATTGCGTGTAGGTATGATTCTCATCTACACTCATATGATTAACAAGCTAGGGCTTCTAAGGATTTTTGTTAGAGCCCAAATTACATTGAGTCATGTCTTTGGAGATAAAGAGATCTCTATTTTTAATTCTATCTGCTACATCAAAATATGCCTCTAAACTCACAAATCATCTTAGAATGGTGTTTATCTTCAACTGAATGATAAACTCAACATGGATTCCAAGTCTACAATCTGATTTTGAAATTTAGATTCATAATTGAGAACCTTTTGATCTAAACATCATCATAAAAAAAATTCCAATGATGAATGTTGTCTGGGACTAAAGGTCTAACAAATACCTCCATCTTGTACTAATGGTGAGGGTTCATATTCTCACTTTCAAACTGAACACCCAATCTTACAAGTTTGTCATCTTCCTCATGAAAACTTCTATCATGATAACAAATATTTAAATAATCAAATAATTATAACAAAGCCCTTACAACATTTCTATATTATTTCAACCTTTTATCTTTGATCACTTAGTCATTTTGGACCTACATGACCACTAACTTAAAATCACCCTTTACAATCAAAATTATAACTACATCTTCTTGGGAAATTATCAAACTAAACAAGAGTACCTCATATTCAACAATTTTATTAGTTGAATTGAATGATAGATTCAAATAAAAATTTTAAAAATTATTATTGGGGGCACAAAAGACAACCCCATCTCCATTTCTAAGATTGGATAAATCCCCATAAAAAGAAATTTTCCAAAAAACATTACCTTCTTTGTAATATATAACATCAAGATCAAATTATTTTTCACTAAATTCAACATTTCTAATAAAACTAACATCTCTACATTAGTGTATAGAAACTCATTTAGAGGACATTTTGGATCTACAAGCACATGTAACATTTTACTCTCCCTATGGAGTTTGACCATCATACCCTCCAAATAAATTGTGGTATAATAAATGTCTATCTAAACACTACCACCCATGCTAGCAGCCGATTTATTGATAATGTCATCCCCCACTTGGGAGGATAATCTACAACTACCACATCTATATTTATAAACTTACCTAGATTAACTACCAATTGGACTACCAATACTTCTACTTGTCTAACAATTGGTACCACTCTTGATTCTATGGCACAACACTAACAAAAATTAGATGTTATTTTTTCTCTAATCTCATTAAACACAGCTAAGGGCATCATACTACAATAGGCTCTAAAATCAAACATATAGTTATGAATAATTAAACCATTAATCGATAAGGTAGTATAGAAGGGGTCAACATCTAGCTGACTTTCTATCAATGCAGTCCCCAATTAAACCTCTAGGGTATGTTTAGTAACCTCATATGAATCTTCATCATCATCTAGGAATATTTGGGATGAATTAATCTCATTGGAATTTGTATTATCATTAAATTCCAAACAATCCAATGCCCTCCTTCTATGTTATATAATTCTTAAGAACTCAACAAGTGGGAGAGTCATTTTTAATTGAATCAGTACTTTAGACATATATGATATACTATACCTATGAATATAAGTATTTAGAAGAAGTGTGACAACATGTTTAGTAGGAATACAATCATTTAAATTTGGAGGTGGAATAGGATGGGATGAACTAGCATTCCTAATATAATTTTTCAAGGGTGGGTTTCATCATACATCATTCATACCCTTAGGAATACTAGACAATAAAATTTCTCTATTCTTGGTTGGAGTACCTTTATATTCGATAATTTGGGAGGCAGAGGATAGGTTGGAAGAACCAGGGACTTGTTTGGTTTTCTTAACTTCTTTACATTTATCTCCTTTCCTTGGATATGTAGGGGTAGTTTTTTGAGGAAAAGCACCTTATTTCTTGCTTCTCAGACTATATTCCTTCTCTTGAGAAATTATAACATTAATTAATAGATGCCTATCCTTAACTAAAGGAATTCCCCAATCATACTTATTAATAATCATAGATCTTAAAACTCAAAGTCGTGATTGGGTAACTCATATGCTTGTGTTGTGTTAATATCACAAACAAATTTAGGAGTTGGGACACATATGTCTTTTACTGCACTCCAAAATTGATCAATGGTAGTAACACTCATCAATTTTATATAGGAAAACACTTTCCTTCAAAGGATTTGATAATCAAACATCATAATCTCATCATTTTTAGAAGTAAACTTAGTTTCCTCTACATCTTCATCAATTCTTTTAGTATCATCATAAGAAGAATGGTGGAGGAATCATTTTTCAAACCAATCAATGTCAAGATCACAGTCTACATCATTAACCTTAGCATTCAATGGATCAAGAACCTCCTTCCTAGATTTTATACTCTAATTTATGTCATTATGGGCATGCCTCTTACCTACATCATTATCTCGATTGTGGAAACACGGTATCCCTTGTGCTTGATTCTTTTTTGATATCTCTTCTAACATCAAGATCCATGTGGGATCCCTTTCCCAACTCTAGCTAACTTGTTTGAAATTTCCTTGATAGTAATAGCTAAGGTTTTCACAGTCTCCTCAAGGTTAGAAGTATTATTGGAGTAAGATTTTTTAGGATTGATCAATTTTACATCATCCCTTTTATTAAGAGGCTTAACCATAGCCTTTAACTTATTTTTAACTTGGATGACCATGTTGAATGTCAACCTCAAATTTATTGGAGCCTTATCTCTTAAGTAGTACACTACCTTCTTATAAAATGCATCATAGTGTTTGATCAAACAAGTAGTATCACTTGGCTTGACAATATGAGGCAATCTCATCATAGTGTTATTAAACCTTTTATCAAAGTCCTAAAAAATTAATTTGGGTTCTTCTATATGTTTTCAAATTTTTCTAGAAGAAACCTAGGATCGACTCTATCACCATACTATATTTTAAAAACATTATTCATTTCTTCCCATGAATCTATGCATCCACATAGAAGGGAGTTAAACCACTCGTGTGCATATTCTTCTAGTGGGTGCTCAAAAATATCAATACAAACATCCTCGTGATGAACCTTGTAATCTTCAATTATAATGTTAAAATCACTCAAATGTTGCTCTCCAGTCATTGCATTATTCCCTTGAACTAAGAGATTTGATTCCATACCTCATTTAGAACTTTGTTGGTGTAACCCTCCATTTCATCAAAGTGAATAAATCTAAGTATAGGAATCCTAAATTTAGGACATTCATTTTAAGCATGATGTCTATGCATCATGACTGGTTCTGTGGTGGGCTCAACATCAAATGGTAAATGGATGTGAGGGGTTGAAGGTGGTGGACTTAGGGGATCAAACCTAGGAGGAGATCTAGCTTGTTGAGATGGTGATGGGTATTAAATAGGACTATAATGCTCTGATTTATTAGGAGAGCTATAATAATATTCAATAAAGGAATTCAACAAAAATAAATTTAGGTGTTCCAAAATTGTGATGGTAAAGACACTCTTCTCCTATACAACATTATCCTTCAATTGGACTCCAAATTTATCTACTTCTTTTATGATGAACAATTAACTCAAAGACAAGATTCTTTGATGATTCAACTTTGAAGTAGGATCTCAATCCTTCTAGTTTTTTAAACAAGAGAACACTCAAAACATAATCAATTAAAATGGGCATTGATCTTTCAAAAACTAGATGAAACATTAGAATCGCCACTAGAAGATTTCTTCTCGAATAGAAAATATCATGAACACACAATGATACCTTATGAGATTACACTTTATTGTAATCAGTGATGAGATAAGAAACAAAGACACTGAAAATATTCATATTCATGTTCAAAAGAACATATCATTTTAAAACATGAGCCAATAATCAATTCTTTGTAATTGTCTCTGGAAACATAAGTGCCAATAATATTATCCATGGTAATGGTGTCAATATAGTGTTTCATAGTTAACAACCCAAAATTTCAAAGCACACTCAAATAACCTTAAATAGATAACTTTATAACTTGAACTAATAATAGTCCTATGCAAGAGTCCCCAACAACACAAGTTCCAAGCGTCATTCCCTAGTAATAGTGACAATTAGGGGTTGAATTCTAGTTGTACACCTCTAGGTTTTAACATTGCACACTCAAAAATATTAAAAACATAGATAGTAAACCATAATTAGGTCATTATGGCTAGGGAAGAGTTTAACATCTAAATACACTAAACACAAACAATGATTGGAAGACACCGTTAGAGGGTATGGTTAGTTCCCTAATAAAACTGGACCTCCCTATATTAAGGTGAGAGGACCTAAGGGGTAACTTGATCATGAGGAGGGATACTATAGTTCAATCTCGATGGAATTATTGACACATACGCAAGTCTAACCAAATCATAACCAAACTTGCATAGTCCACTAAATAAGAGTTATCACAAAGGCTGAGCAAACACCTTAATATCAGACACAAGGTACTAAAGACATATGGAAATGTGATTGGAATCTTCATTTATATAGAAACTATTGACAACTAAGGGCCAAATGTAAGATTACAATGTTGATCTACAAGGACCAGGAATAGATACATTTCAGATTTAGAAGACTTATGTATTTGTAGGCAAGTAACACCCATAATATTTAACATGTATTATTTTTAGGGGTAGTGTAGGTAGGGAAATTTTGGTATATTTATAAAAGAGTGGTAGTGGATTTTGATACTAGGAATTCCTTCACCAGTGATGCCATCATTCATTCTAGGATGTAAAAGACCAGTAAACAAGGTAAAGAAAACTATCAATAATGGTTTGTATTCATTGATGCCAATCCAATGTAAGCATTCAAATGACTTGTAAGACCTCAAAATGATACATTACAAGTGAATACTCAAGTACTTTCTCCTATCAACTCCATAGGTCTAGGCTATCCTTAAAAAAATATCAATAAAACACTCTCATATCATAATACACAAAGGAATTTATAATCTAAGTCTATGCCTATAATGACTACCATTGAGAGACATTAAAACTAGATACCCAATCAACACTTCATGAAGAATGTGTTATTGCATTTAATTGACAAGAAAGAGTAGAAATCGTACATGTTTTCCATTAACTTGAAATTAGATCATTGTATATAATGATTAGAATGCATACCAATGGTCAAAAACATGTTGGATTTGTTCTGAAACATAGCAGACATATGAAAAATGCTCTAAGACTTTGCTAATGACTGTACAGGTGCAATCACCTTAGAAATAGAGACAAAAACACATCAAAAATTTAAAAATAAAAAAAGCCAATTAACCTTTGTAAACATGACAATCCCTCTTTACTTGTACAAATTTTTCACCTAGAATATTCCTAGAAGATGCCTTTGAACATGCTTGGAGACTCATTCTCTTCAAGCTGATCATTCTAGTAACTCAATTGTCCATGTCATGATGAGATTGTTAACAAACATTTGCCTGGCTGGAAATATTAATGCAGTTGAGCTTGATCGAGAATATTCTTTATGTGTGCAAAATAACTTTTATCTTCATGTGAAACTATTTTGCCTTTCTCTCCAACTAATCATTTGCTCAACTAGAAGTTTGTGGATGATGGTTTACCTCCTCCTTGTGCAAGCCAAAGAATGCCTTTAGCTTTGTCATGATAGCATCATATACACTTGCATTCTTGCACTATTGCTCCAACTATAATGGAGGTAGTGTGGGATCCATGGCCATTTGAATCATGCAGAGAACAAAAGAACTTCCCCTCAAAACATGCTTCTAATGGTCCATTTTTGTCCAAAGCCCTTACAACGATTATCTTCACCCATGAAGCATTTTC
This sequence comes from Torreya grandis, assembly GCA_037957365.1. Taxonomy (NCBI): domain Eukaryota; kingdom Viridiplantae; phylum Streptophyta; class Pinopsida; order Cupressales; family Taxaceae; genus Torreya; species Torreya grandis. The sequence goes on along the minus strand of JARHVA010002710.1, from coordinate 827,371 downwards.
GGCTTTAGACAGATGTTGGTATATAACACAACTGTTTGTTATTACCTTTTGCCTTTGACTTTTCCCATTCACATTTTCTTTTTTCTCATTTTCTGCCAAACCTAATAATGGTATGTGCATGTCTTGCTTCCATGGGATTTTAAACCCTATTTGTACTTATGAACTTCATAAAACTTATGTGCGCATGTGTATGTTTTTGTCCTTGGTAGGATTTCAGACCCCATTGACAAATTTTGAACTTTGTAGGATTACATAACTCAGGTGAAATTTTACACTTTTTGGCCTTTGGTCAATTTTCATTCTTGAACTGCAACTTTACAAGTTGCAGGTTTTGGGATTCCAATTGCAATTTGCAATTTAAAATTTGCAAATCATCATTGTATCCCCGCTTAGAATGTTCGCTTGCCTTTTGTTTAAAAACATCCACTTACCTTTGATTGCAGACATCTAAGGCATATTGATCCTTCATTCTGTTGTGCATTCAAACTAGGATCTCTCTAATACTCACAAATCTCAGACTTGAAAATATCGAATCCACATAGATCTCATTATAGATAAGATGAATGTTCTTTTCTCTAGTAAAATTCACCAATTTTGTGAATGCCTACACATCCATTGTGGTGTCCAATGGGTTCGCCATATTTGTTATCATAACCCCCTTCAACCTTATGTTTCGCCTCTTTACCTCCTCATACGCTTCTTAAAGCACTCTTATTGTCACTTGGAAATTGTTTGAGTTGCTACAATCTACATCTACCAACTATACTTCCATCCACCATTTTAGATCACTATCAAACCTAGGATAATATAACACATGCACAAAGAAAGCTTCTTTTAAATCAATAAGACAAAATGTTAACAACTCTTGATATATAATTGCCCCCTGATGATAACCACTCTATATTCTTCAAAAATACTTCTTCTTCCCCCACTTCATCGATAAATAATGGAATACCCTCTTTGACGGTGGGAATGCCATTATAATCTTGATAATTTGCAATCTCCTTAGACCTTGAAATGCCCTTGTGCACGCAAATGGAGGACTCTAGGTGCTCTTTTAGCTAGCCTTGTATCAAATCAAACAAAAGCTCTCTCTTGCATTAAAAGTCACCGTTTGCTCTGCTGATAACATGTGGCATGTTCTGCTTTTCGCAGAACTTAAGTCTCCCTTCACAATTTTGTAGTTTTGCGGGCTCGGGAAACCCATTTCTATATTGCAAATTACAATTTTAATGTTGGATTTTGACTTTGTATTTGTACGTAAAAGTTCCGCTGACCTGCACACTTGCGTTGACCTGTGGGTTTCGGGGTTTGATTTACAAAATGCAAATTACAATTTAAAATTACAAACGTTGTGTTGCAGTCCCGCTTGGAATCTACACCAACTTACCATGAAACTTTCCACTGTGTTTTTCTTACCAAGTCGACGCTTGCTTTTCCTGTAGCCCATTGGCGTGGCCTTTCCTAACTTCCGTTGCACTTTGCTTTTCCCTTTCGAAATCCCCGTAGACCTTTGTTCGCATATTGCAATTTGTAAAACAAACATTGCATTTTGACGTTTCTTTTCCACTTGAAATATCTGATTTGTCTTTAGTTTTTATGGACTTGAATCTTGGACTTTGCATTTGACTAGCGGGATATCGAGCTCGGAATTCACATTGCAATTTACAATTGAATGTTGTACTCCTCCTTAGGAATCCCGCGGACTCTTCCTTTGAGCCTTTCCTTTGCTTTGGGTCTGTAGACCTCCAAGAGGGCACTTGACCAAGTTGACATCTTTGAAAACCTTTCCTTACAAGCTGTCCACTGCAGACTTCTGGTTTCCCATTGCAATTTCAGCGTTTAAAAATGCAATTTTGTATTTCCGCCTAAAATCTCCGTGTGGGCTTTAAAAACTTTGGCAGATTTTTATATGCGTTTTACAAATTGCAAATTAAAGTTGTAAATTGATGTTGTTTTTCTACTTGGAATCTCCGCCGCGCACTTGGGTCCTTTGCCTTTGGTACATACAACGGGCTTTGGATCTTGGTTTTCAAATTGAGAGTTGTAGATTAATGCTGTTTTTCCCTCTTGGAATCCTGAGACCTAATCCCTTTGCAAACGGAATATTTCCTAATCCCTTTGCAAACGGAATATTTAGAACTAGCATTTTTCACACTTAGTCACATTTAAAATATTGTCAGCTAAATTTTACCATGGATACTGTAACCAAAATGTACTAAAAGACAGGAAAACGTTAATCATTAGATAAAATCAAGTTTTGTAGGGTTTACACAACATAAATGCGAGAGCAGGGTTTTTATATCGGGTGGGCATTTTTTGCAAATTTTTTTAAAGGACAACAATTAGGTTTTCAGATACTTGCTTTTTGAGAGAAAGGGCACAAAATGTTTATTTAAGATTTAGACACTAATGCTATCTCTTACACTCATAATCACTACTACAAAAATGATACATAAAAAATGACTTGAAATGTCAACAATAATTATAAATCAAATTGTAACTTTTCCATTATATAATGCCAATTCTGCTCACTGCGAATTCTCAATTAATCAAATAATAATATACTCTCACACCGAACGCATTGCTTTTAAAATCTTTACGGGAGTGCAGAGAAGCAAGTCTAGGTCTACAAACAACTGAGATAATAGTTTTATTTAGTGGATATAAAGTACTTGAAACGTAATAGAAAATACCCTAAATACGTTATTCCACATTTCCCTTATATCAAACTAAGAAACGGCTGAAGATCGATGAAGTAGCATGTGCTGTCATCGCAGGAAAATTTTCCGTCTTCGCTGGAGTCGAGGCATGGGAGAGACTCAAACCAAACTAAATCTGAATCTAAGCTTGGACTGTTGTGTCGTTACTCGTTGTTGGACATTCTACATTCTCACCAATATTGTTCAAATTGGAGTAATCTTTTGTTGATTCATGCGAGGAAGGATTGAACACATCTGATTCGCCATCGTATGGAAGTTCTAATTGTTTTGGTTCCGTGGGACTAGCGGTCGAATCTCTTTGAAAATTTAGTTTACGAGGGTTCAAATTAAGTTGTGCGGGAGAATGAGATGCCAATACATCCACAGCTGCCTTATGTTTTCGCTCTGACTTATCCGTGTCTTTGCACGCTAATTTCTTGTTCAGATGAATATTCCAGAAGTTCTTTAGTCGCTGTCGGTTCTCCCTGGCAAACGTGCGGATATCAACGACCACCTGCACCATTTTTTTCTTTTTTCAAATTTTCGATTCATTTGTCAATCTTGATGAGAGCAAAAACTCTTAGTATATCGTACCTGTTCTCAAGCAGTTTATGAAGTCTTATACTGAGCTCTTCTTCGTCTGCCGAAATATGCCCTCGCTTCAACTTTTGACGCAGATGATTCATCCACCTCAACCTGCATCTCTTTCCTCACCGCATCAGACCTGCACACAATATAAAGTTATAAAAGTGAAAATATTGTTCTTCAAAATATGTGCAAAACTAGAAATATGTTCAAAATTAGCTGAATCCCATACAATTTGAAAGTATATTTGTGAGCAAACAGGAAAAGTGTAGCTAAAAACATAAAGACGATGGATAATAATACCGAAAAGATATATGTTCAACCCGCTTTTGTGGGGAGAGTACTCCAACGCCCCACACCATATGCTTTACAAAGCACATCTTCTTCTGGTCGCCAACACCCTCGATTTAGCTCATCCGAACATTTCTTTCCTGTCATTATTGCGCACCATTTCCACTCCTAGCCTATCTCGTTCTTTATGAATTTACAACATACCACACATGGGCCCAAGTTTTTTGGACTTCGTTAGAAATCATTCTTTCATGTTCGACATATTATCAAAGATTCTAGAGTCAATCTCTTCCCTGTGGCTATGGTCCTCTCTGAATATTTCCTTCTTTTCAATCTCATCATAAATTTACCTTCATAGTTCACCTCCATGTTGAAGACTTTCTCCCTTGTTATCCTGAAAAAAAACATGCCCCCTCCACGTTTTACAGTTTGAAATTCTCATATCTATAATATATTAGGCAGGCACTAACAAGTTTTCTATGCAATTATCTATCAGCAAAACTTTTATATCCAATGATAATTGCTTCAGATATAAACATCTAGGTTAACATTAAAACTAATATTCATCCTCCCTCACACAAAACAAATATGGATACAAAAAAAATCCATCATGTAACTTTTCACATGCCATGCCACTAGATATCAACAGCATTAGTCCAGACTTTGTATAGGTCCTTCACCTACTCTACGTGTTATTTCATCCAATGCTATTGTTTCCCAAAATTTCTATTATTTTTCATAAAATATTCAATAATCCATATGTGCAAATGTGTTTTTAGTTCACAGGTGCATAATGCAAGTTGTCTTCCACCCATTCTTTCTACTCTTGATTGCCACAATTATTATGGTTCATCACACATATTTACTCCACCTTATCTAGCCATTGTTCATTATTTTTTAGTGAAATTCAGTACATCATCCATACTCTCCATTGTAGCAAAACCATTCGACTGGGTTCCAACAATGGGACCAAAAATTCGGGTCAAAATTTAGTCACATACACACTAATTGTGTGCCACACATTCATTTCACATTTACATAACATGCAAGTTAACATTGTGCACTCAGAGAGATACCGTGATTTGCTAGAGTTAGTTGAAAATGGTGACATAGTCCATTAATCTTGAGCACATATTTATGCAAATGGGAGTATTTGAAAATAGATCCTATAATATTTTGTCAACACATGGTAACAAATGAAAATGTAACGAACAATAGTAGAGACCTGCTATTCTAACTAATTAATCATCCTATCAAAGGTAAGATATCATGAAATCAAATAAGAGATTCTATTGATAGAAACATTAATCCATAATCATATATACCATGATAACACCAGCAGTAAAAAAGCATATCAATTACTTGTCAACTCATGGGTAAAGGTTGCACCATAGCACTAGTGATGCCTAAACAAATTTTATCATCTCTCTGTATTTTGACAATGTTTACCTTTTGTACAATGAGTTCTATGTTAGTGAACCAAATACATGTTCCCTATGGCCAAACACATCTCCCTTTAACAAACCATTTTCCCTCATTTTATATGCTTAAAAATTTAATGAGCATCATAATGTTTTCAACTAATACCAACTATCAATTAATGCAAGTGCCAACACTTAAAAGTTAATGTGTCATCTTACTGGGCATGCCATGTTGATTCAAACCATCGTCATCATCATATATTAATTACCTATTGAGTCAATATCTTCTAGTGGTCACATTCATCATTTACATCTAGCTAATCACAATGACTTTTTCAAGAGTGACACTGACACAAAGTTCATTTTGTCATTTACTTGGCTAAATTAGTAAAATGGCACATGTGGACTCTATTTTTGGTTTACACCATGCTCTACAAATTCTATTGAGTATCTCAAATCTGGATTTAGTCATAAATGCCAAGACCCATCAATGTTAGGGTCAACAAATCTAACGTAGTTGTAGTGTATAACAAGTTTAAGATAATATTCACACTTGTGTTTTATGCAGGGGTTAAATTTGACAGTCACCCTTACTCGTCAAGAAAAAATTTTGTGACGGTTTTCAAACTAATGTCACCTTGCATGTGACGTTCAATTTTTATTTTTGACTTTCATAATTTTCTATAGAAAACAACTAAAGTTTGTTTTTATTCCCTATATTGTAGACAAAGAACATTCACTATGATTACACACATTACCTTGAGGATGCTCTATCATTGAAAGGGCTCGTGTTCCTATTTTCAATGTGAGATTGGTCTAACAGAGTTTTAATAATGTATACGAATAAAATTAATCTTTTCTATTAAAATAGGAGCCTTAAAATTTCAAAATAAATAATTCCCTAAACTAGTGGGGGCTGAAAATTTCCTTCAATAATTTAAGATTTTTTTTTCAATAATTTAGGAAAGTTTTTTATAGGTTAGTATGAATGATTTTTTTTAAGATTTTATAACTGGTAAAAATATAAATCACTTGTTTACATATAATTCTCAAAATATCCTTTAAAATTTCTCAACATAAAAAACAAATAAAATTCCATGAAATTTCTATGCTAAAAAAGCTACTAAATTTCTTAACAACATGAGATGAAAAACATAGAGCATTAAATTAAACTTACTCCACCCATAACAAAATAATATATTGAGTTTAGTATAGAGTACCTAAATTTTCAATGGAGAAAGCATTATTAAAAAGTAATCTAAACAAAAGCTCAAGTGTTCATTGGCTCATATGAAATACAATACCATTATAAATATGTCCATAGAAAATATTCTGAAATATTTTAAACCCTTCTTTGTTTGACATCTTTCCAAATTTCATAAACCCTGTTCCAATCTACCATTGATATATCAAGCCCTTTCAATGAAACTCGCATCAAGGCATCCAATGTATCCAATGAGAGTTTTATTCTTTGTATATCTTTTATTATATTTTGTCTTGAAAATCCTCTCTCACATGTTGTTGTACTTGTTGGAATGGTAAGTATTTCTTGCCATAGTTTTATCATATTTGGGAACCCTGTATGTAAATCTGTAGCACAAAAAAATCTCCAAGCTTCCTTCATGCGGAATCCTTCACAACTAAAGCGAAGAGTATCAACTTAATTATACAACTCTTTTAAACAACCTTCAAAATCAAATAAAGGCTTTTCTTCCTCACACAAAGTATGTTGTAGGTGTTGAAAATTTTTGAGTAGCCACCGCTTTGAATTTTTATCTCTAGTACATGCATCCTTTGAATAATGACAAGGGCTGAACAACTTTATGGAATTGAAAAATGAAAGATCTGGGAACATTTCATTTAAACAATCTAAAAGCTTTTGAACATATTATTTAGTAATATTTTTGCAGTGCTTTAGTGACCCATCAATGCAAGGCTTCATTCTGTATTTTGATGCATCAACATAGTCATCACACACATTTGGAATTGCCACAAATTGTAATTCATGCCTATGAATGTGTCCATCTTGATCAATAATATCTAAATAACCATATTTAGAGCTCTCTCAAAATTTAGACAAATAAATTGTACCATTTGCAAAAGTGTCAGGCCTTAGAAACCACCTACTTAAAGTCTGTATAGTAGAATCTATGGCTGCCCCTAAAGTTGTAACATCCACATTCTCTTCTTGAAAATTTTTATTCAACTTGTTTAGTTCACCTAATACATCTGCAAGCATATGTAAGAAAAATTGTACTGAGAAGATCCTAGCCTTGTCATACCATGAGTCTCTTTTCTCACTTTTCCAAAAAGTCAACAATGGATGCCTCAACACAATAAGCCTTTCAATAATTTTCCCTCTTGACAGCCATCTAACTCCATGAATTTGAAGAGCTTGAAGTGTTTCAAGTCGCTTGAGTTCTTGAAGAGAAATAAGTTTATTATGTCTTTTAGTAGAATTTTGGACCCAAGAATATACCTTATTTGCCAACTTTTCAACAAACATCAATTCATAAAAAAATTTAGCAGCTTTTGATGCAGCTAAAGCCTCACGATGAGCAATGCAATGAATACATATAAGATTGTGTACATCTTTTTTTAAAAGTGTAACAAATCCATTTTCACTCCCCACCATTGATGAAGCACCATCTATAGAAATTGCTATAAAACTTTTATTTTAAAGACCCCTTTCTTTCTTCAAAACACATATTGCATCATATATTGTTTTCCCTCTACCATCACACACATTTATGAGCTTTAAGAATTGTGAAATAGATGGACCCAACCCTTTTGAGTCTAGAAAAGTAGAATAAACCACAAGGTGTTTCTCTAGGCTTCAATCTTTACTTTCATCTAACATCAAAGAGAAGAATGGACTATCTAACATTTTTGCACTTTGTCTCTCTTCAAGATAACTAGATATGGAAAAAAGGAAATCATTTGCAGCCATATGATTTGTAGATGATTTATAGTCCCTATTTTTTGGCATGTTTGGTGTTTCTAAGTGCATTTCAAGAGAGCAAAGGGACTCATATTTTGAAAGGGGTAAGTCTTCTTACACAACCCAATAAACTAATTTCATGGTTGTGATGATTCTTTCTTTATTGGTGTCATCAATCCTTGTAATGTGTCTTGGAATTTATTTTGCTTTCCCTTCATTTCCACATATCCATTTTTCTTGTGAAATTTTGTGGCTATTTTAATTTGCATGAGTAATTATTGCATCATGTTGCAAAGTAGTACAACTAGTTCCAGTGCCCCATGGTCCTGCACACTTGTGTCTTTCACAATATATGCATTGCATGACTATTTTCCATTCATGCATTGTACACTTTAACCACTTAAATTTAACTTTCCATTCATCTCTAAACACTCTATTTACTTTAGCCCTTTTCTTGTTTTGTGTTGAAGCTTCCCCCTCTTTAAATTTTTCATCATAGTTGTCATCACACCCCAATATATTTAAAAACTTTTTGATTGAAGATTGGTTCTTTTTGTTTTGAGACATTTTTTTTATAGTTTTTAGTACCTATACAAACCAAATAATAAAAAATAATTAAACATAAAAATTTAAATATTCATGTAACTATATAAACTTCATAAATTATCAACATAAATTATTACAAATGAACCTTTATAAATTAAAAAGTGATAATTAATATAAGTTGATAATTTAATGGTTTTTTTATGAAACACAAAAGAACATTGTGACTTAAGAATTGAGTCATAAAATAAAGATTAAAAGATAAAAAACTAACCACAAATGAGTACTACTTGATTTAAATTTTAATAAATACATACCTGTAAATAAGAAATGACCAACCCTTAATAAGCTCACTGCTTCAGCCTCCAGCAACAGCCACAAGTCACATTTCAATCGTGGGACTTGGAACTAGGAAATCTCCACTAGCTGGGAGAGATTGTAAGAATTTCATTAGTATAATTTGTGTGTACGTTTGCTGTCCTCTAAGAAATATTCTTTAAAAACATGTTTATCCTTAGAATTGTGATGCCTAAATGCTGAAAATTGATGTTGTAGTTGCATGACATGACAGAAGAGTGGGGCTATGCCTCCTCACCTCCACTAACCATCATGCAAGATTTACGAGCCATTTACTTGAATGCAGCCTTCAAGAACACTAGGAGACTTTTGCAGTACTGGTACAATGCTTTACAAGCTTGCCTAAACAACATGCTTCACTACTCTACTGAGGATCACTAATCTACTAATGAGAACATCTAGTGTAGTTAGTAATTTAACCAGATATGACAAAAACTAAAACTCAATATCAGAACAAAAAAATAAACACACTAAAAAAACACAAACTCAACACCAAACAAACACAGACCTAGCTCATCATTCTAACCATAAAATAAACCATGAATAATTTTTTTAAATTCCTGATCAAACAAACACAGGCCCGATTCATACGAAAAATTTCTGGTCCTTGAAAATCACCCAGAGGAGAAGAATGGAATACCCACAAGACTAAAAGTGCTCACCTAGCATTATCATCTTCAGTAATCAACCTTCAACTTCTTCATTTTAAGAATCTTCAAAGATTTGGGTACTCAATGAACTTCAAAACAAAATTCTTGTGCTCACAAATCTATAGAGCACTGAACATAAACATAATTCATCCCACTGATAAAATATTTAAGGAGCCTACTGCACATAGTTTTGTTGGTGGCTAAGACAATGGGTCCCACTTATCCCTTACCTAGAAACCCAAAATTTAATACAAACACTACACCTTTCTTTCCCAGGTTCATGGAAACCTTGAGTTATTATTTTGCTATGTTTGAATCTTTAGATGTAACTTTTCCAAGGGAAAGCAAAGACCGTGTCCATGTTGAGGAGCACTGTCTAGCATGTGATATCGTGAATATTATTGCATGTGAAGGTACTGAACGAGTGGAAAGGCATGAACTATTGGGTAAATGGAGATCCCATCTGACCATGGCTGGCTTTAAATCTTACCCTCTAAGCTCACATGTTAACTCCACTATCAAGTTTCTCTTGGAGCCTTCTAATGAGAATTATAGGCTGGTAGAAAAGGATGAAGCTCTTTATTTGGGCTAGTTAGATAGAGAATTGATTGTTGCTTCTGGATGGAAGTAGTTTCTGATATTTATAACATGGTCTCTCTAAGTGAAGCCCATCATTTTAAATGTGACTTTGGAAAAACCTATTGAAAATGTTTAGAAATGTCATATTACATTGACAAGACCTTTCTAGATTGACAAAATGGTTTAGCCACAAGAATATCAAAACTGTTAAGGGAAGGATGAAATTTTGTAATATAGATTACTCAGAGAAATCAAATTTGAGAAAAATTTAAAATTGACGTGACAATTCCACCATAGCTCATCCCTGCTTATTTTGAATCATTTTCATAGCTACCTTGATTCTACCATTTTCAATTTCATATACTGCCAAAGGTGTTAAGTTTGTTGGCCAAAATTTAGAGATCAAACACTAGTATTGATGGTGTTACAATTATTCCCATGATGAAAGCATGATGGTGAATTCAATCATCTTAGTTAAATATTATTTATTTCATTGCAAGAAAATGTATATTAATGGGTTACATACTTACTCTATGAATGCAGGAAAGCAAGGGCACCTTTTTTAAGGAATGGAAAGGGTTCATCTTCCTCCACAATCCACCTAAACACGCTATTGCGCCATTCACCCTTTGCAATTCTTCAAACACTATTCAAACTTGGTGGTTAGAGATTTTCAATTAGGAAAGCCAGGAAGCACAGGGAAGAAGATTTCAATGCAGACACTTTCCATCTCATCGATGATTAGCCATACGAGAATAAGCCAAAGTGGTATTATTATAGTTACAATAAACTAGGGACCTGTGGCGTTGGGGAGGATAGAAAATTGATGAGATTGAGAAGTTTGAATCTCACTATTCATGATTTCTTTATATCCTTCTAGCGGTGGAAGATATCTTGGACTCTAGAGAATTGAAATGAATTTAATGTGGACTATAAGTCTACAGTCTACGTTGAATAATGGATCACCTGTGAGCAGGGTCTAAGTCTTAAGACCTTATCATATAAAATAACCCTTTTTAAAACTTAGACGTCATAATGATAGTCTTCAATAAAATTTCCCTGTCACTTGATATATTTGAAAAAAAATTCCACTTGTATTTTACGTTTAAAATGGTTAAAAATGCCTAAACCAGCATCAAATTAACCCCTAATTTTATGTATCTATGAACTCATAAGAATATGTGTAATACATGATTGTCAAATAAACATGTGTCTAGGTACCCTCGAAAAGATGAGGTATGTCAGAAACCTCTACAACTATGGACCATAAACAATGATAGGAATGACCATCATGATGATTGTACTACATTCACTATATATTTTACAATGATGTTTTGTGAGTGTGAACTATTTTTTCAAGTTAGTGTCTATAAGTATTTTATTCATGTGTTTTATTACCTACTATTTATTCTTTATGTGATCTCATGGTTTTATGTTTCTTCTTATTTATTTTTGTATTTTATTTTCATTATGCTTATAATATTTATATGTTTCTTCAAATATAATATTTTATCATTTATTTTATAGTGTTTAATTTCACAAACTATTGATTACATCTCATATTAAATCGGTGCTTTGAAAAAAATTCCCTTTATGCACTCATTCAATGCTTCATTTTGATGTTTGGATATGTATTTGTAGGGTCTTTATCTTTTATTTCTTTTTGTTTTCATGTTAATAATTTTTTAATTAAAAAATAATGTTTCTAGGTATAGAAATCCCACTATGGTAGTTTTAATAACAAATATTTAGATACATTTTTATAATCATTCAAGTTTAACTAAACTTCATATTCATATCTCTCCACTCTCAAGGACTTGTAAAATATTTTAACTGTATTTTTGTACCAAAATAATGATAAGTAAATGTTCATGTAAATATAATTCACATAAAGAGATAAGATGAAACCATTACCAATAATTAAATTAACATACACAAGAGAAATACATTGACTCTTATTCCTAATGTGTGGAACTTGTAGTTTCAAATATTTGATGAGTTATTTTAGTCAGCTAGAAATATACACTTATATGTATATTCCTTTTGCATTGATTTTAGGCAAATTCTATCAAACATTAAAAATGAAACAAATCTAACATTTCATTAATCAATTAACCATATAACCTTATTTTTCATCTTTTACTATACCACCTAAATTTTTTTAGAGTCTAAAAATATAAATCTACACATTCAGTTACATGTTACATAATCAACAATTACATAAGTAAACATTTTTTAGCCTATAAATTACATTCAGTACAAATTTATAGACTTTCTAGTTTTTTCTCATCACAAGTTGATAGTGATAATTTTATGAAACTAAACAAATTAATTCCAAAACACTATTTCAGTCTTAAAAATTAAAAAATAACAAGTTGTTTTCCCCTCTTTTTAATTTTAATTAAATTTGATTACTTATCTAATCACTTTTTATAATTTTACTTTTATACTTATGCCTAAGTTAAATCTACTTATTTTAGATTAGTATAAATTCATATATCTAGTTTATGACTTATGTTTAATGCATTTTGCATATTTAATATTTAATTATGTGCATTTTAGTTAACACACAAGCATTACAATCATTCATCTAAAGAGAGAGATGCAATACATGAATTAAATATGAGTAGAGGGAGAGGCTTTTTGGCTTAATAGATACAAAAAGTATCTCCAAGTCTTTTCACACCTCTATCACTTTAGGGGTATCAACCTAAAATACAATATCATATGTTCGCTCCTTCAAAACTAATTGTGGGTACCTAGAATTTACCAATTCAGTATCTAATGGGTTTTGAACTAGGCAAAAGGGACAGCCTAAGGAAATTATCATGTAAGTTACAACAAAAATAATTAATGTGTGTATAAAAGAGGATATGATGGAGGAATGGCATACATTAAGGATATAACACTTTTGATATTTAAAAACTATGAATATGGATTTCAAATGTAATGTACATTTTTTAATGTGTTTAAGAAATATGAATCAATTATTTGTCTCAAAGATGAAAGAAATTTTAAGAATGGTAGGCTAAAAATGAATAAAATTTTAGGCATTGTACCACACTAGAGTGCACATAATTTGAAGAAGATATTGTGCCACCCAAATCCAACTAGAGGATGACATGGTGTCCATAAGACCCAATCCACATTGTTAAAATATGTAGGATCTAGTAACTAGGTAGAAGGCAAGTGACATATTGAAAAAATAATAAATATTTATAGGTATTGTAAGACCATAAATAATTATGTATAATAAGTGTTCATTATGTGACATTATTTTATAATATACAAATGAATTAGAAAAATAATTAGTATCAACGTCCACAATAAGATGAACAAGAATAGGTAATGATAAAAGAATGAGTCTTGAAGAATATAGAAATGATAAAAGCTATGATTGAATGTGTACACAAACACACACATATATATATTAGATTAAAACAGGAATAGAAAATAGTAAAAAAAATTAAAAATGGCATGATTTGATAATAAATAAGTGTCAAGGTTGAAACATAGGAAAAAAGTTAGTGATAGTCTCAAAGATTATTAGATAAACCAATATTGTGTGTTACAACCTGATTCATTATGTATGTATATGAATATTGTGTGTGTATATGAATATTGTGTGTGTTACAACTTGATTCATTATTATTTCTTATATTTTGAGTAATCTCTTAAACTCATCATCACGATGAAAATGATACCTAAATGATGACTTGAAACATCAACAATAATCATGAATCAAATTTTAAGTTCTCCATTATATGATGCTAATTTTTTTCATTGTGAAGTCTCAATTAATCAAATAAAACTTTTCCCACATACTGAACACATTGTTTGTAAAATATTTATGAGAGTGCAAAGAAGAAAGTCTAGGTGTACGAATAGCTGAGATATTAGTCTTATTTATTGGATATTAATTAATTGAAACGTATTATAAAATACCCTAAATATGTTATTCCACATTTCTCTTATATCAAACTCAAAAATAATTAAATATCAATGAAGTAGCTTGTGCTATCATCATAGTAGACTTTTTCATCATCGTTTGAGCCAAGCCAAGGGATACACTCAAACGCAAATGAATCTAAAGTAGTAAGTATCAAGGATCCATAATATAAGAGAGTATAATATTCATACAGAACACTCAAGAAATTAAAAGACAACATGTTTTGAGGATAAGTAAGTATTAGGGTTGAAGCATAGGAAAAATATGAGCAATAAACTCAGATGTTGTTAGATAAATCAATATAATTATATAAATATTGGAATAAATATGATAAGGTCAAGAGAATTAGAGAGAAAAAGAATTTAGAATGAGAACATAATGGAGAAGAAAAAAATAATAATAAATATGAAATCGAAAGTTTTATAATTCAAGGATGGGTTGCTATAGTTGGTTTCAAATATAAATGTGATACCAAGAAGCACTTACGAATCATTATGCAAGTCTTAACTATAAGTACTAATTTATGACATTGCATTAGTAGATGACACTCTATGTTGTAGATAGGAGTTTTGGTAGGAGCAAAGGTAAACCTCCAAGGAATTAAGAAGAAAATATATTTTGAATTAATATATGAACATGAGAATAAAACCTCATACATGGTATATTATAAATTTTGAACAGTTCGTACATGGTAATGGTGTATTTGACTCAGAGGAAGAGAAAGTAACATTCAAGGGAAAGAAAATATTAACACATCTAACAAACACTGCTTTTTATTTTTATTTTATTGTAGTAATTGTGTAGAGACAAAAACATAATTGACATTGGTAGAGTGCCATCAATGTATTTACAAGTGAAATATGTGATAGGCATAATTGAATGGATTGTATGGAATATAATGTAAACTATCTTGGTGCATATATGTATGTGTGTATGTGTATGTTTGTATTATACATATATATAGATTTATATATCCCTTTACACACACACACACACACACACATTACATATCAAAGGGAGTGAAATTCGAATGTTTAAAAGTCCATAGAAAGAATTGTGGTTTGTGGATTTTAAATTAAAAAGTCTAGGGGTGACAATTTCATGTGTTCATATGAATAATGGTGGATAACTGAATTATTCATTTGGGATTGACAAAGTTGTGTAAAATTTAAAACCCTTGTGGTGGATAACAGAGAAAAGGAAGACAAACTATATTTCTAATAATAATAATAATAATAATAATAATTGGTATTATATAATGAAGAATCTGGGATCTGATTTATTGTTATTGTTGACATTTTGAGCCATCTCTTCAACTCATCATCATAACAAAAATGATACGTAAATGATGAGTTGAAACATCGACAATAATTAAAAATCAAATTGTATCTTCTCTTACATAATGCCAATTCTATTCACTGTGAATTCTCAACTAATCAAATAATAATTTACTCTGACACCGAACGCATTGCTTTTAAATCTTTACGGGAGTGCAAAGAAGCAAGTCTAGGTCTACAAACAGCTGAGATATTAGTTTTATTTAGTGGATACAAAGTACTTGAAACGTAGTAGAAAATACCCTAAATACGTTATTACACCTTTCCCTTATATCAAACTCAGAAACGGCTGAAGATCGGTGAAGTAGCATGTGCTGTCATCGCAGTAGAATTTTCCGTCTTCATTGGAGCCGAGGCATGGGAGAGACTCAAACCAAATTGAATCTGAACCTATGCTGTCATCGCAGTAGAATTTTTCGGGACTTGTTGTTTTGTCGTTACCTGTTGTTGGACATTCTACTCTCTCACGAGTACTGTTGAAATGGGAGTAAACTTCTGCTGTTTCATGCGAAGAAAGATTGAACTCATCTGAATCGCCATTGTATGGATGTTCTATTTGTTTTGGTTCCGTGGGTCTCGAGATTGAATCTCTTTGAAAATTTAGTTTACGAGGGTGTAAACTAAATTGTTTGGACGATTCAGATGCCAATACAGTCACAGCTGGCTTATCTTTTCGCTCTGACTTATCCATGTCTTTGCACTCCAATTTCTTGTTCAGATGAATATTCCAGAAGTTCTTTACGTCGCTGTCGGTTCTCCCCGGCAAACGTGCGGCTATCAACGACCACCTGCACAAAATCTTTTTTTTCTCAACTTTTTGATCCATTTGTCAACCTTGGTGAGAGGAAAAACTCTTGCTAAATCGTACCTGTTTCCAAGCAGTTTATGAAGTCTTATAATGAGCTCTTCTTCGTCTGCTGAAATATGGCCTCGCTTCAAATTTTGACGGAGATGATTCATCCACCTCAACCTACAACTCTTTCCGCACCGCATTAGACCTGCACACAATATAAAGTTATAAAAGTGAAATAAATTTTGATCCTTCAAAATATGTGCAAAACTAGGTGAATCCCATGCAATTTGAAAGTCTATTTTTGAGCAAACAGAAAAAGTGTAGCTAAAAACATAAACAAGTCGGATAATAATACTGAAAAGATATAAGTTCAACCAGCTTTTGCGGGGAGAGTACTCCAACGCCCCACACCATTGGCTTCGATATATGATCTCAAAAGCACATCTTCTTCTGGTCTCCAACGCCCTCGGTTAAGCCCATCAGAACATTTCTTTCCTGTCATTATTGCACACGCTCTGCACTCCTAGCCGATCTCGTTCTTTATGAATTTGTGAACAAGCAACTCGTTGATTTTATAGGCTGATTTCACTGAGTTAATTCATGGGTTGGAGTTAATTCATGGGTTGAACGTTGGGTACAACTGGAATTTACATGAATGGGAATAATAGTAAAAGTGTAATGATGTCAGAAAACAGAATAATAATAATGAATAACGCGATATGAACTTGATGACATAGCTACCCCTCAGTCCTGAAATCGTGTCAATCAAAAAATAAAAATAAACAGCGAATGCGTTCTGTTGACTGTTGACTGAGATTAGATATTCATTGTCCAGTCGGAACACGGTGATTTTTGACCTGAAATATGTGCACCTTGAAATTTGATCTACTTTTACGTTAAAAAGCTGAAAATTGTGTACAGTAAACGTCGTCTCTTTCAAATTATGGCAAGCATTACCTCAACTCAACTCAACCGCGACAACATCGAACACTACAAAGCATCCGAAATTATTTATAATGTTATTTTATCGAACCCAAAAAAATGATTACTTCCTAGGGAAACGTTTGTTTATAATATTTTTTAAAATGGCATCGACAACAACGAAGTTTGGTCATATTTTAGCGTTGAAATGATTAAGTACTCGAAGCTTTTCTTTAAAAACAAAAGTAGTGTTAGTACAAACAAACTACTTAGTACAGAACTATTATAAATATGTAGTTAGAGTTTACGTATAATTATTCGTTTATATGTAATTGGTCAATGTATAATCATTTATTGTGGTGGTGGTGTTGGTGGAGGACTTTTTAACTGAATGAATATTTGTTTAGTTTTAATTAATTTTTAAATTTGAATTTTTATATTATTTTAATAATTATAAAGTTTGATATTGAAAAATAGTAGAATATTTTTTAACCGTTTTTATGAAATATTTTATTTACTTGTCAATGATTAGATGATTTTTTTATTTCTAAAATTTTGAATTTATTGCATAAAAGTTTTCAGAAAATAATGTGATGTTAGTTCCCAACATTAATAAAAAGTTTTCGTAGCATTTATCTTTTAGATAAATATTTATTTTTAAATCTGAATTCCTTATTTTACAAAATAATTTGTAGTGTATTTTTTCTCTCAATTTTTTTCTTTCTTTCTAAATTTCCATTTACCTATCCAATAAAATGACACTTTTTTTTTAATTTATTTGTCTTATTAGTTGAATCTAATTTAACAAAGACATAAGGGATGGATAAAAATTACATAAATTTAATATTCAACACATAATAATACCCATAATTTTTTTTTCAACTCTTGTTAATATGTGACCATTATTCTATTAACCTATAACTTAGCCTCCAAGTTTCATAAAATTGATAAAATATTTGTAGGTACTAGTCGATATGTGGCCCTTGTTAACCAAATATTTGCTTTACTGTTAAGTATCATGCGGTCCCTATTGACCACTTTTGGCCCTACAGGCCAAAATCAGTCTCCTTCTTCCCCCGTTGTTTTGAGCCAATTCAAATTTTGAGTTGCACAAGTCTTTCAGCAAAAAGATGAACCAACTCAAAGAATGAAAGGGATTTTACAAAGCTTCTTCGGATATTTTGTTCAAAGAAATTCAAAAGGAAAGAAAGCGAAAATGATTCAAGACACTTTTTCTTAAAGTTGGAAAAGTGGTTCAACGTCAAGTTCAACGACATGATATTTCCAAGAGTTAAGAACTTTGAACCATTGAATTGTTGAACCGTTGAACCATTGTTGGTTCAATCGGTTGGTTCAATCGAATGGTTAAAACAGATGGTTCAATTAGCAGGTTCAATTAGTTTGTTCAGTCAGTTGGTTCAATTGAATGGTTCAAACGGTTGGTTCAATAGGTTGGTTCAATCAGTTGGTTCAATCAGTTAGTTCAAGTGATCGGTTCAATCGGTTAGTTTAATCGAGTGGTTAAGTCAGTTTGGTTCAAAGCGGTTGGTTCAAGTGGTTCAATTGGAAAGTTCAAAGGAGTCTTCCAAAGCTCGAAGGACAAGTGCCCTTGTGGAGGGCAGTCAAGCACAAAATGGACCATTCCAGCAAGCTACAGGGGGCACTTAGGTGTAAAAAGGACCTTTGTAACTTTTCTGAAAGGTAATTTTGGAGACCAAACAACCCTTGCAGAGGGCAGGGAACATTTATGAAAGGATCAAGGAGAAGGCCGAAAGGGTAAGGTTTTCTTCAGAAAAGCAAAGGCCAAATTTCTTCAGACAAAATGTCCAAAGGAATTCTTTTAGACAATTTGTCCGAATAAATTCACAAAGTAAAAAACAAACAAGGAATTCTTTCATTAAAAATTCCTGCAAAAAAATGAACAAAGTGAATTCTTTCATACAAAAAGTCTGAAGGAATTCCTTCAAACATTTTGTTTGAAGGAATTCATCTAATAAAAAATCCCAAGAGAATAAGTGAGAAAGACACAAAGGAAAGGTTTCCTTCAGGCAAAATGTCTGAAGGAATTCCTTCAGACATTTTATCTAAAGGATTTGAGGCCAAAAGGAGCCTGAAGGACCCCGAAGGGCAACTGCCCTTGCGAGGGACTCTCGATTGCCAAAAGGAGGACCTTCCTCAAGGCCCAAAGGGACACCTTCCCTTCAGGAGGTTCCAAAGATAAAAATATGAAGGAAAGGAAAAGTTGAAGGAATTGACCAAGGGGTGATGGGCCTACAGACGTCAAAATTGAGCATCATGGACTAGCTGTTAGATTCCAGACATCTGATGACATCCCCATAGACGTCAAGTTCAGGACAATAGACTAGTCATTGGCTATCAAATGGTGATGGGTGCACAAATGTCAACTTTGCAAAAATGAAATAACCATTGGTTTTTTAATGAAAGGCACGAACCCAAAGGAAGGCCGAAAGGAAGAGATAACCAAGAAAGGAGCCCAAAGAGCCAAAGAATTAGCAGAAGATAGCCCCCGAGGGCCGAAAGATCCAAAAAAGATAAAGCCAAAAAGAGACAAAAGAGCCAAGTGCAAAAACAAACAAAACAATCTAAGTGGCAAAGGATGGTGTTGACTAAATGAGTTACTCCAGCGGTTGACACAATATCTGCCAAGTGGTCATCAAGGAGCACAAACAGTGAATGGTGCGACATATTTTTTCTTCACTTTGCATTTATGAGTAGACAAACCGTGTGAATCCCTTAAGGGAGTGGTTTTGTTTGTAAAAAAATGGCATGGGCCATGACATCACATATGGAATTTAAAGTATTTTAAATGCCTAAAGACAAAACTAGAAGCTGACACATCATTGTTTATCAGCGGCTTCCTCTTCCCAATCCTCTCAGCACAGTGGGCCACTTGTCAAAGGGTGCCAATGTGTTTTCCAAAAGAGACACTTTTTTCTTCTTCTTCTTCTTCTCTATATATATTATAATCTCTCATTTGAGAAAGATATCTCTTGGCTTATAAGATGGACCTCTGCCAGATTTTACCTTGAATCAAGACATAACACTTTTACCTCCATTTGAGCTTACGCTTTTGCATATGTCTATGGCTTTGTTTTGTGTTAAGTCATTTATCTTTTATGCTTTCATAGGACGATTCTAGTATGTCTAGTGTATTGTGAAGTTTATTATTTTGTAGGTTTGCCAATAGTGTCTATAGAAGAGTATAGGCGCATGTGAACAGGCTACCATAGTGTGTATTAGAACACATCTGGTAGTTCTTCCTCCCTATATCTCAAGCGGACCCCTAGCTCACTAATGTAGAAGAGTCTCTCATATCAAATAAAGTGTATGCCAGCTTGTTCTTGGTGGAAAGTGTAGGCTCAAGCTAAGTAGATCAAGTATTTTGTGTATCACTACTTTAGTTTATGTTCTATTTCAGTCATACTTCTCTCTTTTAACCTCCCCATTGATAGTAGTAAGAAATCCAGGACCACAGAGATACATCAAAGGGAGCTAGCCCTTATCTAAAGATTCTTCCCTCAACTTTTCCCAACCCACAGCAAGAGAGGAGTCTCCATTGTGTCACGTGGAAGATGGGAGCTCAGCCTCCTATCAAGGGTGCAATCCACCGTGTCAACAGTTTTTGGCACACCTAGTGGGACCACATTTTAACACTCAAAAAGGTTCTAAGATTGGTATTGGTCCTTGTTACAACAAAATGAACCATTAATATAGCATCTGACATTTAATCAAGTGATCGTGGGATAATTTTTGTCTAAAAAGTTGAAGAATTTTGGTGTGCTCTTCAACTATCCAGCCTTTGGAGGCTTTTTCATCAACACCAATAGTGACTCTGAGTTAAATCACTTGGTTAAGCAGTCTTGGTGCCATCAAGAAATTGTATTTTAGTATGTGTGATTCCATTGCTCAAAACTATGGACCTTGTTTTTCTTCATATAGTTTTGATCAAGCTTAGGTTGTTCATGAAATCACCTCAAGTAATAAAGATGCATACGGTTATGAGTTTTGCACTTTACAGGTCCAATATTACTAGTCTCAGCCCTATCATGAGCTATATCAATCTTATGCCTAGTCCTCTTAATGTGTCACTTCTCCTACTCAACCTAATATCTTTGCCAATCAACCCATTTCCACCTTAAAACAAGCACTGCTAGGATATGAAAAGTATATAGTGGAGCTCAACACCAGAAGGGGATGTGGCCAAGAAATCCCTGATGATGTCATCAATCAAGTGAGAAATGCACTAGATCTGGTTAAGAGTGAATGGACTCCCATTGAAAGAGCCAATTGGTAAAGCTGTATAAATGAGATGCTGGATGTGAGTGGTTTGATTGCATCTTTGGAAGTGAGGCTAAGTATTCATGAGAGGAAACCTTACCAAGTCTATCAACCTACATAACTGCTACCTAAGTTTCATATCAGTCATACGTAGCCCCTGCTCATGAGCCAAGTAAATCCTGTCAAAGTCCTTTCCCTAATCATGTTGAGGAGAGTCTCAAAATAGTAAATCTTATTTTTAAGGCCAAACTTGATAAGCAAATTGAATTGGAAAATCTTAAAATGTAGCAACCTACATTGGCAGGAAGGGAAGTGGAATCCAAACCCTCACTACCCTCTCACATTACAACCCTATCACCCCAAAAAGAGTTGTCCAATCAGAATATCATGAGCTAGAGTAGGGTAGTTGAGTCATGGAACAACAAAGAGGAGAAAGACATTATCCAAGAGTGTGAGGTAAAAACTGAGGGTACTCCTTTTCAAGTCCCTCCCAGCCTTCCTTAGGAGCTTCTTATATTCCATTGCAGCCTTCATGCACTCCCCATTTCCATGATGATTCCTATGAGCTCCAAGAAAGACTCTTTCAAGAAAATCAAGCTAGGCAAACTGAGGAAATAGAGGTAAAGGAAAGATTGCTTAGTGAAGGAGAGATGGAGGTTTTAGACCTTAGAGAGGAGCCTACGATAAATACACCCCTGCTATCAATCCTCAGGTCTCTCAAAATGATGTCAAAATTCCAAATTAGAGGAGTGCCTATCATGAACCAACTTGGGACCTTGAAGAAGATGAATCTACTTGTACTCATCATGACAATACTTGTGAACACCAAGAAAGGCTCTTCCAAGAAAATATAGCTAGGAAAATTGCAGAATTGGAATCTAGAATGAGGTTCCTTAGCCAAAATGTGATGTACAGTTTAGATTGAGAAAAAGATCCTACATTTGAACACACCCCATCTACACCCCTCCAAGGAAGCTATCAAGCCACATCTGATATAGATGAATTTTTAGCCAAATGGAAGGAGGAGAATCATTTGATTCTAGCTCAAGAACTACCTCCTCTTCTACATGGGTTTAATCATCAGCCTTCCACTTCATCCCTTCTCAAGGATGAACTTGTTTTGTAGGAGGCAAGTGAAAAAGAGAGGATCCAATTTGCAGCTGCCCAGGAGGCTATCATGAGTGACAATGAAGATGAAATCATCATGGATGCTCCTTTTAAAGACGTCATCAACAATGGAGAAGACACAAGTCATGCGTACATGTGGATTTTCCAGCAATATGAGGAAAGTAAGCATGGTGACCTCTCTCCTTCCTTGTTTGATGAACTTCCTTGTTGCTTTGATGAGGAGGATGACCATGCCATGGAACCTAAGTTGGAGGAGGATCAGGAGGATGTCTTTGAACAACTAGAGACTTTGGTCTTTAAGTAGGAGAAGGAGAGGCATATCCACCAAGAGGAAAGCTTTGAAGAAGAGAGCCTTGAACAAGAAGGTGATGTTCTATGGGATGAGCAATCAGTTTGTGATTCCATTCCATACATCACAATAGTCACCCTTCTTCAAAAAATCCACAAGGGAGACAAGGATGAGTTTGATAGGGTCTACAATGAATTAGAAGGGAATGAGTCAAACCATGATGCATGTCAAAGGGACTATGCATATCAAAGGGCTTATGGTGACAAGCTAGTAGCCATTGATTGCTTGGTAAAACATGCTAGCATGAAGAACCATCATTTAACAAGCTTCTAAGAACAAGAAGAGTACATATATGTTGGAAGCATGTTTGAATCTGATCCACTTGAATGCAAGCCAATCAAGGTGGCATGAAATAAGAGCATGTCACCAGATCTCCATTCCATTTAGCCACTTGTCTAGCACCATAAGTTTCCTTGCCATGAAGGAGACTTAAGAAATTTTCACTTTGATCTAGGAGGGAGGCAAATATACCTGGTTAGCTATACATAATAGTTTGTTTTTAGTTTATCTTTCCCTATTTTTTCTAAGTGATGTTTTTCACAAGTAGTGTTTTTAGCCTTATGTGTGTTTTCCTTTGTGTTTGGGGTAAAAGCTTCATGATTGATTCTTGGATCTATCAGGGCTGTTGCTAACTTTTTTCAAGTTACATTATGACTCCATGCCTAATGGACCTTTAAGGCTATTGGCCTCTAAGCACAGCAAGCATGCTTCCCCTAGGAATTGCCAATTTGTTGACCATTTTTGGCCCTGCAGGCCAAAATCAGTCTCCTTCTTCCCCTGCTATTCTGATCCAATTAAAATTTTGAGTTGCACAAGTCTTTTGGAAAAAAGATGAAGTAGTTCAAAGAATGAAAGTGCTTTTACAAAGCTTCATCGAATATTTTGTCTAAATAAATTCACAAGGAAAGAGAGTGAAAATGATTCAAGACACTTTTTCTTAAGGTTGGAAAAGTGGTTCAATGTCAGGTTTAGTGACATGATATTTCCAAGATTTAAGAACATTGAACCATTGAATCATTGAACCATTGTTGGTTCTATCAGTTGGTTCAATTGAATGGTTCAAACAGATGGTTCAATTGAGTTGTTCAATCAACAAGTTTGAGCAGTAGGTTCAGTCAGCTGGTTGAATAGAATGGTTCAAATGGTTGGTTCAATCGGTTGGTTTAATCAGTTGGTTTAATCAATTAGTTCAAGTTATCAGTTCAATCAGTTGGTTCAATCAAGTGGTTTAGTTAGTTAGATTCAAAGCGGTTGGTTCAATTGTTTCAATTAGAAAGTTCAAAGGAGTCTTCCAAAGCTTGAAGGACAAGTGCCCTTGTAGAGGGAATTCAAGCACAAACTAGACCATTCTAGCAGGCTGTGAAGGGCACTTAGGTGAAAAAAGGACCTTTGTGACTTTTTTGAAAGGCAATTTTGTAGACCAAACAACCCTTGTGGAGGGCAAGGAACATTTATGAAAGGATCAAAGAGAAGGCTGAAAGGGTAAGGTTTTCTTTAGATAATCAAAGGCCAAATTTATTTAGACAAAATGTGTGAAGGAATTCCTCCAGACAATTTGTCTGAAGAAATTCACAAAGTAAAGAACAAAGAAGGATTTTTTTTAGAAAAAATTCCCACAAAAAAATGAATGAAGTGAACTCTTTCGAACGAAAAGTATGAAGGAATTCCTTCAGACATTTTGTCTGAAGGAATTCATCTAATAAAAAAGATTGAGAGAATAAGTGAGAAAGACACAAAGGAAAAGTTTCCCTTGGGTAAAATGTTTGAAGAGGCTAAAAGGAGCCCAAAGGAACCTAAAAGGCAAGTGCTCTTGTAGGGGACTCTTGTCTTCCAAAAGGAGGACCTTTCTCAAGGCCTAAAGGGACACCTTCCCATCGTGAGGTTCCAAAGACAAAAAGCTAAAGGAAAGGAAAAGCTGAAGGAATTGACCAAGGGGTGATGGGCCCATGGAAGTCAAAGTTGAGAATCATTGACTAGCCATTGGATTCCAGACATTCGATGGTGTCCCCATAGACATCAAGTTTAGGACAATAGACTAGTCATTGGCTTTCAAATGGCAATGGGTGAGCAGATGTCAACTTTGTAGAAATGAAATAATCATTGTTTTTTTAATGAAAGGCATCAAATTAAAGGAATTTAAAGGGTTTAAGGCCAAAAGGAAGAGACTACCAAGAAGTGAGCCCAAAGAGCCAAAGAATTAGCAGAAGATAGCCCTTAAGGACCCAAGGAGTAGAAAAGACAAATCCAAGAAGAGAAAAAAGACCCAAGTGTAGAAATGGAAAAAATAGTCCAAGTGGCAAAGGAAGGTGTCGACTAAAGGAGTTACTCGAGTGGTTGACATAGTATCTGCCAAGTGGTCATCAAGGAGTGCAAACAGTGAGCAGTATGACTCATTTTTTCTTCACTTTGCATTAATGAGTAGACAAACTGTGTAAATGCCTTGAGGGAGTGGTCTTTTTTTAGATAAATAGTGTAGGCCATGACTTCACATATGGAATTTAATGTATTTTAAATGCCTAAAGACAAATCTAGAATTTGACACAACATTCTCTATCAGTGGGTTCCTCTTCCCAATGCTCTCAACACACATGGGCCACTTGTCAAAGGGTGCCAAAGTCTTTTCCAAAAGGGGTGCTTTTTTTTTCTTCTTATCTATATATATTGTAATCTCTCATTTGAGAAAGATATCTCTTGGCTTGTAAGGCGGAGCTCTGCCAGATTTTACCTTGAATCAAGACATACCATTTTTACCTCCATTTGAGCTTACGCTTTTCCATATGTCTATGGCTTTGTTTTATGTTAAGTCATTTTTATTTTATGCTTTCATAGAATGATTCTAGCATGTCTAGTTTATTATGAAGTTTCATCTTTTGCAGGTCTGCTAGAAGTGTCTACAGCAGACTATAGGCGCATGTGAACAGGCTACCATAGTGTGTGTTAGAACACCTTTAGTAGTTCTTCCTCCTTGTATCTTAAGAGGACCCCTAGCTGACTGATGTAGAAGAGTCTTTCATATCAAATGAAATGAATGCCAGCTTGTTCTTGGTGGAATGTGTAGGCTCAAGCTATGTAGATCAACTATTTTGGTGTATCACTGCTTTAGTTTAGGTTCTATTTCATTAATCTTTCTCTCTTTTCACCCCACCATTGTTAGTAGTAGAAAATATAGGACCACAAAGATACATCAAAGGGAGCTAGCCCTTATCTAGAGATTCTCCCCTCAACTTTTCTTGACCCACAACAAGAGAGGAGTCTCCATTATGTCATGTGGAAGACGGGAGCTCAGCTTCCTATCAAGGGTGAAATCCACTGCGTCAACAGTGCCCATTACAATAAATTCAACTTTTTACTATTTAATAATTTTATTTACAATTATAAAGGAGAGGGATCATCTAGAATAAAAATTTAATAACATGTCAAGTGATAGAGAGAGAGGTAGAAAAAATAAGAATGATCATCTTAACAGCCACATGTCTATGACTGCACTACTCAGACATTATTTAGAAGATAAGGGAGAAATATGAAAGAGAGTATCAATAATCATATGACAAATACTTGACCATTTGTATGTTAAAGAGTGAACATACCATTCATAATGAGAAGGAGGAAGATAAGCTATTTTGTCATACATAAGGTTCTGACTACATCACGCACATGTTGAGCAATAAATCCCCAACTACACATAAAACTTGAAAAATAGAATACATATTTAAGAATATCAATATTTTTTCTTGATGAAAATTGACATTTGACAAGACCTTAATCATCATTTTATCTCATCTTTTTAGTAATGCCTATCTTAATAAGATAATTTTTTTATAAATTCAAATTATTTAATAAGTGAAATGATAAAACATGGATCTCAAATATCAATATTTAATATGATTGATTGATTTCACTTTCTCTAAATGGAAATGACATAAGGTATAATAATACATAACTTGTTTTAGCTATATACAAGTTGGAGACTATGGGAAATTTCTAGGAAGGGTCAAAAGTAGATTGTGACTCATTAATATCAGGGATCGAGTGTTTGAAACTACATGGAATAATTTGTTATTCTATATACTCATACAATAGTTTATATAATCCTTCTTAATCCATGTTAATAAATGTGAATTATGATTTTTTATTTAAACATAGGCCAATGTGCATGCTTGTAATATTTTTATGTGTGATGTCAAGTGTTTACTAAGAAAACATTTATCCTCTTTGAAACCCTAGATTCAGTTTCAAAAATAGTTTTAGTCATGTAAAAAATGATGAATTTGGTTTGAACTGATGTCAAACACACTCTAATGAATGGATGATTATTTCTTGTATCTCTAATACTCCAAAGAGAGAAATTAATCACATGTATCTCTCCCCTCAGGTGTATGTGTGAAATGGTGATTTTGTAATGAATGCAACTTATAATCAATATTATCTTACTTGATAAGTGTGATACCCTAATTGGATTATGTGCTTTAGAGTTGGATAGGGCATACTCTTTGTGAATCATCTATCAATTGATAAATCTAGGGTAATCTATTATAATTTCAAAGTGTGTCACTTGTGTGTAACACACCCGCACCCGGGTAAACTTTTTAACGTGACCGGTATTATAATGTCAAAGTGAAAACATAAGCTTTATTACTATTTTTTTGACAATTTAAGAATATTAAATAGCATTAAAACTATTGTATATTCATATGGGACTCTTTTCATAATTTTATCATGTTATTAGCATCCAAAATGTATGGGATGACCCATAAGGATGGTTTTAATTTCAACAATGATTATTGATTAGCACAAAGATGAGTCCATTAAGGTTGGAGGCCTATGAAATTCAATAAGATTTTTAGTATGAGAAAATTGTCTTAATGGCAAGAATATTGTTCTAATGATTTGATGACACATAATGTATGATAAAGAATAGGCTAGAAATAAGCTATCAAATTACCGTAGTTGACTAATAGCCAATCAATAAGGTCAAACCCATAGAAATAATGTCAATAGGATACAAGGGTATCCAAGATATATATGTGTATGTATAAGTCATATAAGGAAGACATAGGTCAAGACTAACATTATAAAGTCTTTCATAGACATATTTTAGTATGTATAAATGTTGCAATTCTATTATAGTATTGAAATTAAATTTAATGCCAAAGTAAAGGGATAAATAGATGTATCTTAATGTGTAAACATACCTTGTATATAAGAAAATACTTAAAATGTGTATATTGATCCATGCAACATGGTATGCAAATGTAATAATAAATATCCTTTTGTGAAATAAAATATGAAATGAAAATTAATTTTTAAAAATATAAAATGTAAATAAAGAAGACACATGTAAGTGGGAAAAATATATTTCTTGATACCATTTTTTTAAATGACCATTCTTGATGAAGCATTAGAAAACTATGCTTCTTGTAGAAGCATTTGATGAATTGGGATTTTTGCTGAAGCATTAGATATTGAGGGTGATCATGCCATAGTGGAGAAATTTACTAAG
Source organism: Torreya grandis (assembly GCA_037957365.1). Classification (NCBI taxonomy): domain Eukaryota; kingdom Viridiplantae; phylum Streptophyta; class Pinopsida; order Cupressales; family Taxaceae; genus Torreya; species Torreya grandis. The sequence goes on along the minus strand of JARHVA010002710.1, from coordinate 799,026 downwards.
GCAAGGTCCATGGGTTGGTAAAATAAATTAATCAACACTAAGGACTAGTACTAGACCATTGGGTGATGTTGAATGTCAACTACACTACTCATTTAACTTATTTTGAACTTTGAAATGGAATGGTGGGATTGTAATAAATTGAAGTTAGTGAATAAAATAATGAATATGGAATTATAGATTCAATATGCAAATATTGGTACCATAAATGTCACATCAATGCCACACTCTTGAAAATATAAAGTATAATATTTTTTACATGAATAATGATCATGTCCCATAATCTAATCCAATTGATGCCAACATAAATTTTATTAATACCAGATACATGAATATAATTCTTGCCCCAAATCTTTTCTTACTAATGCTAACATAATATAGGATATTGTACATCTAGATCCCAATTTTTCACTAATTTTAAAAATATATAAGGTTGAAACTTATTTTTTTGTAAAATGTGTGCATACACATTGTCTATGTATCTAAAACAAGTCTTAGTCTATAACTAGTTTCCTTATAATTGGAACTAAACTAATAATCTAATAACAATATAGATTGTATAAAACGTGCAATCTTCCCAAAGTTTAAATATATTATACATGAATGTTGGAATCCCATCGACAAGCTCACTAATATGCACTCCTTTTGATATAAGGAAAATAACATGCCAATTACCAGTCTTAGAATAAAAGTGTTAACTACAACATTCTATACAAAAATATGTAGTCATTTATAAGCATATGAAAACATGTTGATTATATGTCATCATAATATGAATATATGAACAAAGCATATGTGAGACATGTAGTGTAAAGCATACAAGTGTCATATCAAGATAGATATATAAAATAAGCATGCAATAGTAACAATCATTGACTAGTCAAATGCATTAGTTGCCTTTCCTCTTTGATTTATGATCTAATAAAACTTAGCTGTTTGGTTTGTGTTTCTGAGTCATGGGCCTCTGATATCTCTATCTAGGATGGATCCTACACTAGTTTCTTATGGGAATTTTCTTTCATTTATATTGGGATCCTATTGGGAACCTGTGGTCTTTTTTTGGTTCTTCCCCTTTTATGTCTCTTTTGGGATATATCTGTGACTTTTTAGTGAGTTATTTCTATTTTATCTTTTGAGATCCAAAGGAAGATCTAAACCTCCCATTATGCCCAAGGCTACATCCCACACCAACTATCAAAGGTGGGATTAACTTGATCTAAAAAATAACTGATATAATCATTGGATAACAAAATATGAAGGAAGATGCATGATATGATTCATATTATCAGAAAAAATTACGGACGTGGGTGATATACATCACCAAACCATAAAATCATTAAACTAAATATAAAATCCAATCTTTATCTACTCATAAGCACATGATGTCATGCATATGACATACATAATAAAATACCAAATAGTATCACTCAATGTCACATAAGTTAAGAGTAACAAAAAATAGATAATTTAGTGTTACATAACGTAAGATCCAAAATAAATAATCATACATTGAAACTTCAATCAATCAGAACTCACATAATAGGGAAAATGCTCAAATGGAGAGACATTAAATGGAAACTTTGTCAAGAAAAAGTCACATATTAATGGAAGGGCCTAAATAAATAGACATATACAATGATACATTGAATAAAAAAAGTTAGATAAGAAAGAGAAAAACACATAAAACATGATCAACAACTAGCATATATAAAATTAAACATTATCAGTATGGCATATAAAAAGTCAAACTAATCTACACCATAAATGTATACCAATTTTAAAGTATATTAAAGTAGAATATACATGAAATGTAGCATTATAAATAATATAAGCAAGAACAAGGCATGTCTAAGAAATATATGTAGTCCAACATAATAAATAAGAAATGTCATAGGAGGATATAACTTATAATAATGTCACATGTGGAACTATAACGAACTTGAATAATATCAAGACAATAAAATTATCAATAAACAAATATTTTCAATAATAACCAATATTAATTCATATTGAATGATTAAAATAATTAAAAACCCTACATAAATAAGCCTCAACTTGGACTTAGAGTTGAAATACAAAATTTGAAACTCTAAAGAAAATAAAACTTGACCTACTATTTTTAACAACTATTATTTTTAGTATGTTTTGAATGCAAGTGTGTGAAACTCTAAAACTAACCTATCAAGTGAATTCAACTGAAGTTCACGAGTAGTCATTTTTTTTTTTTTTTTTAGAAATTTAGAAAAAGAGAAAATAAAATTAAACTACAATTTTAGACCCTCAAATGGCCCCATAGGTCTTCCAAATAATCTAAAAATGTCCCATAAATGGAAATAAAGGTTATGGATGCATTGAACTTTTTGAGCTAGTCATTTTAGTATGAATATGGGTTCAAATAGAGCTATGGATTAAAACATATGGATTAAAAATTTGAATTTGGTTGAAATTATAAATATGATACCATAAATCACTTTGTAGACATTATGAAATAGAAAAGTATAGGTACCAACTTATGATATTGCATTATTATATGATAATCAATGTGCTTGATAAGAGTATTGGTCAGAGCAATAACATTTTGAATTGATATAAAAATATGGGAATAATACCTCATACTTGGTATAGTTTTAGTTTTCTAATGATTCATACATTCTAATGGATTGTTTGATTTAGAGAAAGATAAAACAACATTTGAAGGAAATGAAATAATAACACATCTTACAAATATTGCTTGTTATTTTTCTTTTATTGTAGTAATTATGGATAGACAAAATTTTATTTGATAGGAATAGATTTCCATCAATGTGTTTACAAGTGAAATTTATGATAGGCATAAAGGAATGTAATATCTTGAATATAGTATAAAATATATTGGGGCAAACACAAACACATACATAACAAAGGGAGTGAACTCAAATGTTCGAATGTCCACAAACAAGTTGTTATTTATGGAATTTGTAATAAAATTTATAGGAGTCGTGGCTTCATGTGTTCATATGAATAATGGCAAATAACCAAATCATACATTTGGGACTAATGAAGTTCTATAGAATTTACAATCATTATGGTGGATGATAACTAAAATGAAGGCAAACCATTTTTCTTATTATTAAGATAATAGTAATTGAAACTATGTTTCTTGTTAGTGAGATAGTAATAATAATAATTGAATTGATATTATTTAATAGAGACATTACAACATGATTCATTATTATTCTTGATATCTGGATCCACCTTTTTAGCTCATCTTCACAATGAGAATGATACCTAAGTGATGACTTGACACATCAACAAAAATTATGAATCACATTGTAACTTCTCCATTACATGATGACAACTTTTTTCATTGTGAATTCTCAATTAATCAAATAATAATTTACTCACACACTGACCACTTTATTTTTGAAATTTTTACAAGAGTGCAAAGAAGCATGTCTAGGTCTATGAATAGCTAAGACATTAGTCTTATTAGGTGGATAGTAAGTACTTGAATCATAGTGCAAAATACCCTAAATATGTTATTCTACATTTCCCTTATATCAAACTTAGAAATGACTAAAGATCAGTGAAGTAGATTCTATTATCATTGCAGTAGAATTTTCCATCTTTGTTAGAGTTGAGCCATGGGAGACAATCAAACCAAAATAAACTTAAATTTATACATGGATCAAGGATCCATAACATAATAGAGTAAAATACTAATATAGAGCACAAAATAAATTTTAAAAATGGCACATTTTGAGGAGAAATAAGTACAAGGGTAGAAACATAGGCGAAATGTGAGTGATAGACTCAACAGTTGTTAGATAAATTAGCACAATAATATAAATATTACAATAAACACGTGAAGGTGAATAAAATGAGAGAGAGAGAGAGAGAGAGAGAGAGAGAGAGAGAGAGAGAGAGAGAGAGAGAGAGAGAGAGAGAGAGAGAGTAATGGAATATAAAATAATAATAGATGCGCAATTGAAGTGTCTATAAATTAAGGATGGATTGATAGATTTGGTTGAAAGTATAAATATGATACCATAAAGCACTTTGTAGACATGAAATACACAATTATAGGTAGTAACTTATGATATTGTATTATTAGATGACACTCTATGTCATTGATAGGAGTATTGGTAGGAGAAAAGGTAAACTCCTATGTAATTAAGACGAAATAACTTTTGAATTGATATAAAAATATGAGAATAATACATCATACTTGGTATATTTTGAGTTTTCCATGGTTCATACATTGTAATGGATTGTTTGACTCAAAGGAATAGAAAAAAACATTTGAATGAAATGAAATAATAACACATCTTACTAATAATTCTTTTTAATTTTCTTTTATTACATTAGTTATGGAGAGACAAAAATTTATTTCACATGAATAGGTTGCCATCAATGTGTTTTCAAGTGAAATTTATAATAGACATAAAGGAATGGATTCTCTAAAATATAGTATAAAATATAATGGTATAATGGTGAAAATACACAAACATCAAAGTTATTGTTTGTGAACTTTATAATAAAAATTATAGGAGTATGGCTTCATGTATTCATATTCTTAATGGCAGATAACCCAATCATCCATTTGGGATTGACGAAGATGTGTAGAACTTAGAACCATTGTGGTGGATAACAAAAACGAAGGCAAACTATGTTTCTTATTATTAAGATAATAATAATTGACACAATGTTCTTTTGTTATTGAGATGATGATAATAATAATTGAATTGATATTATATTTTATGGAGTAGTTATGATTTCATTCATTATTATTCCTGATATTTGGAGCCATCTATTAAATTCATTATCATCATAAAAATGATACTTAAATGATGATTCGACACATAGACAATAATTATGAAACAAATTGTAACTTCTTCATTACATGATACCATTTTTTTTAATTGTGAATTCTCAATTAATCAAATAATAATTTACTGACACTGTGAACACATTGTCTTTAAAATCATTACGAGAGTGAAAAGAAGCAAGTCTAGGTCTACAAACTGCTGAAATATTAGTCTTATTTAGTGGATATAAAGTACTGGAAACGTAGTAGAAAATACCCTTAATACGTTAATCCAAATTTTCCCTTATATCAAACTCAGAAACGGCTGAAGATCAGTGAAGTAGAATTTTCCGTCTTCGTTGGAGCCGGACCGTCGGAGAGACTCAAACCAAAATGATTCTGAATCTATGCTTGGACTTCTTGTTGGACATTCTACTCTCTCACGAATATTGTTCAAATTGGAGTAAACTTTTGCTGTTTCATGCATGGGAGAGACTCAAACCAAATTGAATCTGAACCTATGTTGTCATCGCAGTAGAATTTTTCGGGACTTGTTGTTTTGTCGTTACCCGTTGTTGGACGTTCTACTCTCTCACGAATACTGTTCAAATGGGAGTAAACTTCTGCTGTTTCATGCGAAGAAAGATTGAACTCATCTGAATCGCCATTGTATGGAAGTTCTAATTGTTTTGGTTCCGTGGGACTAGCGACCGAATCTCTTTGAAAATTTAGTTTACGCGGGTTCAAATTAAGTTGTGCGGGAGATTGAGATGCCAATACAACCACAGCTGGCGTATCTTTTCGCTCTGACTTATCCATGTCTTCGCACGCCAATTTCATGTTCAGATGAATATTCCAGAAGTTCTTTATGTCGCTGTCGGTTCTGCCCGGCAAACGTGCGGCAATCAACGACCACCTGCACCAAATCTTTTATTTTTCAACTTTTGGATCCATTTGTCAACCTTGGTGAGAGCAAAAACTCTTACTAAACCGTAACTGTTTCCAAGCAGTTTATGAAGTCTTAAAATAAGCTCTTCTTCGTCTGCTGAAATATGGCCTCGCGTCAAATTTTAAGGGAGATGATTCATCCACCTCAACCTGCAACTCTTTCCGCACCGCATCAGACCTGCACACTAGGTGAATCCCATGCAATAAAATTCTGAAAGTCTAAATTTAATCGTTCAAAAAATATGTCCAAAACTAGGTGAATCCCATGCAATTTGAAAGTCTATTTTTGAGCAAACAGAAAAAGTGTAGCTAAAAACAAAAACAGGACGGATAATAATACTGAAAAGATATAAGTTCAACAGTGAATACATCGAACACAGAAACAAGTTATAACTTGCAAGGGAAACATTTGTTTATAATATTTTTTAAAATGGCATCGACAACAACGCAGTTTGGTCATATTTTTAGTGTTGATACATTTTTTTGAGTTTGTAATTATTTTTCCCAAAACGAAATGATTAGGTACACACAGCTTTTCTTTTTAAAATAATTATTATTATTATTATTATTATTATTATTATTATTATTATTATTATTATTATTATTATTATTATTATTAAATAAATATTTTTACTTTTAATTAATTTTTAAACTTCACTTTGTATATTATTTTAATAACTATAAAGTTCTATATTTAAAAATGGTCAAATGTTTTTTTAATTGTCTTTATGAAATATTTTATTTATTTGTCAAACATTAGATGATTATTTATTTCTAAAATTTTCCATTTATTGCATAAAAGTTTTCACAAAATAATGTGATGTGAGCTTTGTACATTAATAAAAAAAAAATTGTAGCACTTATCTTTGAGACAAATATTTATTTTTTAATTTGCATTCCTTATTTTATGAAATAATTTGTAATATATTTTTTTTCTCAATTTTTTCCCTACTTTCTAAATTTCTATTTACCTATCCAATAAAATGACACTTTTTAATTTTTTTTTTTTTTTTTAATCACTTAAATCTAATTGAACAAAGACATAAAGGATGGATAAAAAAATTACATAAATTTAATATTCAATACATAATAATACTCATGATTTCTTTTAACTCTTGTTAATATGTGACCATTATTCTATTAACCTATAAATTAGCCTCCAAGTTTTGTAAAATTGATAAAATACTTTTAGGTTCTAGCCAATATGTAGCCCTTGTTGACCAAGTGTTTTTTTTAGTGTTAGGAATTATGCAGTACTTGTTACAATAAATTCAACTTTTTACAATTTAATAATTTTATTTACAATTAGATGGGAAAGGGATCAACAAAAATAAAAATTTAATAACTTGGAGAGAGAGAGAGAGAGAGAGAGAGAGAGAGAGAGAGAGAGAGAGAGAGAGAGAGAGAGAGAGAGAGAGAGAGAGAGAGAGAGAGAGAGAGAGAGAGAGAGAGAGAGAGAGAGAGAGAGAGAGAGAGAGAAGAATGATCATGTTAATAGTAACATGGATATGAGTACACTATTTAGATGTTATTTAGAAGAGGGCAAGGGAGAACTAAGAAAGACTGTATCAATAATCATATGGCAAAGACTAGACCATTTATATGTTAAAGAATGAATATATTATTCATAATGAGAGAGAAAGATAAGCTATTTCAATATACATAAGGTTATCTCTACTTCACACACATGTTGGGCAATGAATCCCCATCTGCATGTAAAGGCTGAAAAATAGAATCCAAGTGTAAGAAGAGCAATATTTTTATCCTAATGGAAATTGAAATTTGATAGCACCTTAATCATCATTTTACCTATATTGTTAATAATTTATTTCTTTATAAGATAAAACTATTATAAATTTAGATAATTTAATATGTTTAATAATAAAACATGGATCTAAATATCAATATTCAATATGATTGAATGATTTCACTTATTCTAAATGGAAATAACCCAAGGGATAATAATGATGCAAAAAAAATACCCCAACTTCTGGGTGCCATAAATTTTGATGCATAGCTCTATTTAAGCTCTTCCATTTGCCAAAATGACAATGTAGAAAAGTTCATTGCTGCTCTAAGCCACTATTTCTACTTAGATTTGTTTTTTGAAAAACATTAGGTGCTAAATGCTACCACCTAAGTGTCCCAAATTGTAGATTTAATATTTTTTTTTAGATTTTCTTAATTTTTAGAAAGAGAATGGGCTTATAGAAGATAAAAGGTGCTTAATCAAGTTTTATATAGGAAAAACTTATAATGATGAAATATGGTGTGATTTTGTTCCAATGGATGCATGCCATGTGTTATTGGGAAGACTGTGGTAATTTGATAGTAAAGTAATTCATGATGGAGAAAAGAACACCTACACTTTTTGAAAAGGTAGTACAATCATAGTTTTATTACCTCTTAAAGAAGAAGAAAAGATAAAAATCATGCTATCTACTAAAGAAGTTATCCAAAATATGAAGATGGCAAGTTACTATTATGTATTAGTAGCAAAGAATCAAGACATAAAAATGGTACAAATAATAATAGAAGTAGCAATAGTGTTGAAAAAATATGGAAATGTTATGTTTGATGAGTTATTTCTATCAAAGAGAGATATTCAACATCACATTGATTTGACTCCAGGATCAGCTCTACCCAATCAAACAACTTATAGGATGAGTCCTATAGAATATGCATAATTAAGTAAATAGGTTACCAAATTGTTAATAAATAAGTTTATAAGAGAGAGTATTAATCCATGTAGACCCCCAAAATTGTTAATCCCAAATAAATATGGATTATGAAGAACATGGATGGATAGTAGTGGAATTAATAAAGTTACAACAAAGTATAGATTTCATATACTTCATTTAGATGATATAATGGATGTGCTTATAGAACAATATTTTTTTACCAAGATTTATCTAAAGAGAGGTTATTATTATATCTGAATTCTTTAAGGAGATGAGTGGACAAATGCATTGAAGACTAAGACTAGCTTATATGAGTAAATGGTGATGCCCTTTAGATTATCTAAGGCACCTAGCACCCTTATGAGGATAATGAATACAATGCTACGAGAATATATTGGTATGTTTGTGTTTATTTATTTTGATAATATTTTTATATTCATTAAGACTAAATATGAACACACAAAACATTTGAGAATGGTAATGGATTTGTTAAGAAAGGAGAAGTTGTATGTAAATTTGAAGAAGAATAGTTTTATACATAATAGTTTGATATTTTTGGGATTTTTAGTTTCAATAGATGGTGTGAAATTGAATAAAAAAAGATAAAGGCAATTGTTAAGTGACATATTACAAAAATCATTATAGAGTTAAGAAGTTTTCATGGTTTAGCAATATTTTACAAAAAAATCATTAAAAATTTTAGTAGTATTGTGACACCAATAATAGATTGCATGAGAGGAAAGGAATTTGCATGGACTATAGTAGCCACATAAATCTTTGAATTTTTTAAGAAAGAGATTATGGAAAGACCAATTTTAGAATTACCAAATTTTAACAAAGTGTTTGATTTTGATTGTGATGCTTCATTGGTGGGAATTGGTGTTGTGTTAAGTCAAGAATAAAGTATTCTACTTATAATGATAAACTATATGCAATTGTATAAGCATTAAGACATTGGAGGCATTACCTGGTGCCTAAGGAGTTTATCCTATTTATAGATGATGAGGCTTTAAAATATGTGAATACATAGAATAAGTTGAATAGTCGACATACAATGTGGGTTTCTTTCTTCTATGAGTATAATTTTGTGTTGAAACATAAATTAGGAAAATAGAATCAAGTAGTTGATGTAGTGAGTAGAAAAATAACATTATTAACTACTATGGTGAGTGAAGTAGTTGGATTTGAAGCTATCAAAGAATTATATGATACGGATCTATATTTTGGAAAGGTAGTTGAGTAATGAAATAATCCATTAATTGGTGGGACATATATTATTCATGGTGAGTATCTTATACATGAAGGTTATTTCTTCAAAGGGAAATAATTATGCATTCCAGTTGAGTCCCTATGAGATAATATAATAAGAGAGTTATTTACTGGAAGTTTGGATAGACATTTTGGTAAGATGAAGATAATATATTTGTTAGAAGAAAAGTAGTTTTGGCTAAATATGAATAAAAATGTGAAAAGGTATGTTTCTAGGTGCAAGACATGCCAGGTAGCTAAAGGATATGCACAAAATACTAGATTATACATGCCATTACCGGTTTGAAGAGGACCATGAACATATTTGAGTATGGATTTTAATTTGGGATTACCAAACACACATAGAGAGGTAATGATTTAATTTTTGTTTATGTAGATATATTTTCTAAAAAAATTCACTTCATTGCATGTAAGAAAACCAATGATGACATTAGAGTTATAGAATTATTTTTTAAGGATATTGTGAGATTTCATAGTGTTCCAAAACTATTACTTCAAATAGGGACAAAAAATTTCTAATTATTTTTTAAAGTAATTTATGTAATAATGTGGGTACTAAGCTAAAATTTAGTAGTGCACATCATACACAAGTAGATGGGCAAAAAGAAGTTATGAATATGAGTTGGCAATATTATTGAGATGCATAGTGGGAGAGAAATCTAAAAACTGAGACTTGGATTCACCATAAGATGAGCTTTGATATAAAATTTAGTGAATAGATCAACATAAAAATTGTCATTTCAAATTATTTATGCAAAAAATTCTATGGGTATTTTAGATTTGGTACAATTGTCAATTACAGCTCAAATTAGTGATGATGCAAAAGCATTTATATGTTAGAATTTAATATTTATAACATTATTAATTGCTATATAGGTTTAATTATTTTGAACCTATTATAGCATGTTAGTTTCTTTGTTATTATCAGGTAATATATTCCCATAATGTTTTTGTTATCCTTAACAATTTCGGGTTATTAGATCCTATTTTCTTGGAGGTTGTTATGCTACCTCTATGGATTTATAATAGCCAAATGTTTTATATCAAATATATGAAGAAATAATATTTTATATTATGAAAAATTATTTTGTGTATTATTTATCTTTGTATTTCATGCATTATTTTTTTATTATCTCTTTAATTTGCCAACACTCATATTATACTACCATTTATTTCTAAGCATAATGGTAGACTAAATCATTTGTATGGGTAACTTAATTATTTTCTATTATCCCATTGACAAAGTATTTGTATTTCATTTTTTAATTAATTTTTGTTATTCAAGTTATTTTTATTGTAAAAATAATAATGGACCCTCTGTATTGGTGATGGGATAAGAGGAAGAAAATCCAAAGTTAAAGCATACCTATTACTAGTAGGAGGAATCATTATCAAGATGGTGCTAATGGTGGTGGTATATTTGTGTATTATAAAAATCATTCTTAAGGTCATGATGGTGGTGTCAAATTTACTAGACTCACCTTTGATCTCTTTTAGATCAATGACTTTGCATTCTTTATGAACATAAAATCCTCCATGGAAACTTGCCTCAATTACAACTTTGCCAGATCAGTTAAAACACATCCATGAATTAATGTCATTTATCATATTAGTGTAACATGGTATATCATGGGTATCTCTATGCATTTTCTTTACTACGTAGTTATAACATTATAATTATATCTAATAATTTGGGCTCATGAATTTTGCATCAAGTTTCAAGGCTTTGTGACTTCATGTCGTCATAATATATAGATTTATGAGAAAATCAACATAGATCCTCTATAGAAAATATTCCTATTGTTTTTACCTATACTCACATTTTAACACCCCCATTCTATTCAATCTTACATAGGGTTTGGTCTTCGAATATTTTATAGAGAATAAGTTCACTCTCTTATGCCATTTCCAACATTGGAGGCTTGATCTATGCCATGAATCTTTGTGCTTATTAGTCAGATCTACAAGTCAATTTTCCATGAGACCCACCAATTATCTCCTTACATAGTGGTATTGGGAATAATAAGGTTAGTCTTATTTGTAGTTTTCTATATTAAAAACATTAAATAGTCAAAAGGTTTATGTAATTTATGATTTATTAGTTTTCAAATGTCATTTTGTTAATTAATAGTTTTTAAATTAGTCTTGTTTTATGTTTCTTGGTTTAGGCTATAATTAAAAATGTGTCAAAGTTTATTAAAATTCCAATTTTTAATTTAATGGTAAATAAAAAATTGAGTCGATAAAGTTTATTAATATTTTGAATGCCAGAGTTGTGAACCATAAATCGCATCAAAAGAGTCAAGTCATAAAAGGTATCAACATTTTTTTTTGAGTCCATTGTCAATATTTTCAATGTAAAAAATATTTTATATGGATGCATTATTAGGTGAACTTGACATCCTAAGTCACATGTGTCAATGCAAGAGTTTTGTTATCAAATTTGACGTTCGAGGGTTGATCTTTGAAGCTATATTTACTAAATAAATAGATTCATTTACTAGAGGTTGTGTATATATAGAAGTTGGAGGATAATTGACATCGTCTCATGAGTTGCCTACGATGGGGTCACATCATTGCTATGGTGATATTTTGTAGTGTATTTTTTTTATGTTGTGCATTGTGTGATTTTATTGTGTCATATGGTTTTTCATTAAAATACTAAGCATAATTTTCTAGTTTGGTACCTCTTGATGAAGAACATTGTGGGGAGAAAAAATCACTAAATTAATGCTTGGTTCTTGTAAAAGAGTTTGTGAAAATATGATAAACCATCAAATTGTATAAAAGAGAGAGAGATGTACTCCTATCACTTCCAACTTTGTGGGAATCCTGCAAAGAAAATCCAAGGTGTCACCAAGACCACGAAGCCACAAATATGGCATACCAAATCAAAGGTAAGCAAGCTATATGGATAGTGTAGAAACTTTTTATCATGTTTGAATTAAGGGGGTGTTAAGAATTAATAATGTTTAGGGGGTGAATGTTAGAATAAATATTCATAAAATTATTAATTGTTATATAGGTTTGATTATTTTAAATCTATTATAACATGCTAGTTGGTTTTTTATTATTAGGAAATATATTCCCATAATGTTTTTGTCACCTGTCATTATTTTTGGTTATTAAATCCTATTTTATAGGAGGTTTTTATTATACCTTCATGTCTATATAATATCCAAATTTTTTATATTGAATAAATCAAAAAATTATTGGTCATCATCATTGAAATGGTGACTCACCCTATCAGAGTTGATGAGGAATTCAAATACGACAAGTTAAATTTAAGATCTCTCATTTTTATCACACTTAGTGTCACTAGCAAGGTTAAACCTCAGATTCATGATGCATCAACATCAAAAAAAGTCATTGGATATTTTGTCCACCATATACAAGGTGAAGAATCAGGTGAAGATACTCCATATCCCATCAAAACTTCATCCTCTCAATATGAAAAAAGGCAAAAAAGTTGAAGAATTATTATGATAGGTAGTATAAGTATGAGTTGAATTGATTACACATGGGTAAAAGAGCAAGGACAAGCCACTAGTTTCGATCATGTTGAGAGATATCCCCTCTTAATTTCACGCATTCATCAGGATACCAAACATCATAAAGTAAGTAGTTTCTTTTGAATAACTAGTGAATCTAATTTAAAAAGAAGAACCAATTTAATCCATGAAAGAAGAGTTTGAGGATAAAGCCCTGATACATAAGAAACATCATCCAAAATTCTTAAAAATACCACCAAAGTAGACACAAATTTGAAAAGGTAAAAATATGGTATCACATTTTTTGCACAATTATGCATGATACTAATATATGCTGGTATAATACATTCACAAAAGGCTCATCCATTTAAGAGACCACATTTGAAAGAGATGAGTCACATAAATCTAAGAGATGTACTCGACGATGGAAGCAACACAAAAATTTAATGACACGAAATCAACAAGATAATGAATCTAAAGAGGAGGTACCAATAAAAGTAGAATGTAGAAGTGTAAACCTCATCACACATGAAAATAATTTGGTTGATGGACTCTACCACTAGTAAGCATTTGATAGGATGTAATGAGATATTTGAGTAAATAATAATTCAAACCATAGGAGATCAAGCTAAAATTATAGACAAGAAAGATTATGTTGTAGAAGGAATTGAAACCATCACCATTCCTCCTAAGAAATGAACTTGTACTCTCACTAAGGTACTATATGTCCATATCTTGACAAAAAATCTATTTTCTATAAGTAAGATTTTGAATCATAAGGTTAAAGTAGAGTTAATGATCAATAATGGCACGAAATCATGTCTCCTCTTATAGGATGGCCAAGTCATTTCTAGAGATTTTTTGAAGGATTAATTATTTTCCCTAGATGTAGTTTTATCTGATGTTGTTTCTCTCTCCACCTCTATGATAAAATCTAAAACATTGTGTAAATATCAATATGTGTACCTTATTATTGGTTATTTATACCATCTCATCTCTAAGGCCATGGTCCGTGGACTTCCTCAATTACCTCATCCATTGCCTATTTTCCCTTGATGCTTTGTTGGCTAAAGATATAGGGTTCTATTTGAGCTAATTTCCTCACAAACTAAGAATCACCTTGATGTGGTATATACTGATCTCTATAGACCACTGCCTACTTATTTCCCATGATTCAAGTTCTTTTAGTTATTCATGTATGATTTATATCACAAGACATGGAAGAAGAAAATCAAAGCCTTCTCTTATTTTAATGTTTTCTACCAGCTTGTTGTCACCCAGTCAAGGAGGCCACTACAAATCCTCGACGCAGATCAAAGTGGGTGGGGGAATTCACATCAAAATAATTATTTTCATTCTTTAAGTAACATAGAATAAAATAGCACCTAACTTCTCCCTATACACCATAATAGAATGGAATAGTAGAGTGATGAAATCATGCAATCATGGATATGACTCATTGCATGATTTCCATTATGAAGTTGGATAAAACATTTTGGGTAGAAGTAGTCCAAACATCTATAATCTTATCAATAGGGCACCTAAAATGATATTACATGACAAGACACTAGACGAGGTATGGAGTGGTTACCAACCTTCAATCTCTCATCTTAGACTATTTAGTTGTACATCATATATTCATATCTATACTAAAAAGAGGAAAAATATTGAACCAAAGACACACCAGTGCCTTCTATTCAGGTATAATACTACCTCAAAAGCATATCATCTCATTGATCATAAGACAAAATATATATGAAAATTGAGATGTCGTTTATGATAAACAATCTTTCAGCTCATTACCATAGAAGGAGCAAAATCATAACATATTACATAGACTATTCCCATACTTATATGATGATAATGAAGAACGTTCTCACAAAGAAGGTGAGTTATAAGGAAAATCATTCATTGATCTTAGTAATCTAGAAGATAATTCTTCATCAAACTAATAGCAACATCAACATATAAAATTAGTAGAGAGTACCATATAGGACTCCCACTTGAAATATAATCCAGAAACTTTATCAAGAATTTGGACTAGAAGACAGGTGAGACAAGAAGTTAATATTACACTGATGAGTTCAGTAGTTGATAGCACTAAACCAGAGACAATTCAAGAGGCTTTATGTCAACCATAATATAAGAAGGCCATAGATGATGAATATGTTTCCCTCATAAAAAATGGGATGTGGGAATTTGTTGATCTTCCTATAAAAAATAAATCCATTAGTTGCAAGTGGATTTTCAAGATAGTACAAGGTAGAGAGATCTATCAATAAATATAAAGCATGAATTGTTGAAAAGGGATATGCTTCGCAAGAAGGAATTGACTATGAAAATAATTCTGAACACATTAAGAAGATAAAGACCATCATAGTTGTTTATGCACTCCTACCACAAAAGGGATGTAAACTTCAGTAGATGGATGCGAAAAGTTATTTCTAAATGGTGATCTCCAACAAGAAGTATACATGACCTAGCCAGAAGGATTCATTGATGAAGATCATCCATATAAGGTATGCCATCTAATTAGGTCACTTTATGGAATTAATCAAGCACCGAGGGAATGTTATATTAATTTTGATGATCATATATTATAGCATATATTCATTTTTAGCCCCACATATACTAATTTGTATATCAAGAAGGTAGGGATAGAGATTATCATTCTTGTTTTATATATGTCTAATATTATGATCACAAGAAATTTAGATGAACTTGTTAAATAAATAAAGAATGACTTGAATAAATCCTTTGACATGATATATTTGGGGATACTTAATTATTATCGTGGCTTAGAGATATGGAAAAATTATAATCATATTTTTGTCTCATAGAAGAAATATGATAAGATGCTCTTGGAGAAATATGGGATGATAGATTATAAACCAATGTCAAGTCTAATGGATAAAGGTTTCCAACAATATCATTGTTAGGAGTCACCTCAAATAGATGAAACTTGATACAAATGGATTTTTGGGTATATCATTTACTTGACTTAAACTAGCCCAAACAAATATTTTGCTATCAGCTATCTTTTAAGATTCATGTAAGAGTCAGAGAAATGTCATTGGGTTAGATCAGATCATGTTTTGAGATATGTCTAAGGTATAGGTTATTATGGCACGAGTATAAGAATAAGCCAAATGTTTTCTTACATGGATACCTAAACTAAGACTATGATGGATTTGTTAATGATAAGAAATCAACCTCAAGGTATATTTTTCATGTCAGATTTATACCAATTTCATGGATAATTAAGAATCAATATGTAGTTATTTTCTCATCCATAGAGCAATATTACCATGCTACATAAGGAGCTATGTGTGAGGTAATTTCATTACATCACATTCTATCTAACATAGACATTCTTGAAGATCAACCACTAGTTCTCTTATGTGATTATCAGGTTGTGTTAAATCTTGTCAACAATCTAGTATTTCATGAGAGGACCAAATACATTGAGGTTTAATTTCACTATATTTAGGAACAAGTCTTCAACCATCACATTCATGTCTAGTACTACCATGTAGATTCATAGGTAGTAGATATACTCACCAAGTAACTTGATAAGGTAAAATTTGATATATCTTATGGGTAAATTTGTAAAAATAATGTAATAAAAATGGGAATCTTAGCATAGCTAATATACTACACTATTTAACTATTTTAATATAGTTTGATAAACTATTAGATGGTTTAATTTGTTTAACAATTTGGTTCATTTAATCATCATTTGATCATGTACATAGTTACTTGTTTTATGCATATTAAATTACTCAAACAGGTCTCAGCACAAATGTTTCAAATATAACCAATTTATTCATAGATGAATCTAGCAAAACATAAATACTAGTGTCTAGCACAAGTGTTAATAGACTAACAAATTTGACCAAACACATCCACATAACTACTTCCTAATTCAATCAACTCTTGATCCAATATTAAACCCTTTTTTCACCTATAATTAGTCTCATAGCTATGCAAAATACTGAACAAGCTAAGTATCTTAATCCTTTAGGTTATTTTTATTTACAAGAAATGAACTTTTCAAAAATATTATTTTACCTTTTAAATTAAGATTAAATTATAATACTATACTTCATATAATCTTAATATTTCCTTTGTTTTATCTTGTTCAATTTCACATAATCAATATAAGGTAAAATATATTCGTGACCCTGAACATTGATGAAAATATAACCAAACCATAAGATTTTATTTAGGGTTCCATCCATCATTATATGGTTTTAAAATATCTATATTTGAAGATTATTTTTGTCTCTGATTTAAAAAAATAATCGTGTTCTTGTAATGTGATTGTACATAATATTAAATAATCATATGTATAATTTCAAGAGAGCTTTTGGCTCATAGCAGTTTACAAATAGTATACATAGGAAGATAAATAGTATTTTTAGAAAGTGAATTCAATAGGCGTATTTTTCATTTGGAATATTATAATATTTTTTCATTCATTCAACTTATCATTCATTTATCATCCCATTATTTTTGGCATTACATTAGTATCTAAGGAAAAGACTTATCAATTTATTTCTTCATCCAATCCTTGTTTGGTACATATTCCATTTATGTCCAGATAAAATTAATTCAAACTCATCATATTCTAGTTTCTTACTAACACTAAAATGCACTTTTTGTATAAAGAGGATGTTTCACCTAAAAATAACTATGTTTGGTGCATTAAATTTTACACTTCAGTTTTTCTGGGAGGCATTTTCATAGTTTTAACTATTTGTCTATATTCAAACCTAAATTATAGCATATAAAGAGGCATTTAATCTACCTTAAAATTCACTTGGAAAATTTTATTTAATAATTTTCACCAAATGAAGAGGATTTTAGGCATTCATTTAACATGAATGAAGTCAAAATAATGCTAAACTATTGTGTCAAACTTGAATGAGTTATATTGGCATCTTTGAGTGCATTTCAAGTAATGAATTATGCACTTATGGTATGCTTTTTTAGCTAGTAGTAAATTTGGGGTGTGAACTTTATATAAAAATGTTGAAAGATTCATTTTTCAGTTAGTAAATAATAATTTTTAAATATTTTTTTCTCTCTTCAATATCACATTGCTTATTCAATATTAAAACTATTATGTTTCATTTATTATTATTTTTAATTTAACTTATCCTTAATGTTTTTCAAATTTAATTAGAAAACATGTATTATATTTATTTGGAGGATATTAAAATAAGAGAATAATATACATTTTTTAATCTTTTCAAACACAATAAATAAGTCAGTTTTCAAATCAAATCAATTTATTATTTTTAAAATCAATAAAATTTTGGAAAGTAATCAAATTATGTAAACATAAACAAAATCAAAATATTCAATATCAGTAGTGCCTTAGGTTTGCATCTATAATTTACATTATCACAATCAAATTAATACACTTATAACATAATATAGCTATACAAATTATGGTGATCGAATCATCCATGTTAATTTCCAAGGAGAAGTGAGTGAAATTCTAATTTTCTCATTCTATTCATTACCCATATGTGCAACTATATCTAGAGTGAAATCAAAAAATAAATAATACTCTTATTATATATTATTTGTATTTTAACATACAAGGAATTATCTTTAAGTGGGTATCTTAGATATATTTAGTAATTTTCACATACTACAATGTACCACTTACTATTATCTTCTCACATGATATAATGTCTATTTTGTATACCATTGGGTATATAGAAAGTGCAATATTATTTAAATTATAATTTTTTATATAGGAAGGGAGAGTATATATATTTATGATATATCAGTTGGATGTTATTTACAAAAATGAATTGTTTTAGAGTGATAAAGAACCATTTACTCTCCCTAAAACAATAAAAATCCATTGAATGAAAAATACTATTGGCACAACACTAATTAGGAAATATACATGGCTAATATGTTCAAGACATTTCAATAATAGACTCATCTTAAATTATTTTTGGTTAAACATCTATGATAGGGATGCCAAACTTGTTTAACTAATGGAAGCAAATAAGACACCAATAAGAAAAAATCAGAAGCATTGGCCTTGATTTATGTTTTAATTGATATAAATATTTTTAATCACATATAGGGATGTAACAATCCTTTGGAATAATTTAAAACATTTAAGTAATTATATAATTTTCACTTCGAATTGAAGTACATATAGTTATAGTTCAAATTATTCAATTTTAAGTAAAAATGGTGATGTCATGAGTTTACATTCTAAAATATGTGCAATCAAACATGTTGTTGATGTTTATGGTGTCAAAATTTTATATCTATATGACCACCTTATTATATATTAAATGTGATAAACTATATTATTATTACATACTCAACCTACATAGAGTATTTTGAAGCAAGCGATTTGTTAAATACTCCCTCTTTTGATCAACTAGATGTGAAGATGGTTAAGAGAGACAAAGAATTTTAAATATATATAAATTATATAGGTGAATGGACCTTTTATGTTAATAAAAAGTGAAACTATTCTAAGAATGCATTAAATTATATGGGTAAAGGAAAAATCAAAGGACATTGTGAAAAATTTGGAAAAAAATATCCACAATCATGAAAAGTAAAACGAAATTTTTTTTTTCCAAACATTCTAAAATAAAAGAAGTCATGAGATCCATCAGTGAAAAGCATCATTATACAATATCTAATCCTACATGGAACAAAAGTATGAAAAGAAAAAAACTCAAAACTAGATTCAACATAATTTTCTATTTAATGTGTGTTTTTCATATCAGACAAATTAATTAATGCCTAAACGAGTTTAACATTAGATAATTCCTTAGATCTAAAAAATGGTTCCACATAACATGTGAATTTATAAATGGAATTCTTTGAAGAGAATCATTAGTAAGGTTATGGTCTAGTATATTTGGCATATAAAACACGATTCGAACCTCAAGGTAAATGTTCAACTTGATTGAACTCACTATTACTACGAGACATCATTCTCCAAAATGTGTTATAATTTCCTTGGTATAAAATTAAAAAAATAACCTCTTGTGCTCATTTCAAAATAAGGCCACTAAATTCTTATTGACGATGGAGAAGTGAAGCTCACATGTAAATGTTAGAACATAGTTTTAAGAGTTTTGAATGAAAAAGTAAAATTTCTTGAACTTAGGGGTGTGAAGTTAGTTCTAGGGTTTTTTTTTTAGCATCTCAATGATTAAGTAATTATATAAATTCCTCTATTTCATGTCATATATTAACACACACTATGATAATATTCACACAATGTGAAATAATTATGTTATAGGATTTTTATCAGTACCCCAAAAATTTAAAAATTATGAACCCTGCATATTGGAAAAACATCAAAGGGAACCATTTCAAAAGTCAAAATGGAAAGATGACATAAAATTGTAGTTGGTTCATTTTAATTTTTGTTATTGATCAATTATTTCTGCTAGTGGTCAAAATTAGTTCATTTTATTCTTTTATCACAACAACATAATGACTTGGGTATATTTTATGAATAAAAATAAAAATTTCTTTAAAGATATTAAAATATTTTATAAAATGGTTCAAAATGAATCCCAATATCACATTGGGATGCTCAATATGAAAAATGGTGGTGAATTCACATCTAAGGTGATTTAAATATATCTCAAGTAAGATGGTTTTATGCATCATCTCAAATTCCATTAATCTCCTCAACATAACTGATTATTTAAGAAAATGAACAAAAATGTAGTGAACATGGTTTCAAAAATGTTATACTTGAAAGGGAAAATTTTATATTTCTAGTGACAATAAACTCAAAAAAATAATATCTCTATAACTAGTCACCATTAGTAACCCTAAAATTGAAGACTCCATAGGAAATTTAGGGTGGGCATCTCCCTTAAGTGAGATGTCAAAAAAAATTAAAATATACATGATATGTATTAATTTGAAAGGAAAAAATGAGCCAACTAGAACACATGAATTATAAATGAATGATTTTTGGATACTCAGTGTAATAAAAGTCAAACAAGTTATATGTTGATAAAATTGATGAATTTATTATAACAAGACAGTGTTCATGTATAAAACTACAAAGGACACAAGTGTCAAAACTAAGAATAGGAAGAAATAAGACAAAAGGTATTAAATATAATCATTTGTGAGTAACATGTTCAAAATGAGTATGCTTTTTAAATCTTATAGTAGTTGGTTTTAAAATTCAACTAATAAGTTAACCAACTCAAAAAAAACTATATTTAAAAAAATAATAAAAAAATAAATAAGAAAAACATATTTCAATCATAAATGACCCAATAAACTCCTCCTTGATCCAAAGGGATAATTATGATGAAAGAATTGGATAAATGAATCTGAAGTCATCACATAAACTATAACATAATTCTACATGTTGCACTACACCTCTTAGTAATAATAAAAAAATATTTTAGTTTATAAAAAATAATTCCTTATGAACTATATCAAAAAAGGCCATGAGCATGATAAAATTTTATTTATGCCCTATGATCATTCATATCTTATTTTAGTAGAACATGACCAAACCCTATCCATCTTCATTAATCCACATAAGGATCCAAATAAAATCTGGTCAAAGTGAGTACCATATATTATTTATGGTATATTTCCTTGATATCCAATAAATACTAATGAACTTAAGATGCTAGTATCCCCTTATCGCCTTGTATTATCACTAATAACTAATGAAAGATAAGTCAATGTGATATCTTCTCCTATATTGATAGCAAGGTGTGAAGTTATGCATCAAGAGAAATAGAATTAAAAAATCATATCTAATCCATGTCATGAATAACAAGGATTGAAAGACAAAATTTAAATAATATATGAAAGTATTAAAATATTCAAAAACATCTTCATCATCTTTAAGTTTATTATTCAAAATATCATAAGAATGTCAACTTTCTTGTCTGTAGGTTATTTATCATTTCATTTTTTAATTTGTTTTTAGCTTTTCCATGCTCCAAATTTAATAGATTCGATGTGAGTAATCACTTGTACAATCTAGAATGATTTTTAAAATGTAAATGTGCATTTTTTTAATTTTTTATGTTAAAACATTTTTTTGTCTTTAATGGGTTGTGTTCTTTATTTCTCTATTATTAAAAAATATCATTGAATATTAGAGTGTTTTCCATTGCTTATATTTTTAAGTGTTAATTTCAAATTTTTCAAATATTAGACTTACAATTTTTTCCTTGGTGAAAAAAGAACACAATTTAATAATGGTATTAGCATTTTGCTTTTAAACACCAAATAGATTCCAACTACATTGATTTTGGGACTTATAAAAAATTTGCAATAATTTCAACTTATATATCTAACTACACCCTTATATCTCTAAAGTTTATCTTTATTTCTTGTTTATATTAAAATAATGTAGATTCAAAAATAAAGGTTGACCTAAATATAGGATCAATGGGTTTTGATCCCTCAACACTTGTTTATTTAAGTGACTAAAAAAAATATTTTATCTAATTTGTTTTCAATCAATTTGAAAATAGGAATTCAAATTATGCTATATATCTTGAAGTTATTTGAATTGAATAAAAATTTGGATGTTTTAAAAACCTTTTAGCTAATTTATTTACTTGGATTTTATCCCAATTATTCCTTTATGGTATGTGGTGCTTTAAAAAAGTATAAAATGTTTAATCCTTCCTTTTAATCTAATGTATTTTTTTAGGATTTCTTAGTGATTTCTATAGGAAAGTTATCCTTCATGACTCTTGATAGAGTACATAGTCTTCTTTTGTACCTCTTTTACATAAATTTACATTAAATCCTTAGTCTTTGTAGGGCTTTATACATTTTTTTCTAGAATATAGGTAATCATTGATGTGAATGCTTGTGTTCCACCAAAATTCACCATGATTAAAATAATAAGGAAACTAAATTTTACCATTATGAAATTCCATACAGTCACCTCAAAATGTTAAAATGGATTAATATTCATCATAGTGTATGGAGATTCACCATAGTTACGTAGATTTATAGCTTCATCAATGATGGAGTTCATTTTATTGCCCAAAATAGGGTCTTCGAGTACTAGTAATTTATTGGTCTATCTATAACTATGAATCATTAATAAAAATTAAAAAATATTGAAACTCTTGTATCAAAAAAAAATCCAACAATTCTCTTCAAAACATCAATCCAACTCTCCTCAAATCTTCAATCTCACTTTTCAAGGATTTGAAATTGGTAGGGTTATTCAACACAAGTGATAAACACTTCAATCCTCCTTTATTGATCTATGTGGATCTGATAACACTTTTAAGTCAAGGAATTGGAGGAAATAAGATGAAATGTATGTAATATAAGCATTCCTCAATAACATGTTCAAAATAGATATGCTTTTTAATGCTTAATGCAATTGGTTTTGAAAACAATCTAACATGTTAACCAACTTGAATAAACATAATATTTAAAAAATTAATAAAAAATATAAATAATAAAAACATCTTTAGATAATAATAAGAATCCATCAATAGTTTAATCGAGTTGAGAAATATTATTTTCTTAATCTTAAGAGAGGTTGATATTTAGATTCAAATAGTGGAGGGGAAACCTGCACCTTGGGTAAAATAAACCCCTATTGACTCTTGTAACTAAAAATAACACTCCCCCTATGTAATAAAGTTATATTCATCAAAATATGGTGTCATGTGATAAAATAAAGGAGATTCAAATCAATAAAATGAGACACTAGATTTTATTTAAGGTACTCATAAAAGGATATCAAAGTGGGTTGAACAAACATTGAAATATGTAAATCCTAATGATGTTTTGAAATAAAAACTCAAAGTGCACATAGAAATATGAAAAAATTTAGAGAAGATCATAAATTAAATTCAATATCATATGGAAAATATTACCTTGGAATAACCTCCAAAAGAATATGTCTATGTTTATTTTTTAATTGAAAATCCTTCATTCAAACAAGATAGAAATGTCGATACATGGAGAAAAGTACTAAAGAGTGGGTACAATACAATGATAAAAAATGTTACATGCTAATTGGTTGATCCTCAAATTATATTTAAACCCATTTATTATAAGTGGGACCTTATAAACAAGTAAAAATCAGATGGATCACTTGAGAAACCTAAAACAAAGGTTGTTGGAATGGATATTCTAACAAATAAAGAGTAGACTACAATAAAACCTTTACAAAAATAAATAAATGGACTACCATTTGATCTATGATTGATTTATATTCTCAAAATGGATGGACTTTCACCAAATAAACATAAAAATTGCATTTATAAATAGATACCTCAAACAATTAGTTTACATGACTTAGCACTAAGGTTTTATACTAGAGAACATAGAGCGTAAATTGTGCAATTTATAAATATTGTTGTATGGGTTGAAACAACCAAAAATATCATCTTACAAAAATTCTCTTTGATCACCTCCTCAACAATAAAATCAATAGTTTTGAATTTGAACTTACAACTCACTTTTTCAAGACATTTATATTTAGTATGATGAGTATATCATCCACATTTTCTACGATTGAAATTAAGATATGGGTATTATAATGATTCAAAAATTAAAGTATATATTGACTAATAAATACAAATATAATAATGAAACTATGAGAAATTTTAGAGTGATTGAGTACACACAAAAGAACTTGAAATTGATATAAGATCCCAGATATTTTGTAAATTTTACTAAACATAAACAAATAATTAGAAGTCCAATCTATGTGATGACGATTAAATCATACAATTATTTAACTATTGGTGTGATTTATATATTTGTGAAACCTATAAAGTGTCACAGGGTATCAATGATAAAATATTCTTTGACATCTAAAAGTAACAAAAAACTGGGGTGAAATATGTTAGGGAAATATACTTCAAGATAATTGGATATTTATATTTTGGCTATGCTTGTTGTATCGAAGATGAGAAATTTGTATTGGTTTCAGTGATAAATATGGGATGAAAAAATTTAAATTTCAATTAAAAATAATAATAAATTATGTAAATTTGTTCTATGGACAAAAATACATTGTAGCTTTAGAGTAAACAATATAAATTTTGTGGGTTAGAAGAGTTTTTGTTTCAAATTTGTAGAAGTAAAATATTTTGTCAACACCACTCAAGGTTATTTTTTTTTCAAAAATGCAAAAGACTATAGTATTTCACAACCATATCAAGCACATCATCACCAAATTTAATTTTATTTGACATAATATGAAAGATAGCAATGTAAATTTACTTTATTGTCATACTATGGAGTGATAAACATACATATTGAAAAAAGTGCAAGAAGAAACTTTATTCAAAGTTTAAACACATCCTTGGTATCACAATAACCCCTAAATATTAGTGTGGGGTGGAGGGTGATGTATTATTAATGTAAAAAGAATTAAATAATCCTAGATATATTGTAGGAGATATTTTGTGTTTAAGTGGTAGATAAATGAATAAGTAGGAAGTTGAAAAGTCTTCTTATAACATGAGTTGAATATTCATGTTATTTATATAGATATTTTACTCTCTCTTCACTCATTCACTGTGAATATATCTTTGGTTTGCACAAAATATTCATTCATTTTTCATGCCATTATTCATATTGTAACACATCATAGGTTAAATTATCATATTTTTCTCTCTTTTACCCTAGGGTTTCTTAGATATTTTTACTACTAGCAATTCATTTATCAAGATTATTCCTTGTTTGGTTGACGTCTAATTCAAAAAATACATATTTAAAAAATGTTCATAATTTTTTGTTAGACGTAAAAATTTTATCAAACTTGATTTTATTTATGAAAATGTTGTACATATTATTTAGAATTAGGGATAAAATAATTTCATTAAATTTAACATAGAGGTCAAAGGTGTATATTTTTTAAAAATATTTTATGATTTTATATTATGTATCTACATTTATCAAAATCTTTTTTTCTTTTTTCAGAAAATTTAAGCTTATAATTTTTAGAGACGTGATTAAAATAAAAGTACTAAGGTATAAATTACTAAACAAAATAATTTAGGTATACAATACTACAATAGTAACTACAAACTAATAATGAGACTATGGTAACTTGAATTGAATTAGGAATAGGGATACATGTTATCCTAGTATAAGCTCATGCTTCTTGGAATTAATTAACATGTGTTAATGTTTTTAGGATGCATATTTATCCTTCAATATTTTTGATCTCTATATAAATTCTAATAGATGATAATTTACATATATGTCTTGAGTGCCTATTCAATTGTCTTCACTTCACTATAATATATACAATGTGACTTCTTATTGACTCTAACCGTAGTTTAATGACAAGTAGGAATAAATGTTTTAAAATCAGAGAAAAGGGTAATGGGTTGGAGTTGTTCTTGAATTCAACACCTTATTTATTAGGAGTTACCTACATAAAAATACATTTAATACGGATCAAAATAAATATTGTTATCCCTTGTTATGGTGGTGTGTGTATAATACTTGTCAAATGATATATGTTAGTGTAATCCTATTGTGATTATGTTCCTAAACAAATAAATTATGACCTTGCTATTGTAATTAGCCCTATATTATGAGTTTTTGGGTTTTAGGCACTCAAAATTGGGTAGAATAGGTTCTTTTATATCAATTTACTTATAAATATTTTTGTGATTTAAATGATAGAAGTTTCTTATACTATCTTCCTTAAATATGGGTATTAATTATGCTTACTTAGTACCCCTTTTATAAATTCTTCAAATTAGGATTGTAAAACATGTGGAATGACCCATTGGGATGAATTTTAATATTTCAAGCTAGCCATTAACTATAAAGAAAAAAAAAATGTTGGCTTAAAAATGACCATAATTTAAGATTGTCATAAAGGATTGGCCTCATCTGAGGAATATAGATAGTCAAATTGGAAGCATGAATCACTCAAGTAGTGATTTTTTCTACTTAAAATAAATAATCACAACATTTAATATTATATTTGCCTGAACAACCAGATTAATCCTTAATATAAGTATATAAATAGTGATTTTAAACTATAAAATTAAGTATAATTTGAATTTTGATAATTTGTGGTTAAAAGTGTATTTTCTTATTATTCAATGTTAATTCTAATGTTTACATTTACCTATCTTATATTATATTAATAAATAAAAATCAAATTATTAGAGTAAAATAAAGAGCGTTATACATGAGCCTCAATGTAAATAGTGGTCTTGTCTATAGATAACATGTTGAACTATGCTTCATGTAAAACTTATATTAAAACACGTATAAATAAGATAAAAATATGAAAGCAAGGATATAAAAATTTGTAGGTCAAATTAAATATAATGATACACCTTTCATGTGTGAAAATAGTTATGTTGTCTTATGATAAAAATGGTTACTAGAGAAGGTGGAACCCTTGGATAATTCTTCATTAAAATACTTGATTGGACTATGTGTGTATCAAGTCTAATTGGTAGGAAAATGTGATTAATAAATTAGCATTCCATTTAATTTATCATCTCAAAACTTAAGTTATTACGGTATATTGGAATCGTTTCATGAATCATAATAGATCATTTTAGTGTAAAAATTAGTCCAAAAAGCTGAATCAAATAATTCAAATAGAAAAGGATTAATTTTGATCTATGATTTGTGAAATATCTAGTGAAAAATTCATGGAAAATAATATGAATTGATTACAGGGTATTAAACATAGATAATGACATGAATTTTCATTCCCTTGATAAAAATTGTTGTTAAATTGACTGAGAAAGTGATCACATGTCATACACATGGGCCTAATATAATATATTATTTTATTGATTCTGATAACTAAGAAATGACAAATGAATGTATAAGTTAATTTTTTTAAATAATTGAACATATATCCTCCATGATGCCCCCATTCTAAGAAAAATATGTAACAATCCTATTTATAAGTTTTAAAATATTTCTAGGTAACCACATAAAATCATTTTGTAGACAAAGTATGGTCTTGAAAAATTTAGAAAATATTATTTCTCATATTTGGGAGATAAAAATATTAATTTTCATAATCCATTATCATCAACTAAGAAAATATTATTATTTTCTATTTTTTTAGTGGTTGTTACAACTTAATCATTAGAATAATCCACTATATATTGATTTCTCTTTGTGCCCTCAATGATTAATTCCATGAAAAAATTTCAAATATTAGAAGGTCTACTTGATAAATTTAGTGTGCAATATATCGAAAGTGTCTTTTGGTCTCACCCCATCTAACCATCTCCATCTAAATTTGTTATCACAAGTTTTTAATCTACCCTTGTTACTTGATCAATAATTATTTCAATAGAAAAACAAATTGATCCTTCTTTTATTATAGGATCAGTTTAATCCTATATATTTTATATATACTGGTGAGAATATATATAATGTTATTTAATGAGAAAGGAATTATATTATATCTATTAATGTGAACTATCGACATATTAATTATGCATCCATAAAATAGAACTGGTAATCATGGACATGAGACAATAGCAAATGTACCAAAATATATACTTTATAAAATAGGGGATAATAAAAAATTGGAACACTCCCACCTTTCCAAGTGATTTCTTGACCACTATATTGAATAATGTGGTGTCTCTATGATATTTTTATCAATATCCACCATCTAGTCCCTTGATAAGTCTATTTCATTATTACCCCCATGATGAATAAAATACTTGACATATCTCTACATGATCTTAGACACCCTTTCTTCTAAAATACAAGTGAGTCTTTTTATTTCATTTATTTTAAATTTAAGTCCTCCATTGCTACTGACTCCATTTCATCAATAATGACCTCTTTCATGTAAATTATTTATGCTTTTAGGGATTTATTAATTATCATATAGTTACATATCCTAAATGATGAGAATTTCATGTCTCTTATCATATTATGATTATTATTTGTCATGGGTTTGAACCCCTGAAGAAAACCCTAGGGCTAATTATCCTCCTTAAATCCATTATTTTTGTGTACCTTCTTAGCTACTAGAAGTGATGAGGTATATCTCAGTGACTAGTTCAAAATGAATTTATGGCATAATATGTCCTCTATAACATACAACTATATTTAACATATTCATAATTATTTCCTTCAAATATGTTTTACTCATAAATGGTGCGTAATCTTTGAGTACTAAGAACTCACTAATTATAAGTTTAAGTATTTTTCTATGGCTTTAAATTCCTATGACAAGATTTTACTAAAAAATTAATCTTATGGGTTCTCAAATATTTTTAAAGTTGACATGTGAAAAAATGGTTTATGTAATATATTTTATACTACTAGATTTTTTTATTTTAACATGCATCGTATGGATCAAACCATTAGCATCAATTTAATCCACTAGAATTTATATCCCTTACTTGATGTCATATTTTTTATGTTTTCCCTCTTTCAAATTTGTAGTGGTCACTCAATTAAATCTTAAATTTAGTCATGTGTATGATGAAATAAAATTATATGACAATTGGAAAAATGTCAATTTGGAGTTTGAATCTAGTGAGATCATCTTGTATGTATCTCATTTAGGTGTAACCATCTACTCCATTATTTTAATTACATTTTTGTGAATTGTGATCCATTCCTAGTGTGAATTCTTTCCCCATAAGTATATTTCATTCATAGTAATACTTGCATTCTTTGTAATGATAAACTACTTATAATTCCTCTTTACTTTACAAATATATTTGTATCCATATATTTAGTTAATTTACCTCATATATTTCTAATATTTATTTCATCCATTGCTTATCCTTACCCCAACCTTAATTTTATGTTTATTCTTAAATAAAAACAAGTACCTTTATGTTTCTAAGTATTTTATTTTATTGTATGCATTTAGCTTGATTTGATTTTCAAGAATAGTTAGTTGTGAGAAAAAAGTTTTTATAAATCAACATCAAAATAAAAAAATATCTTTATATTTATAATTGTACTAGTTACAAATATGTAAATAAATGAACATATTTTATATCATTGATCTCCCTTCACATTTTTGTGTTATTAAATATGGAATTCATAAGAGGGATGAAAAAGAGAGAATAATATAACTCATCCAAAAAAAGTAATAGGGTGGATAAGGATGTGTATTTTATTACAAAGCATGATACATAACTATGTGATTAAGACCAAAACTCTTTTAAAATATCCTACCAAACACAAAATAAAAGGAATAAATACTAAAAACCTTATTATGATATGGCTCAAGTAACTATTCATCATATAACGTAAACTAGATACCATTGAAATTCGCATGGATCATTTCACCATCAAAAGTGTGTAGTTTACACACACTAGTTTCAAAACATTCAAGGATTATGTAAGTCCCTAGATAATAGATCTAAATCTTCCTTGTGTGCTTAAAATACTTATATTCAAAGAGTGAAATAGGGCATCAATAGATTTATCCAATGGCCTATGATTCATCATTCATCTAGCTACATGAGGTTCTCAAGGAGCTCATCATGTGACTCCTTGTCTTCTAATCAACCTATGTGAGAAATGAGAAAATATGGAACTAGGATTTCCATAGGGAAAACTAAATTTGTTTTGATCATAAGATAAAAATGAGTGGAATAATTGAGGTAATTATATATTTTCCTAATGCTCATGATACTACCAACACATATCCATCCTAGTCTTTGTTCCCAACATCACAAATACTCATTAGATCCTACCAATAATCTATTTAAAATATTTTATAGTCTCATTTTAATTTAGGTGATAAGGGGTAGTATTTTCTTATGTGACCATTATATAATATAATATGATTTGTGTAGTCCCATTGATTAAGTGGGTGCCTAAATCATTAGTTAAGATTAAATGTAACTTATAATGTCTAAATATATTTTTTGATAATAAACATGTTGTGATAGTTTCCATGTAATTTTTTTGTGTGAATTCAACACATAAACTAAGATAATTAGTGGTGGTAATATGTATGACTCATTTGCATTGTGTAAAATAAGAGAGATTAGACTAAAAAATCCAACAACCCATTTTTAAAAGGGTACCTTGGACAATATGGGAATAAAACACATCTCATATTGGTCGTTGGGTTTTCTATTCCATTGGAAAACATCACATCTATGGACATATTATTTTTCATCTCAAAAAATGGTTAAACACCATAAAATAAAAAGGAGTATCTTGCATGTAATGGATTATCTTAAAATATAACCTCATATAATGATTCGATGTCCTTTTTGTATAACTATTAGGTGATTATGGTCTAAAACGCATCTTCATAATATTCCATCGTTATTGAGATTGTAAAGTTCTCCTAAATGAAAAATTATAAGGTTTTTCAATCAACCATTTATTTATTAACCTTAGTAGAAAAGTTTTTAGGAATAATTCTTAATGTGATGAAACAAAAATATTATTTGACATCCCTAAGGATGCACTAAACAATATAAAACTCAAAATATATTAAGGTATCTTCAATGTTATGTGCATCCTCACCCATACTCATGTGCAATAGTTTTTGATGACTAAATTTTGTTTAGAAATGCTTCACAACCACATAATGTTAGAATTATTAGAATAATATGTCCAATTGAAAAATTCATACATAGATTATCATCTTATTCATGAGGTAATTTAATGCCTCATGGTTAATGAAAAAGAATAATGACATGGTCAATATGTATTGATAAAAATAATGTAATGCATATACCATTGTTAGTGACTCCCTCTTAGTGGTATTTTTATTATTCTTATCTATCTAAGATTCCAATTATAAAATAAAATAGGATCCTCCATCTTGTTTCCTCTTAGCTATGAATCAACATGTAAAATGGACATTTCATTTTCCCTAATGCATGAACTTTTAAATAATATGGTATCATCCCATAAATAAATTTTAGGATCAGTGTGCTTGTGAGTATCTAATTTAATGTGTCAAATTCCCACTCTTATGTTACATCCCATATGAATGGATCGTTATTGCATATAATTTATCTAAGTGGCATAATGATCTTGGTGTAATGGTGAATGGACTTATGATAGTATCTGATACATGCTATGAATGTGTAAATTACATAGTGAGTGGTGGGTATATCAAGCTATATAATGATGGAAACATTATTAGAGATGACAAATAATTCATGCTTACAAATTACATGGCCAAGCAATATTCCAAAATGTGTCACAAATAGACACATCCTTAAATTGAGAGATATTTGAAGCTCACATCAATTCTCAATTAATAGGTGTGGATTGTCTTGAATGTACTTCAATGGCCCCTACACAATCCAATCATTCAAATATAATAGGATATTTTTTTGGACAAAACATTTGAAGGTTGTTATGATGATGCAAAAGAAAATGACATGTGCATTAATTAAGTTGAAGAATTGAAATTTTAGGCAAGTAAACCCCTTTTAGTATTGGAAGTGGTTTTTGGATTATTCTCCTCTTTAATATTGGATTTTGGATAGACAAAAACATTATTAGTAAAGCTGTAAATATTGTAACCTACTACACTATTAATAATTTATAATTTAAGGGAGTGGGAAAGGGGTTTGTGACATAGAAAAAATTGAGGGGTTTATAATCTATTCATGTAAGGATGCACCTATAATTATTGAAACTAATAGTTGTTAGGCTCATCCATTTAGATTACTTGACTATATATATCACATGATAAGATAAGTTGTTGATCTCCACCTTAACCTTTGCACACAAATTTGGGTTCATTGTATATGGTTGTTTGTTTATTTCCACATTGCTAGAATCACTATTAAATTTAAATTACTTAATTAACTTGGGTTGTGTGAATCCCTTATCACTATAATTTTTTTTTGACTCATTCTTCCACTATTGATTTATATTATATAATATAACATTTAATGCATTTTAGGGGTTCACCTAGCTCTAAAATAGATGAGAAAAAAGAAAAAATGTGGATAAATTTCTCCTTAAAGATATTCCAATCATTATATTTTAAACACATATTAATTACAATATACCATATACGCGCCCATGTTTTTTATATCTCACTATAAATAATTCCTTCATGTTATGCATATTATCATAGCTTCTCCTTAGTCAAACTCTTCCCTATACCTATGGTCCTTTTAAAATATTACCTTCTTTTGAATCTCATAATAATTTTACATTAATAGCTCACCTATATGATAAATAATTTCTCCCTTATTATCCTACAAAAACCATTCCCCCTTCACCTTCTATAGTTTAAAATTTTCATATGCACAAGACCTTGGGTGACCACTAACAAGTTTTTTATGTGATTCTCTATCACCAACTTATTAATTTACAATGATAATTTATTTATATATGATCCCATAGGTTTAAAAAAAACTAATATTTATCCTCCTCTAAACAAAAAAATTGGATACAAAAAATCCATCATGTAACTTTTCACATGCCATCCCATCATATATGAACAACTTTAGTCAAGACTATGTCTATGTCCTTCAGCTGCTCTATATGTTATTTCATCCAAGGCCATTTTTAACCAAACGCTATATTATTATTATTATTATTATTATTATTATTATTATTATTATTATTATTATTGTTGTTGTTGTTGTTGTTGTTGTTGTTGTTGTTGTTGTTGTTGTTGTTGTTATTATTATTATTATTATTATTATTATTATTATTATTATTATTATTATTATTATTATTATTATTATTAATATATGTAGTAATCCATGTGTGCAAATATGGTTTTAGTTAATAGGTTTATTATGCAAGTTATATTCCACCCATTCCCTTTACTGTTGATTACCATGACCATGATGGTTCATCTCACATGTTTCATAAACTTTATCTAGCCAATGTTCAATATTGTTTAGTTAAA
>JARHVA010002710.1:697500-757500 GCA_037957365.1 Torreya grandis | reverse complement strand
TTATATCTTACAGATAAAAGGAGAGATTCCCCTAATAAATCCATTTTATAGGTGAAAAAATCATCCCTAAATGGTTTGAAAATGGTCTAAATCCATCTCTAGGATGATTGAGCATTTGGCAAAACTAGAAAAGAAGCTTGATGATTAATGGATGTTAAAAGGATGCACAAGTGGGATTAATCACCCCATTGTGCTCGAGTTGATTCACCATATGTAAACCATGGTAGAGAATACAAAAAATTAAGTGATACTTTTTGGGTTCACTATAATCCTCTCAAATGTGATAAACCTCTTAGCCCAAACTTGATTAAGGGATTGGAGAGACCAATGGTGATTAAGAGAATGTATGTCAATATGCCAATGGGATAATAAATTTTAGTCACCCAATCGATTAATGTTATAATATAATGTCTATAGGCCAATATGTATCTTTACACCATGCTGCAAGAGAATAAATTTTTATCTCGTGTAGCAACTCATCAGGTATGGAGCTCTGAATTTCAATAATGGATTCTACATCTTCCTTGTTAAGTTCGAGCTTGGCCTTTAGAGTAAATTAAGGAAGTCAATCCCTAGAATATTTATAGAAAAAATAACCAATTATGAGAATACCCTTCTAAAACAAACTTAATATTTTAATCTAGTAGACCATAGCAATAGGGACATTATGAAAATTCAGTTGAGGAGACCACCACAATGGCTAGGAGTTTAGAGAAAGATGGCTTCTAAATCCCTCCCCCACCTAAATAGGGAAAATATTGAGTTATTATCAGGTCTTCAAGATACCCTACATGAAAAACATTCCCCCTAATTTGAAATATACTGGTAAAATATGTGTAATGTGAAATTATGTGCCTTGATAGGCTTTTTTGTTGAGAGGACAACCTTGAGATATGAATTGTCACAATAAAAGTTTCCAAGGTTCATCACCTTCCAAACTTTGAATGATCCATTTAGCCTCAAGAGTGGTGGATTGAATATTTATGTTGATAAAATTAAACCTACAAGTTTATTTAGGGTGATAATAGATGGCCCAGTAGACTTGATGAAAGACTTTGTGTCCTTAAGAGGTGGCCCATAAAATGTCTCTCAATAGCTTCTCAAGATTAGTATAGGAGGCATTTCAAGGTGACAAAAAAGAAGAGTATAATATACATGAGTAGTTGTGACCACCTTAAAACTAAACTCAAATATACCAGCAAAAATTGATGGCTTACTGATCTAAAAATATATTTCTTTCTCCACTCTTTAGACCACATCGGACCATAACTTTATATGGAAGGCTCTAAAAGCATAAGAAAAGCATAAAATTTTAAATAGTACCACTGGAAGTATACATTGTCACATATATCACTCCATCTAAGGATGTTTGGTTTACCAGGCTTGTTGGTAGCAATAGGTCTTATGCCATTGAATAAACAACCAAGAGGCAAGGCAAATAATATCTAGACATTGCATGACATTATTGACAAAACTTTTATCCTATTTTAGGATGAAAAAGGAGTCATCAATAAAGTGTATGTTGACTAATTGGTGTTTTTACTAAGGCAAATATATCCCTTTGACTATCCCTTTATAATAATAATTGGCCAAAATATATCTAATACCTTCATCAAGAAACACATAAAGTGAAGGGACCATGGGGCACCCCTATCTGATAGACTAGTGAAGCTCAAAACATTGAGATTATGAGTCATTGATAGTGATGTGAGCCCCAAAATCTTGAAATAACATATTGAATGTATGGAAAAACCTAGGTTAAAACCCCAAGACTTGTAAAATGGAAATAATAAATGACCATTCAATATGTTAATAGGCTTTCTCAAAGTCTATCTTGATGAACAAGGCCTTCTAGTTGAAAATTATATCCCATTCCATACCCTCCCAAACATCAATAACATTATTTAAAATATATGATTCTAAATGAAACTAATTTTCACACTTTTCAACATTAAGGGAAGTAAGTGCTTAATTTTGAATGCTAAAGCTCTGGCAATGATTTTTTAAGACATATTAAGCAAAGTAATGGATCTCCAATTAGTAATTAACTCAAGATCCCAAACTTTGGGAATGAAATTGATGTTTCCTTGATTGACGAGGTGGCCTATAGAATTGGTTGAGACTACTTCATAATAAACTCTATGTAGATCATGGTCGATCATGACCCATATGGTTTGATAAAAATCATAGGGAAAACCATCAGCCCTTGGATCTTTATCTAAGGCCATTTAAATTATAACTTAATTAAGTTAATTAACATTGAGTTATCTATCATAAGAAACTCTCTAAGTTCTAAAGAGCTTTCATGGGACCACATTAAGGAATTAGGTGAGGGTAGCCTCATGCGTAGGTGGAAAAATTTGTGCAAGACACTATGTTAGTGTTTGCCAAAGGCTTGGAAGATATATTAAATCTTGGTAATTCTTTATAAATAAATTATAATGGTTTTGATTTTGTCTGGAGCTTTTTTTAATTGAAGGAAAGAAAAAAAAATTCACTTTGTCTCCTACCTTTAACTAATGCATCCTTTCTTACAGTTGTGCTCCTATGGCTTTGTAAGCCTCTATAATTTGGAGATTGTACCTCCATATATAATCCTAAGATTGTAGATTTTATTTTAAATGAGTATCTTCTAATTCCATTGAGATCCTAAAAGACTCAGTTTATATAATTTTGGATGCACTACCTGAATATAGCTACTTTCTTGTTATAAATTTGTAAGAAGGATACAGTGTATGTTATATCACTAGACCACCACTCAATCTAAAAACTATATACTATGGGTCTATGGGACAAATTCTAAATCCTAGTGATATGCTCCATAGTCCTCTCATGCTTGAGGTGGGAAATGTTGAGGTAGAACTATGAACTCTTGGGTTTCACCTAAAGAGAAGTCCAATGAATGTGAAAACAAATAGGATGGTGGTAAAAACAAATGTGTCTAGCATGATATCCATAGGTTGTCCATTTATGGTATAAGTGCCCAAAATGGAACTAATAAATTTGTACCTTATTTTTAAGAATTTGTGCCCAAATTTTTAATTGTTGCCTCCCATTTGGAGATTTGTACCTAGGTTATGAAACTCCCCTTCTACAACAAAGTTATTAAAAATACCACTCTTGCCTTATGAAAACCTTCTCTAATCCTGGTTCTAGCTAACAGTAAACATTTTTATGTTTTAATGATGTTTTAAGGTCTATGGGAAAAATATAAAGTGGACATAAGTATGGGATTGTCTACTTTATCCATGAGATAAGAGAATGTTTTTTAATGAGAGGTTATTGTTTACAACAAAGATAAAGAGTTTCTCATCTTACAAGATAAACTTTCCAATAAATAGAGTGAGGAGATCCAAAATCTTCTTAGCAAGGAAACTACTTATTTATATAATATAGATAGCCTCGAGAGTCAGGGGGAAAAATTCAAGTAATAACTTGATCAACAAGAAGCAAGGTATGCAGTAGATAGGGATGAAATGGCCTTATCTATAGCCAAACTGGAGAAAAGGGCAATAGAGAATAAATTTCACTAAAAATGATTCAATGGAATAATTCCAACACTATTGAACAACTTTAAAAAGATATTAAATATCCTTCTTTATAGAATGCTCATCTTTTATACCAATGAAAAACTAGCAACACATGCATTTATAGAAGCATCTCAACTCCATGTGTGAAAGAATGAAAGAGAAGGTTAATTAATAATGCAATAACCACTTGAAATTGATGACAATATCTTATAAATAAATATACCAATCAATGTCAAAGAAGATAATAGTCAACTTAAATGGAGGTCTATGTGAGATTCCAAAGGTAGATGCAATTTTTCATTTTCCAAATGTGATATTTTCAAATTGCACTTAGAAGTACCCCATCCACTAGTCAACATGAGTTCAAAGTCAAAAGTGGAACTTTAAAATCCAAATGAAACTTTTTATTTTTTCAAATAACATATTACACATAAAGTTGCCAAGTTCACAGTAGAACTTTTGGGTAGAATTACAACTCTAGATTACAGGTTACAAAATTTCAAATTGTAAATGTGTTTCTGACCTTCAAATTTATGAAAACTTACAAACATGTATTTGGGGTCAAAACACCCACTAGTCAAAGGAGTTACAAAATTAAAAAAATGGTTTCCAAGTCCCACATAAGGAAAAAAAAGGGTAAAATAATGCACATAAGCATTATAAAATTTTGTGAAAACCCTAAAAAGTCAAAAATGAAAAAGGAAAAAGAGAAGGCATGGGAAACTTTGGTATTGACCACAAAAGAGAAAAAAGTTAAAATGAGTTAAGTATTGCATTTTTCCATATTTGGCTTCTAACTAATACCTCAATGGAGGAAATTTGATGTAGGGTTTATGAGATAAAGGTGTGCCATTACAAGCATATTTTCTCAAATGGCCATGAATCTTACATTTGCATCCATCCTAGAAGGAGTATTCCAATGCAATCATGACAAGGTAATGGGAGTTATTTGGAAAGAACAAGAGGAAGGGTATTTGTCTAGAAGTTTCTATATTTTTAAATGAGTGGTCAAAGGCATGGCCAAGTGGTTACACAAGTAGAGAAGGAGTATTTTTTATCCTAAGGGAATATTCTCCCTCAAGTCCAAGTGCAATGGATTTCCAACCAAGGATATTAAGGGTTTGATAACAAACATCATCATTACATGGACAATGAGTTACCCTAATGATTTCATTGTAAGGTAGGATATTCCATGCAAGATCAAGGGCATCTTCAGATGGAGCATCTCAAAAGAACATTTTGGGTGAGAGAGTTCTATAAAAAGAGTGTGGGCATTATTTTAAAGGTTGGTGGTTTTCTTAGGTATTATTATCTTTCAAATAATTTTGATGCTTTCTATGTGTGTCCTATCTATCTTGCTAAGGGGTTAAAAATTTACATCCATTAGAAAGCTCTGAGAGCATTGTATATGTCCACCCTATTCATGAGAAAACTCACCATGCTTTTCCCCAATGGTAGCATTCTAAAACACTAATGTATGTAAGATTTAATTTGGAAAATAATGGAAAATAGTTATGATTTATTATCTTTCCTATTAATGAAATTAAATAATATATTTTTCATGCTCTATTGATTGGGTATTTAGTTTTATGCTTATCAATGGTGGTTTTTATGAGCAAAGACCTAAGATGAAAATTCCTTTATGCATTATGATTTTGGGTTGTGTTGTTGATAACATTTTAAGGATGCCTTGGGTTTATATATTTGATAGGAGAAGGTTTTCAAATCTCTACTTATAGTGTATGTCTTAGGGTTTTCAATATCATATAAATATTTGCATTATATTGACACCAATGGATGCAACTCATTCCTTATAGTTTCTTTATCTTATATTTTAATCTTCTACATTTATTGAAAATGAATTATGGCATGCCTATTTAAGGATTTCATATTATTTTAAAACCATCACACCACTCTTTTATAAGTACCTAACTTGTCCTACCCATCTTACCTTGCAAATAATACACCATACTAGATATTTTAAGTATTGTTTACCTACAAACTCATAAATATTGTATTTATAAAATGTATTTATGTTTTTTTCTTCGAAGCACAACATTAAAATCTCCCATTTAGCCCTAGGTTATTAAATTTTGTTTTAAAATGAAAGTTACAATCACATTATTATATATCCTCAGTAGACTGTGTCTAACTCAAAAACATTTGTTCATTCTATGTGATAACTCTTCTTGAGTGGAGTGAAAAAGTTTCATTATGTTCTAGTCAGATTTGTTTATGTTCTAATAATCCCCATGGATATTGAACTTTAGTTTCTCTCCATGTGAGCAAGTTAGCCCATATGTCCTCTCACCTTGGTACAGGTACATCAAGAAGTAGTAAGGAGATAACCATACCCTTTATTTGTTTCTTCTAGTCATTATCTATGATTATTCCATCTTGATTATAAATCCTTCTCTAGATATAATGATACAGTTCCTAGTTCTCATCTTTGTTTACCATACTACCCATGTGTGTAACGCTAAGTGTAAGAGGCATTAAACTAGGAACCAGAACATTATTGGCACCATTTTTAGGGAGATACCTTAGAACTTCTATTGTCAAAGACTATTGAAGAGAGATGTTGAAGTTCATGTTCTAATGTTCTCTACATAAATATTTTCTAATTTGCATAGTTAGCCATCAATGCCACAACACTTCATATTGGCACCATTGTTTAGAATAGTGACCCTTGGAACTTGTGTCATTGGGGACTCTTGAAGAGATATGTATAAGTATCAGTTTATAAAACTCTCTCCTTAAATAGTTGTTTTGATTTGAAAATTATTTCCTCAATGCTAAACACTATATTGGTTCCATTGCTAGGGACTTTAAAGGTTTGGTAAATTGACATTTGTTACAACCTTGTAGGGACCTAATTATTTATTGATATTAAAAAGTGATTTTCCCTTTAAAATTTGAATCTAAATTTTTTAGCATCTTTGTTCATATATCTCATCACTGACTTTAGTAAAGTATAGCTTCATTTTGTATCACATGTTTGTAAACTATTATATTCCAGAAGTTTTCTTCTAGTGGTGAATTTACATTTCTATCTAGTTTCAAGGAAGATCAATGCCCATTTTGAATATATTTATTATGTTTAGCTTTGGGTGTTCTCATGTTTTCAAAGTTGGAAGGATTGAGATCATCCTTCAAAGGTGACTCATCAAGCTAACTTGTCTCAACCTTAAGTGTTCATCAAAGATGGACACAAGTTCGGAGTGCAATTAAAGGACAAAGTTCGAATACAAATGAGTGTTTGGGCTATCAAGATTCTATTACAGTTAAACTTTTATTAGTTGACCTTAATTTAATTGAAGATTATCAAATCTCTTCTAGTAACTTAGAACCTTATAGTCCAATTTATCAACCAAAAAATTCTCAACCAACTAAATCTCCTCCTAGGTGTGATCCTCCAAGTCCACCTCACTCACTCCATCAAAAGCCTTTATCATATGTTCTTGAACTCACCATTAACCCAGTCATGAGGTATAGAGATTAAGATGAGAATGAACATCCTTCATTTAAGATTCTTAGATTTAGGCCTATTAGTTTTGATGAAATATAAGGTTATCCCAATGAAGTTTGGAATGATGTAAGGAACTACCTCCCTAAATTTTATGATAATATTGCAATGACTAGTGACCAACATTTGTGAGATTTTCACATTATCATTAAAGATTATGAGCTTGAGAATGAGGAAGTTTTCATTAATCTATTTGTGGACATGACAGAATAATATGAACATGAGTGGTTTAATTCCCTTCCTCATGGATGAATTGATTCATGGGAAGAAATGAAGAATGTTTTCAAAATATAGTATGGTAATAGAATTTATCCTAGGTTGCTTCTTGATAAATTTGAAATAATTAAGAAGAACCCTAATGTGTGTCTACAACACATTAATACATATTTTAATAAGATTATGATGAGGATGCCTAAAAATATTAGGCTTAGTGATAAAGCATGCCTGATTAAATATTGTTATTTTTTTGACAAGAAGGTTGCATATTACTTGAGGGACAGATCCCCTACAAACCTAGGTTAGAATTCAATATGGCCATCCAAATCAAAAACAACATAAAGGTTTTGGGTAAATCTCTGAAAAATAATGTTGTAGTAAAGTTAGTCTTATTGGTCATGGTTGTAGTCATGCACCTACCTAGTTATCCAGATTGAATATAGTCTTGTTCTAGAGGGGCATAACCCATGATGATTCCTATAGTGCTCAATATTTCAAAATTGGTGATGTTTACATCATTATACATAAGGTGCAAGCCATATGTTCTCACATCAAGTGTAGTAGATAAGGGGCCAGGGTCTATGTTAGGCTAGTTATACCATGGCACAACTCTATTCTTTAACGTGCTTAGGTCAGCATGACAATGGTTAGTCATTCATAGGCACAATCCTTGGGTTTTATAGGCTTACTGGCATTTAGGAGCTTGAGGGCCAATTGGGTATTGGCTAACGGTCTTAGTAATGATCTTGTGCTTAGGCATTGGTTTCATTTGGGGCACAAGGTCCTTACCACACTTAGCATATTTCCTATTCTAGTGCAAGGTCCATTATCACCCATAAGTCTACCATGAATGAACCAGGTTGGAAGCTCACGAGGCTCAATCATACATTTGACAAAATATAGTATGCATTCAATAGAAATTCAAAGACTTAATCATTAGTACATTAACTATTTTTGTAAAAAATATTTTATTAAACATATTAAGTAATAATACATACATAGTCTATATAAACTGAGTAAGTGCTCAACATAAACTACTAAGGCCCAAGCTCATAGGTGGTTTGGGTTTTTCAAAGGGGAACATAAAAATACATCCCAAGCTAAGTTTCAATCTTAAAGAATTGTTTAGAGCTTCACTACTCTTTAATTCACATCTATCTCTTCAACTAAACTTGGCCCCTTTCATAGTCTTTGGAACATCCTAGGTTTATGGGGAGTAGGACATGTAGACTACTAATTTGGCACTAGAGGTACACATCTTGATGCCTCTAATATGCTATGCATTGAATGCGCAATAACTATCCCATGTGTTTTCTTTCCAATACTATAAGATTCAAAAGGATGCACTTTTATTTAATGGTTGGTCATTATGTCATACACATGTTTCCTAATGCTGCATGGATTTGTTAGCCACAAGCTAGTTATTATTACTAGAAGATAAAAACAACATCTATCCACATAGTTTACTCATTCCTAGGTGTTTCTCAAGTTTTCATGGATCAATTAAATAGCATAAAAATGTTAGTCTACCCATGGACAATCCTTCTATTGCTTTGGGTATAAAAAATTCTAGTGTACTCTATTATAGTTATACCTTGAATTCATCAAAGTCCTAGATTACAAACTTGATTTCTTAGATAGCACTATTAATACCCATAGAGGTAGCCTAAAGCATGAGCACACCAATGTTATCAATTTATTTATAGAAGGCCTCCTCCATCTAGAATGGCTCCCTACTCACTCACCTTTTTAGGAAGGTGCAAAAAAGTTCCTTCAGGTCTTACTCTTGGGTCCTCAATTGGGCACTCAATGTGTTTAAATGTGAAATTATTTACATGTGTTTGGTCCTAATGATAGTGAAGGCATTTTGGATCAATGCATCCCTATCCCCCTTCACCTTTTGTAGATATGCATTGATGACTAGTGATTGGTTGGAAAAGTTATAAAATATGACATTGACATCATCTACATGCTCCTTAATCCTTGCAAAGAAGTCGTCAACCACATCTAGATTTTTGTTGAGATATTTCTTTAGGACCTCACTAGGGTCATCTTATTTTTCCTACATTAGATTCATCTAAGGGAGAATCTATTCAACTAATGTGCACACCTCATCAACTTTAAATAGATTGGAAGTGTCAATACCATCTAAAAGGGATGGCTCTGCTTCCTTAATGCATTTGGCCAACTACTCGAGCTTGAGCTTCATGTCATTGAGTTCTTCTTCAACCTTAAGTGCAATATCTTTCCATTTGGTGGCATGAACATTGTTAACTATATTATTTTGTGCCATCTCAGAGGCCATCTTATAGAGGGTGTTATCCATCCTTACTAGGTTAATAGCCTAGGGTTTAACTAGTTGGTAATCATGCCCCTCTTTTGGCTTCTTTGTGCTCTATATTTTCTTGGTTGGTACATTGAAATGATACTCATTCATATAAAAGTAAAGTATGAAGGAAACTTGATGGTGTATCAACATTATTGCAGTTCTAGAGGGCATGTAATCCAACATGTAGATGTCCTCATCTATGGTATATCCTTTTTGAACATTTTCTCAGTAGCTTGGCTCTAATTCCTCTTTATCAATGGCTAGCTCCTTTTACACCTACACCTCTTTACTTACACTACTTTCTTCCTCAGTGCCTTCATCTCTCTCTCTCTCTCTCTCTCTCCTATAAGGCTTCTTTTTCTTTAGACATTTTCCCTTCATCCACTTCTTCTTCTTCTTCTTCTTCTTCTTCTTCTTCTTCTTCTTCTTCTTCTTCTTCTTCTTCTTCTTCTTCTTCTTCTTCCTCTTCTTCCTCTTCTTCTTCTTCTTCTTCTTCTTCTTCTTCTTCTTCTTCTTCTTCTTCTTCTTCTTCTTCTTCTTCTTCTTCTTCTATTTATTCCTTTGAGGTGCCAACATCACCTTATTTCTTCCCATGTACCCCTTCAATATTAGGGCATGCATATTCTTTAGCTTCCTCTATTGGGATAGTGTGGGTTCTAGGTGCCTTTACTATTTTATATTTAATGGCTTATGCACCTATGTAAACCCTTTTCTCTTCTTCCTTATTCCTTTCCTTCTCCTTCGAGGCCCTTTTTATTTCCTCCTTCCTCTTCTTGATGATCACAATTTTTTTTCTCTTCAACCCTTATCTTCTCAGTCTCCACTTTATCAATTTTAGCCTAGGTCATGCCATTGGCCCTCATTGTCTCTCTTGTGGTGCAATTTTAGCACGTTGTCAATGTGATCCTAAATGAGGCCCATACCCTTCCATTTTCACTTTAAATCCTCTTTGGTTGGTGTTCCTGATGGTCCTACTTCTCTAAGAACTATAGTAGCTCCAACTTAGAAAGCCTCATGTACTTCCACCATGATAGGCTCTTCCACTATTTCTCCTTCTAATATGTGTTTTCATTTGGCCACAAC
Source organism: Torreya grandis (assembly GCA_037957365.1). Lineage (NCBI taxonomy): Eukaryota > Viridiplantae > Streptophyta > Pinopsida > Cupressales > Taxaceae > Torreya > Torreya grandis. The sequence goes on along the minus strand of JARHVA010002710.1, from coordinate 746,816 downwards.
TTTCTCACTCTCTTCATCCATCATTTATGTCTTCCTCCTTTCTTATTTTCTATTATGAGGCTCTTACATCTTATGAATGTACATGTTGCTAAGGCCAATATTCCTTCAAGCGTAATCCTACCTTGCCTTTTCAATTAAGTGTGGTGGGATAGTTTCCTCATTGGATGAGGAGGGTTCTTCAGCCACAATATACTTGCCCTTTACCACTTATTCCCTATTCTTACATTCTTCTTACACCTCTATGTCTACCAAGGTGTTAATGGGCATCACAGTTGGGAACTTCAGCTTCTTTTGCTTCTCCTTTAGGATAGGATAAGTCTTTGATGTGAACTTTACATGATTCTTAGTCAATTCTAACTATGAAACTTCATCACCTATGATAATTTTGACCTACATATGCTCCTCTATTTCTTCTAGTGTCTTACCTTTCTTCTTTTTTGGGACTTCCTCGTTTCATCTAACACTAGTATCCCTTCATCATTGATCTTGATGGGAGAGGCATTGGTTTGATCAGCACTAGAACAAGATTCTTTCCTATTGGGCTTCATACCATAGTAAATCATATTGATGTACTCAATTATAGTTACTTGTTGAAGAGGTTGGATGTCAGTATGATCTGACTCATCTCTTTATCCCATATTGGTCTTCCATTTGGGCACATAGACTAATGCCACAACCTATTTATTTTCATATCTAGTTCCCTTACTAAAATGTCTAATCATTATGCATTAGGAATCCTCCTAAGTGCATCCTTGAATTACTTGGCCAAGAAATCATATGGGAGCTTTAACCAGTCAAACTTGTTATCATCAATTAGTACTAGGTTAACTACATAGAAATGTTGCATCATGGTAAAGGTTACCATCTAAAAAATACTCTTGGTGAGATCTTGGGGGATGCACCACTCAATATGTAATGCCTCTATATATTTATTTCACCATCTCATCCTGCATGCCTTATAATTTGTATTGAAGTAACTTGTGCAAGTGAAGTCCTTGTATTTACGTACTAGGGAGTCATTATAGTTTCAAAAAAACCTATAAGTTGTCTTCATCCCCATCTAGTATGTCAATTTCCTTCATGACTATCAAGATGAGAATAGAACCCCACCTAAAGGTATCCCTCACCATGTGTCACTCTAGTTTATTCTTTATAAACTCTTCAATAATGAACTTGGAAGTGTTAAATTTTACACCCTACACCATATGGTAGGCGATGCAGAGGTCAGCTTTTGTCACATCGATCCATTGAGGTGAAGTTTTGAGTTCATGAGGAATAATAGCCCCCTCATGATTGAGTCCTTTCAATATTTCATAGGGCATATGAATCCTCCTTTATAATAACTTAAGAGCTTTGTCATGCAATATACCTCTTCATCATCACCCATCATCTCACATATGTCTTTCCTTGCATCTAAGAGCCCAATTATCTTTATAATGAAGCACATTGATATCTTCATGTTCCTCTCTATGAACTATATATCATCACCATGGATGCATGATAAATTTAATTGTACTAGCTCCTATGGATTCCCAAAGTATGGCAACTTGTACAGCTGAGTTGTGTTGAAAGCTATCAACTTATCTAGAATGGTGATGTCAAAAAGTGCTATGCCCTACTTTATTTTTCTCCCTATATCTACCATATAATTTGATGCCAAGTCTTAAGCATAGATATAAGTATGGTGGTTTTACTCCCTCAGCTGGTAGGTATACATAAATGAATGCCAATTTTCCCCCACCAAGACCTCCAATCAAAATGGCATTACTTGATATTACATCTTGGCCAGTACCTCGAGGTTGACTTATATGACACTAACCCCTTCTTCCAGTGGTAATACTATTTTTTTAGGGGGGGGGATTTTATCACTATGCACACCCAATTAAAAATTTGATGTTGCATACCTATTGCCTTCTTCTTCTTGCCCATATCAAACCTGCTAGTGTTGAAGTGTAGTAGGTTAGGTTTTTCAAATCCTCTAATGGTTTTGGTTCTTCACACTGATGAGATATATGACTATACCTTTATTTATATGCTTTATAGGTCATTAATGGTTTCTTTGGTGGTAATTTACTTTCCCATTGATTGGTTCTTGCTCAAATTCCTTTCCACACCTCTCTACTCCAATCTTACTGTGAGCACAATTTCCCTAACTTCACAATCATTCACTCTAGGTGCCTGGGGGTGCTCTAATTATCTCTCTAGTAGGGTTTTTGGTTATCTATTTCACTCTTATTTTAATCAATGTCTGGATTTTGCATAAATTTTGCAATGGAAACTAGCCAACCACACTACATTTTATATCATTTTTCCATCTATCATCTTTAATGTAGGTGCATTAATGGTGTGCTAGTATTTAGATTTTTTGAACCTTGGGAATTTCCATAAAATCCAAAAAAATCCTCCACCACTAACTCATTTATTATAGTTATTTTTGCTTCCACTATCACCATATTCAATGTTCCTAATGGTAATTCAGTGAAGTGGCCTATGGTTCAAATGGCCACTTCTCACATAAATTTGGGTAGATGCTAGTTATTTATGATGATTGTCATTTTACACTTTTTTCTCTTTGCATGGCCTTCACCTTTAATATTATAATTTAGACATAGTGCCTCACATGTGTCCAATTTAACCTCCTTAGTTCTACCTCTTCTTATTGTGTTTCTATTTCAAGAGAACTTATCTTGGTCAATTTCCTACACTTCATCTCACCTTAGCATATACAAGCACATACAAATCCATTATGTTGGTCCTCTAGCAACTGATTCTCTTTTTTTGGTCCTCTTGTGCATGATCATATGTTTCATCTTCACTTTCATTCTTATGAATGATCAAATTATGTGTCTTCACTTGGATCCTATTTTATCTATGTTTGTCAACCTCCTTGTACCCATAGACATAGATGTCTATCCTTAGTGCTTAGAAAGAAAGCTGATTTGACTCACCTGATTGGTATTATGCATGAAGGTGCTACAGTGTTTCTCCCTTAGACCTCCATGATGTTGCAATCTATGTCTTACACACATAGGGTTTGTGCATCCTCTACTAGAGTTTGGCAAGTTTCACACACCCACCACATATATTTTTTGCCTCATGCAATTTTATAAAGTGCAAGGTCTTGACTCACCTAATTGAATGTATGCATGAAAGGCATATAAAATTCTACCTAGGGGCTTGAAAATACCTTACAATTGGAATCTAGTACATAGTGCTTGGTGTACATTAATTGTCTAATGTTGACAATCTTCACACACCCAAAACTTAGGTGGATAGCCTCAAGTGATTAAGAAGTGAAAGTTCTCAACTCACCCAACTAGAATTATGAGTGAAGTGCCAACATATTTTTTTGGTCAAATTCAAATCATTGCTTCTTCACTTTTTCTGTTATTGCCTCAGAGAACAAAAAAAATGTTTATCTTGTGTGAAATGTTATACTAGTAATCTCAACTCAAACCAAATAGTGACCAAGAATTGGGTGGTCTTATGGTGTATTTTCCACCCTATTACTAATATGGATTAAACATATTTCCATTGAAATGCCTAGGGAACATTTCATGGGTCAGTGTGTGCAACTTGCATGCACCTATCTATAATATGTGGTGGATGATATAGGGACCCATCCACCTTATCTTTAGTTTATCTAAGTGCTTAAAATATTTTTAATCATAGAGAAAAATGAAATATCCTTCTGCTATAATATTTTTCTTTATGTTATTGTCATGTCAAAACTTTTTACATGGTTTTTCTATTTACTAGCTCTACTTTGTTTAGGGATGCATCTCATCTAGGTAGTCTAAGTCTTCCAGCTTTGTGTTCAATGACTCTTGTTCATCTATCCAACTAATGAATTTGATGCTCTATGATAGAAATAAGAACTCCATTGGTAGGATTTCCTCAACACCAAACACTAGTTGAAATGGTATAGCTTTATTTAGGTGCTCATATGTTGTGTGATATACCCATAATATTGTTGATACTTAATTATCCAAATATTTATGACCAATGTTACATCTATTTATGAGGCATGTTTCTATTTTTTTTTAAAAATTCCTCAAATGTGGCATTTGTTTGTAAATGATAAGGGGTCATTTTATGGTGTGCCACCATATACTTAGCTAATAAGATGCATCATATTTCATTTATAAACAAAGCACTCTGATTACTAATTATACTGAGAGGTCACCCATACTAGCTTATTATGTTTTTATAAATGAAGTGTATGGTTTTGGTAGTTCTGTAGTCTTTAATTACTATGATCTCAACCCATTTGATGAGGTAATATATAACTATTAGGATATACCTTGCACCTATGCATCATGCTTGGGTGTTAACGACCTAACAAAATCAATGGCCCATTTATTAAATAGCACCTAGGAAAGAATGGGGATGAGGATAATCCCATTTTGATGGTTAGAATTCCTTGTACACTAGTATAAATCAAATTATTTAGCATACTTATTCACATTTTAGAACAAGTTTGGCCACCAAATGCTTGATTGCAATACATTCCTCATCATTGCATTGCTAGTGCAATGTCATCTTGCTATGCCATCATGCACCTCTTTAAATATAAGGTCTCTTTCATGCTCTAAGACACATTGGTGATTCACTTCATCTCTACTAGCTTGTATATCTCTCTATTGATGAGTTGAAAGGAGACAACATGAACTACTAGCTATTTATTTTCCTTATCATAGTTTGGGTCGTAACCCTAGACATTATAAAGGTGGTGATCTCTAGAAAATACATGGAGATGAACTAGACTTTGTAAAAATATGTGTCCTTCATGTTATCCTCAATACGTGACATCATATAACTAGAATTTATGCAAGATAAATTGTGTGGCCCAAAATCTAGATTCCATGTTTAGTCATAATAGAGAACTAAAACTCTTAGAATAGAACTATCCATCTACATATGCACCTATGTAAAATAGGCTTATTCATGAGGTAAATGATCACCTCATGATTAGTGAAAAATATGAATGGGGTTACCAAAAAATATTGTTTGAGTTTTTATAAGGCATAGACCATGGAGAACACCTCATTCTCTATGTTTGTGTATTTCTACTCTGTTGAGGTCAACATTCTACTGGTGAAGGAGATGGGATGATCCATTTTTCCCTTGTCATGATAAACTTGGATTGCACCAATAATAGAGCCATAAGAATTGACATGGACATGTAAAGGTGTTATCTAGTCACTGAATTGTATGAGAGGTGCTATAGCCAATATGAGTTTTAGGGTTTTGAAGGCATCCTCTTGTGCCTATCCTAAGTAGAATGGTCCATACCTTCACATAATATCCTCTAGAAGTGATGCAATATTTGAATAAATCCTTATAAATTTGATATAATATTTACTAATAAAGGCACTAACATATTTCTATGTGGAAGGAGTTTATAGCCGAATGATGATGTTAGTCTTTGCTAGATCAATGAGTAAACCATCCTTATAGATGATGTGCCCAAGTAGGGTTCTAAATGGTGTTATAAAGATGTAATTATTTAGGTTTAAGGATATATAAAGCTACCTAAAATTCTCAAACATTTGGAATAGGTTATCATAATGGTCCTTGACAAGGTCAGACACCATCTAATCATCTAGATAGAATTGGAGGAACCCATTTATGAATTCCTTGAATGTGGTTAATCACCACGTTAGAGAATATGAATGGTGAATTCTTGAATCCAAAGGGAATCAAGTTATAACTAAAACAATACCATTTAATTGTAAAGGTTATTTTAGGCTTATCTTGATCCTCAATTTGGACTTGCTGGTAGCTAGAGAACCCATCAATGAAGGTATAGATCTCACACCTTGTGACACCTTCCAGGACTTCATCAGTGAACAAAATTAAGAAGGGGTCATTTATGAAAGTGGCATTAAATATTATATATTTGATTAAAATGTGAATTTTAATATCCTTATTTAAAATTATTACCATTGGGCTCTCCCACTCAATCTCCCACATAGGGTAAATCACCCATGTGGCTAGTATAGTGTCTATCTATTTTTTGACCTTGGCATGGAGGTTGGGATTCATCTGGTAGGGAAAATTTTTGACCAGTTTATCACCACCAATTAAATTTATGCTCATATTTCTTAGTAAAGGGTGGATTCCATTCATATCTTGATAAGTCTTAGGGAATAAATCTAAGAATTCCTTCAGGAGATGTATGATTCATGCTAGATATACATCAGACCAATAGGCACTTAGAGTAACCATCTTTGGCACTCCTTGTGCATTGATATCCAATTTAATGTTGTTGAGTGGTGCACAATATGGATCATTCCTCTTTTTATGATAATCCTTGAATTTTTGAGTTCCCCGTGTTATCTCAAAACAAAGATTAGTGGGGTATTCTCCACTAGGAGTGTTATCATCTACCTGACACATTAGTTTTCTTCTAGCGGTCAACATTTTCATGTATCACTCCTTCCAAGTTTATTCATCCTTATTAATAGAGTCATTTATGACCATTTATTCCTCAAAAAAATTTAGGATGACCAAACCTTTTTATTTGAACATGCCATTCAATCACTCCTCAGGGATTGCAGTGTCTTCAAACACTACCCTTTCGAATCACTTGCAATGGATCAACCAGCTGCAAGATTTTTGAAGAGAAGGAGAATGTATACATAAAATTCTCCTTAAATACCTCATCATTGGATACCTCTTAGTAAATTTTATTAACCATGTACCATTATTGTGCTCATGCCTTTAGAGTTCTATAAAAGGCATACACCCATAAGTTCTTTAGGGCAATTGTTTCACATTCATTCCATATCTCTTTTCATAGGTACACATGTGCCATGGGGTTAGTGTCAAAATAGTACACTGAGATATCAATGTTATTGTTACTCTTAAATATTATGCACATGGTCACCTTTACCTCTAGCCAAGATGGTAAATTAGACCTTTGCACTGCCCACCATCATGTGATAGTGCTGTTTAAGGTGTACACAAGTGTGCCCATTCTATATGTCTACTTTGGGATGTATGATTTGAGGTATTTGATATAACTTTATATTGGGTTCATCCTCTGATATTTTGGGAGCACAACAAAATTCTATTTGCTTAGCTGGAGTACCCTCTTTTATTTTTTCCTCTAGTATGGGACCCATCATTTTAGAGCATGATTAATTTGGCCCATCCAATCCTTATGGGTGTTATCACCCTTGCACATACCGAGAATAATATATAACCAGTGGCCTCATAGACCTGTTTAATTTATTAATTTCAAGTGACATCAGTAGTGTCTGAGTTTCACTGCCCATCCCCCCAAGAAAACACTCACTGATTAGAAGGATGGAGATTCTTGATGCCTTACACTATGATGCTACAAATATCACTAATTTCATCCTCTAAATCAATATTTTCCACATAAGGGTCCTTGGTTACTTGAAATATGGTTGTTACCCTCTGTTTTCCACTCTCAAAAGTCATGTATCACTTTTTAAATTGCATATTTGCATTATTAGCAAGTACCAAGTCCTCCCTAGAAGTGTTTGGTAGTTATCCTATTCATCCAACTCAATAACCTTAAATTCAATGTGTAATTTAGTGTCCATAATATCTGTAATAGTGCCTTACTTAAGTACAATCGATTGTGTTCAAGTACTATTATCCATGAAGAGTACATGGGGAGAAGGTTGTAGGACTGGAGTACCCATTTTTTCTCATGCATTCTTTGTCAATATATTAAACTCTACTCTAGTGCCGATCAACACCTCATAGATGAAACAACCATAAATGGTGGTATTCAATAGAAAATTTTGGTCATACTCTACATTTTGAGTATGCCTTACTTCATGTGCCTACTCCATATGTGGTGCAACAACTTCAATTACATGGAGCTTAGCAACTTCACTTGGCTTCTTCCTTGCATGCTCTAAGAGTAGATTTCTTAGCATGGGAAGCATTTAATCTATTTTTAGGTTGTGTAGGATATTTGTTAGATATTGTAATTTATCCTCATAGATATCTTATTTTTTATGCAAGGTAGTAGCATGTGCTTCTAGATATCTAACCATCTAGAGCTCTCTTTTTAAATTTTGTATTATGCTCATGCCTTGTTGTAGGATATATTTTTGACATGCTGGGTCAAGGTAGTGTGTTTCTTTTAGCTCAAGACACACTATGCACTTAGTGCATCTTAGCTCACCATATTCCAAGCATAGATCATGTGTTGGCATAGTGGGTAGCTAAGTAGTGAAACCTTTCTACATGGTTTTTCGCACCTTGATCGCCTCTATGCATGTAAGGTGTACTTTTAGAGCCCACATTATATTTTAGGATAAGCTTTATCATCCTTTCACCTCTATTAGTGCCCATTTTACCTTAGGTTAGTTTTTTGTACAAGTTGGGGAAATCTTCAACTACATGAGGTCTTCTATAATACACATATGTTGGATGCATTGGGTAGTTATGTTGATACTATTCAACTAACCTACACTTGTACCATGATCATGGTGGGAATATTCCTCAACTGAATCCTCCACTTCACCTTATGTCACCTCTTTGGTTTCCATAGCTAGAATTCTATTTATCATAACCCTCATTTCCTTGGTTTTCCTACCCTCCAACAATTATAGTTTCCTATCATGTGCCCCTCTCCATGTTTTGGTGTATTTCATCAATGACTTGGTATTCAACTATGTTGTGAGTGTAGGTGTCACACAACTTGTAGTATATGGTTGCGATGAATTTATTAGTGCATTACAATAATGTGTAGCTATTAATATCATACATTTCATCACAAACTTCACATATGAGAAGTGGTGCACACACATTCTATTTAAGGTAGTTTTTTTTATTGTGACCCTCCATCTAACATCCAATATACCACAACTTGCTTCGAGTTTTTTGCAATGAACTAGAAATTAGCTTCTAAAGTTAGGAAGACATGGATACAATTTGTGCCTTTATAAATGGCCTAATGCCTATATCAGTGTTCCTAATTGCCTTAACTCTAAGCACATCTTCATGTACTTCATTATGGTCTATGAATGTTTTCATTGAGAGCACCCTTTTAAAGGGCACTAATAGTCCTAAAATGAACCATTGAACATGTTGGGAGAGGTGAATGACATAAATAATCTTGGAAAAGAGCATCTTGAACATAGCTTTGTATAAGTGCACACTCTTTGATAATCATTGGTTTATCTCCTTTAACATGATGATGCTCTACTATTAAAACTCAGGTCTATCAAACTCCTTCAGGGAGGCTCCCTTCCTGGTGTCATAATAAACCATAGCTTGGTTAGGATCAAACTTCTTATACAATGTATGAGCATGATAAATAAAGGTTGTCAAAAAATGAGTTTCTTTGTGCTTGGATTGAGTTATTCCCTAAACATTCCATTGTAAATCATACTTGAGTCATGATCCATGGCATTTTACATGCTTTGATATTATGGTAGGTGTATGGTCATTTCATAATAAATATAGGGCTGGGGAGCAGCTAGAGCTTGAGGTGATTATCATCCTAATGATTTTCTTACTACTATTCTAGGCACTTGTCTAGTGCTTACTACTAGCACTACAAAAGATGAAGGTGTTGTACTACCAACTAATAGTGTAGGGCCACTTCCTTTGGGATGTTTCCCAAGCTATGTTGCTGATATTAGCTAAACTAGGGTGCTTGTTCTTAGGTTAAAAATATTTTGGATGGACCTTTATCATCTAGAGGTATATTCACTTACCTCTTTATACAGAATGACTTGTTCAATCACAATGTTCTAGTCCAAACTTTCAAAATGACTAAAGTCTATGTTGTCAATAAGGTCAATTTTCAATCTTTTATTTTGTTTTGGGGAATACAATGCATAAGATCACATTGTAGGTTCAAATATGGTTGGTACACCTAGCACATCTCTAATTTACAAGTTTTTAGGGGACCTCAATCATTCACCTATCAATTATGGGGCTTTTTCCAAGGACTTGAGGGCTCCTACCTCTCGGTATGGCTACCTTTCAATAGATCCTTCCCCATGTCCTTCTCACTCACTAAGGTTCTTCTTAGCACTTCTAGGTTCAAAATATTCTATTAGTCCATGCCTCCTCTTTTTATAAACATGTTGCCTAATCTCTCAATTATCAATATGATAATCTCCTTCCATCACACCTCACCTACACATCCCCTTATTCCTCATTGCACTGCTCATATGAAAGAGGACTTTAGCATTCCATCCTCATTATTTTTAAACCATAATCCACCATTAGTTTTTTGAGTTTGGTATTGAGTTATTTTCAAAATACACCTCTAGATTCATGCAAGAATTGGTATTCTGCTTCTTTCAATCAAGAGTATGTCAAGACCACAAACAGAAGAATATAGTTGTTTAACACCCCTTACCACCATCAATATATGAATCTAATCGAAGTGGTGTCTATGTTATTGAGCCTCTTTGGGCATTCTTTTGTCCACTCATGATACTATCCATAAATTCAATTTCTATGGGTCACATAAGCAACCAACCACTTATACACTTACTTTGGTAATTCATAAAAGAACACATTGTACAAGGCATCATACAAGTGGTTTTAGATGCACTTTATTGTGTTCTTACCTCTACAAGTTGGATACCTCAGTGAAAAGTTGTTTTTTGTTTGTTCCAACTAGCAATTGATGTTCTTGAGGGAGAGTCAGAGCATTATCCTAGTGCACCATTGTAACAACAAAATTCAATAGTCCCAGGAATGAAACCAAAATGATGTAGCAAAGTTAGTTTTATTGGTCATGGTTCTAGTCATGTGCCTACCTAGCTATCCATTTTAGATCAAGGATTGTTCTAGAGGGATCTAGATCATGATGATTCCTATGGTGCTCAACATTTAACAGTTGATAGTACTAGCATCAATATTCATAAGTTGTAAGCATTATGTTCTTGCTCGAGGAATAAAAAAGAAGAGACCGTGGTCTATGTTAGGTTAGTTGTGCCATGGTGAAACTCTATGTTTTAGGGAGATTAGGTCAATGAAACAATGGTTGATCATTCATAGGTAAAATCCTTAGGTTTTATAAGCTCACTGGAATTTTAGCACTTGAGATCTAATTGGATATCAAGTTAATGGACTTAGGCATGATCTTTCACTTAGGCATCAGTTTCATTTGGGGTATAGTGTGTTTACCACACTTATCATATTTCCTATTCTGGCATACTACCCATTAACACCCATAGGTCCACCATGAATGAGCCAACTTAGAAGATCATGGGGCTCAATTACACATTTAATAGAATATAGTATGTATATAATACACATTCAAAGGCTTAAACATTATTCCATTAACTATTTTTTCAATGCATCCTTTATTAAACATGTTAAACAACAATTCATATATAGTCCATATAGTTTGAGTAAGTGCTGAAAATAAACTACTAAGGCTCAACCTCATAGATGAACTTGGGCATTACAAAGGAGAGTATCCAAATACATCCCAAGATAAGTTCCAAACTTAAACAATCTTCTAGCAGCAATTCGTCAAAGCTTTGCTACTATATAATTCACCTCCCTCTTTTTAGCTAATCTCAAATCCCTTTTATAACATTTAGAGAATCCTAAGTTTATGGGGAGTGAGGCACACTAACTACTAATCTAGTGTTAGAGGTATACATATTTCCACCTCTACTAGGATTTGCCTTTAGTGTGTAGTAATTATCTCATGCACCTTCTTTCCAATGCTACATGATTCAAAAGAAGCCACTTATTTTTAATGTCTAATCATTGTCTCGTGTACCTAGTTCTTGATTTTCCATGGAGTTGTTAGCCTCCATCCATTTGGCACTAGTAGAAGATAAAAAAAAGACCATCCAAATATTTTCCTCAAGCCTTGGTGTTTGTCTAGTTGGTACATATCTATTACTTAACATGAAATGAGACCCAAAAAAGTAGGTTGATGTGAACAAGTTAGTCAATCCTGAAGAGACTTAGTCCACTATACAAACCAAACTTTAGGAAAATTTGAATACTTTTGCAACTATTATCAAGTAAATACCATAGAAGTTGGCTAGAGCTGAGAAGTGGATCTCTAATGGGTCTTCAAATTAAGATAGAGATCTAAATTAGAATTAAGTACAAGGGAGACCCCATTTTTACATTAAATATAATGATAGACGAAAGAGGCATATTTATGATGAAATAAATAAAAGAAATAAAAATAGATGGATTACAAAGGAAGTTCCTAATCTATTAAACACCAAGATGACTACTACAAATTATGATCTTGACATTGATTGGTGTAATATGTGCTTCTTCCCCCATCCACCTTGTGACACTACTAAATGATTTGATGAAGATGTAGAGAAACCCAAGTCTAAATCTGAAGACAATGAGATCATGATGTTTGATTGTCAAGTAACCTAAAGTAAAATGTCTACCTCCACAAAATTATTGAGTGATATTACTATTGATAATTTTTGGAGTGTAGTAAAAAAGGTATATATCCCAACTTCTAAGTTTGTTTATGATCTTAACATGACACAAGAAAATGAATTAACGAATGATGATTTCAAAATTTTGTGATCTATGATGATTTATAAATATGAGGGAATTCCTTCAATTCAGGATAAGTAACTACTAATTCATATAGTAGTTTCCCGAGATAAAGTGTATAGTATAAGAAGTAGTTAATAAGGTGTTTTTCCTTAGGAAATTACACTTATAAATCTAAGGGTAGGGGATGCAAGTAAGGAAATCAATAAAACTACAACAGTCCTAAATTATTCTATGCTAGCCCCCATTTTCAAAGTTATTAAATGAAGAGGTGCTCGAGCCAAGAGTATATAATCCATACTATCAAGTATTCCTAGAGGTAGGAATGATGTAATAAATCTACCCTTAAAGACTGTTGTAAAAAATGCAAATTCATACTAGCATATTTAACCTATGACTTTTAATGATTATATTATAGTTGTAGGTGTTTCCACCCATCCTCTAAATACTCCCCTATCTCAGTATAGTGTGTGTGATATGGCTTAGGTGTTTGGTCAATGTAAAATTATTGTGCCACTTATTGAGTTATTATAGATACCTAAGCATAAGAAGAGGGCATTTGATTGCTTTTATTTTAGTGAGAACAGAATTGATAATGAAATGACATCAACCCAAACACTCCTAAATGATACTGAATAATTAGATGACAATGTTAAACCTATATCAAATTTTTATTTTGGCACCACACTAATAGAGAGTCAGCCAGATGTGGATATATTTTATACCATCCTACCGATTAATTCTTTAATTATTCACAATTACAGGTTTGATTCAAGAGACTCTTGTAATGTGATGCCCCTAGGTGCCCTTAATATGTTTGAATTAATAATCACATCTACCTTTGGCAAATGTTATGCCATGGACCAACAAGAGGTATCAATTGTTGGACAAGTTAAATTATTGGTAGTGTAGTTGGCAGTTCATCTAGGTAACATACTAAATATGTGCATGGTAGTTTTGGACTACGCACCCAAGTGGGGGATAATGATGTCATGAAAATAGGATACCAACATGGGTAGAAGTACACAAATAAAACTTTTCAATGCCACCATTCCTTTGAAGGGTAAGATTATCAAACTTTATAGATAGCCTAAGATGTTACATGTACTTGAAGATATGAAAAGATCTTTAAACGAGGTATTGTGCACTGATGTGTAGCTTGGTAGCTTCATTGGGAATGTAGATGTTGTTGAACATCTTATTGTTCTTGATGCTGGGTTTGACAAAAAAGGTGACATTTGGAGAATGTATTTTAATGGGGCTTGTTCTAATCTTGGAAATGGAGTTTGGGTTGTCTTTTATGCCCATAATAATAAATCTTTTCATTTTTCCTTCAATATTTCTTTTGAGTACACAAATAATGTTGTGGGATATGAGGCACTCTTGCTTAGTACTCATCTGCATGTAAAAGAGAAACAAGCCTACATATAGTTGATGAATAACTACTTAGATTGCTTGGCTTGGCCTTGTTGAAAACAAAAATCATATAGAAAGGATTTGTTTTAACACACCAACCCATTATAACCTATAAGCAAACCCTTTGGGTAAAATAAGAGGTCTATTAACTTCATATTACCCACCAAACTGCTGAAAGCATTAACAAGATTAAGGGATGATGAGGTATTGAAGCTTCAAGTTAATGAAAAACATATGAAACATTACCTTAAATAAATCCATGATTGAGTAAAGTATTGTATAGTGTATAGTTTTGTTATTTCATCATTTTTTCCAATTTGTATGGGGTCATATTTGTATAATTACTTTTGGTGTTTCTTTTGTCATGTGTTCATTCTCAGATCCTCATGATATATTTTTGTTAGTTTTACCTTATCTAATTGAGTTTATGCCAGTGTGTTCTTTATACACTATAATCACCCATGAGATTTAGGTGTAAATTTTCAAGAAAGACCTTGATTAAAAAGCAGTATGGTATGTAACACATAGGAATGAATTGGCCTTGTCTAGATCCAAATTAGAGCAAAGGTACAATAGAGTAGAAGGAAAACTCTAAAAGGATTCAATGGAATAATTACAAAATTGTTGAACAACTTTAGAAAGATCTCAAGCATCCTTATTTATAGATTGCTCTTATTTTTCATACTAATGAAAAAATAGCAACATAAGTATTTGTAAAAGCATCTGTGAAAGAATAAACTTCAAGGTTCATTAATAATAATGCAAGAATCACTTAAAAGGGATGAGTATATGTTCTACATCAATTTATACCAATTAATGTCAAAGAAGATATAAGTTAACTCAAATTGAGGTTTGTAGGAAATTTCAAAGGGGGATGAAATTTTACATTTCACAAATTGCACTTAGAGGTCTACGACCTGCTAGTCAACATAAGGTCAAAGGAAGAAGCATAATATTTGATGCCAAATGAAGCTTTGTATTTTTGTAAATTGTAAATTGTGCTTGAAGTTCCCAAGTCCATAGTAGAACTTTTGGGTGGATCTACAACTCTAGATCAAAAGTTATGAAATTACAAATTATATATGTGTTGCTAAACTCTGAATTTCTACCAACTTTCAAAGTATTATTTGGGATCTAAAATCCCTCAAGGCAAAGGAGGTGAAAATTTGCAAGAAGGGTTTCCAATTCCTACATAAGGAAAATTTGGTAAAATAATGCACTTAAGAATTATAAAGTTTGGAAGAAATCCTTAAAAGTCAAAAATAAAAATAGAAAAAGAGAAGGCACAAGAAATTTTGGCATTGACCACAAAAGAGAACAAAGGTAAAATGAGTTAAGTCTTACATTTTTTCATGTTTTGCTTCTATGTAATACCTCCATGGAGTAAATTGTCTCTAGGGTTTGTAGACCAAAGTGGACCATTCCAATCATATTTTCTAAGATGGCCATGAATATTGAATTTGGCTCCATCCCAACTAGAGTATTCGTAGGCAATAATGATAAGGTAATGGGAGTTCTTTGGCATTCTCAAGAAGAGGGTTCATTCTCCACAACTTTCCATATTTAAAATTGAGTGGTCAAAGGCATGGAAAAGTGGTTAAAAAGTAAAATAAGGAGTTTGTTTGGATCCAAAGGGAATATTATCCCTCAATCCCAAATTCAATGGATTTCTAGCCAATGAGATCAAGGGTTTGTTAACAAACTTCATCATAACATGGACAAAGAGTTACATGAATGATTTCATTGCAAGGAAGGAACATATAGGTATGATCAAGGGTATTTTATAGTTGTACAATCTTGAAATAATATTATAGGTGAGAGATTTGTATAAAAATAAGGTATGTCCTCTTTCGAATGTTGTTGCTTTTGTTGAGGTGTTGTCATTGATGTCAATAGAGTGTTGTCATTGATATCATGAGAATGTTGTCTATGGTCACTGATTTCAAGATGATTGATTTCAAATATGATGATGTCATGAGCTACATAGTGAGTTGTATGTTTTAATACCTTTAAAGGCTATATAATTTTGATATCAAGTATCTTTAAGGACAAGGTGACTTGTGAATCTATGTTATAGTGAGGTCCTTGTGTAAAGAAACTAGTCATAACATAAAAAGATATTGTATGAAGGCATGGGTATGGTTGATTGGTGAGATGAGTGGTTTAAATAATGTGATAATATGCATGGAAGTGGTTTCTCATGATAGTGATATGTTGAGGGAATGAACTAAGGCATGAAGGTTAAGTATTTGAGTTATCAAAGACTAGTCCTAGTATGAAGTCCTAGTGAGGAGGTTTGAGCATAATATATTGTTGAAATGGATTCATAGAGGCATATTAAGTATTATATATTTGTTTAAATATACATATGAGAATTTGGATCTCCCAGGTTTGTATCAAAGGTGATACTACAGGCATAAGACCTACAGTCCTAGCATGCAACTAGACTAGTTCTACTCTTTACCTAATCTAATAAGGTGCCATAAAGTATTAACAAGACCTATGAACGATGAAAATTACTATTAGATAATATGAGAAGCTAATTTAACATTTAAATGATGTGGAGAGTGAAATAATAGTGGATATAAGGTCTATTTCAAAGACTTAATATGTCATATACGTCAAGAACCTAGAGAGCAAAGTGAGAGTTGGTGGCCTATTGAGGCATGATATTAGTTTTCCAAGTAAAGATTAAAAAGGTGACTATGGATAATTGTTTTACATGTTTAATTTTTATTCATGTTTTATGAGGTCATGGTTTGAAGAGGATAGAGTTAAATAGTATTTTGAGGTCTTTAGATTATGGAAAGTAAACATTTCCAAGCTTAAGAGATAGTTTTTGATGCCTGTTAGCACGTGTGACTATCTCATGGGAAGATAATATCTTAAGGAGATATGGTAAAGGGTCATAGTATTAATTTAAAAGGATTTAGAGCTAGTTTTAGGGATAGAGCTTTATGAAAAAATGTTAAGAGTGGAAACTAGTCTAAAACACTCCTAAAAACCTCAGAGTGACATGATATTAAATATCTTGACGCAAATGGATAAAAATGGATTGGATGACATGGATTAATGTTTATATCATGGAGTATACTCTTCCAAGTACCTCTATGGGTTATTGGTTTGTCAGGTGAGTGAGTGGACCCCATAGAAAAGTGCTTATTTCTCAAAAATTTGGTACCACAGATAGACTTGACCTAGTCAAAATATGAAAGTCATGGGAGGACAAATTATGATACTTGTAATAAATTTTAATGGTTTTTTATGATAAATTTGAATACCTAATGACTAATAAACTAGCCATTAAAGTTGATCTATCGCTAAAAGTTCCAATAGTGCAGATAGTGAGAAAAACTAGGAAAAAATGAGAATGAGATTATGGAAGTGTTGTCATGGATTATGGTTGAATATAAATCCATAAATATGGTGTTTAATACCTTTGGTTAATTTAAAATCTTGGTTAAATATTTTGTAAATCTTTGTATATATCAAAAAGTTACTCTCAAAGGTGACTTGTCTTACTTATTGAGATCTGTGTACAAAAATGTTTAGAGATTGGTCTATATATATAGTATTTTCCACTAGACCTTAGTATATTTGTGTTTTTATATGTTTTGAAGATATATAAGTATCACATTAATGCATAAAAACTCCTTTATTGTGTTTACATAGGTGTTGGAATGAAAATTCATCAAGACTAGTATTTAAGGGTAATTCGTAGATCTGGGTATGTAAGATGGAGTGATGAGTTTGAGATGGTATATCATGAATTAATGTATATAGTGAACATGTTATGTTTTTTCAGATATTTATTAGTCATACATGTTCTATACAAGGTTGAGATTTAGTATAAGAAGTTGAAATATGGAATTCAAAATCACTTGTCTAGTTGGGTAAGGACTATGAGAGAAAAGGTCAATAGATTGATTTGTAAGACCAAAAATTACAACTATATATTGTGATATATATATATATATATATATATATATATATATATATATATATATATATATATTTTCACATATTAATTATTTATGTTTTTAATATGTCTTGTAAGTGTCCCTATTGGAGTTGAAAACAACATTCATCAAGACTATGTTTTTAGGGATCTTGGTAGTTTTCTATGTGTTAGTTAGATTGGTGTTCCCAAGTCATTATGACAACTTTAGAAGTGTTTAGATAATATAATGGATTTATAAAAATATAATTGTATCATTTTTATGATTTATTATTCATGGGAAGTACCATCTCAAGTGTTGGACGTCCATGTATGCATTACTGGTTTGTAAGGTGTTTTGATAGACTTGTGTAAGTTGAGTGAAGAGTTGTTACTGAACCATTATATCCTAAGAAAACTTATAAAAAAATATAGTTATTTTATATATATTTCATGAGGTATTATAAATTAATATAGGGTGTTGTAAATTACATATAGTGATTTTATGAGGTCAAATTGCTAATGACTAGGTTATGACCAAATTGGCATTTCTGAGTGAGCTATTTGATGAGGTGTTCTTGAGTATTTACAGACTAATAGAATATTTCTAATGCTTGTGTTGATAACTTAGAGATCATAAATTTTTCATCCATATGTGGTTTGTTCCTAAAATGTATTTCTACAGGTTTTATGATCTTCATCTTTAAGGACATTATAATAGAGGTAATCAGGCCTAATAGGTTTTTACGGCCTAATTATGATTTCAATATATGAGAAAAGGATTTATCAATTAAATAGCATAGAGGAGGTCAGTTCAGGTTTATAGATAATTTTTTAAATGGTTTGAGTTCTTTGTTGAGGGCTATCTAGGCCATAATAGTTCATGTTGTACTTTGGAGAGGATAGACCAAATGCATTAGATCTCTATTAGGCCTAAAAGAAGAATAAGGTCTAAATGTGTGTAGCAAACCTAAAATTGATCTAAATTTTATTGAGTATTATGTTTAATGTCTTTTTATTGATCTTTTAGGATTGATATATATTGTTAAAGTTCTTTGGCTGAGCAAGAGAGTATGTGATCAAGTGATTTGTTTCTATACAAGGCCTAATAGGCCTAATTATGTGTGTAAAAGAGAGGATATATATGAAAAAATAAGAGAGAAGACTGTGAATGAATAAGAGGTATTGAAAACCATCATATTTGGTGAGAGAGACTATGATTATTATATAACATAGTTTTTATAGGTGAATGTCAAGGTTAATTGACCTAATAAACCTAGTAAGAGGCATATGGAGCACAAAATCCTAAGAGACAGATTTGAGAGAGTTGAAGTGAATGAAGAGCTGTAAAAGGACAATCATATGTTAAATAATCTAATAAGAATCAATATAGAATGAAAATGACTACTTGGATGAGTGGGTACTTGGTCAAGAGGTGGCTAAGTTGGCACTAGGTCACTAAGGGAGTTTGTACTTCCTTGTAAGTGGGTGTTTGCTAAAGACTCTCTCATGTTGGTACAAAATAGATTGGGGTTGGTGTTCTATGTTGACTAGATGCTCAATGAAAATGAATTCATTACTTTATAGTATAAGTTATCCAAGATGTGTTTTAGTGGGTTTTATTCTCTTGAGGGTTTCCCACCCACATCTTGTGTTGTCTTATTGTATTCTCATGTATGGTTGTTATCTTGCTGTGATGGTTTAACATTAGTTATATAATTATTTATCAATGTATGATTAAAGAGTATTAAATTATTATTTTAAGAGGTCACTGATTCAACACCCCCTCTAAGTGGTTGTGCTTCCAATAGGTTTTCTTAGGTCTTAGGCTCTGTCAATTTTTTGGATCCTTATTGTGTGTGTCTTGTCTCTCTTATTAAGGTGGTTACAACTTTATAACAATTAGCAAGCTTTGAGATCATTGTATATGTCTCTGCTATTTAGTAACAAGTTCATCATGCTTCCCCCCTAGTGTATTATGAAAAAATGATGTATATAAGATTTATTTTTAAGATAATGGAAAATAGTTGTGATTTCAGATCTTTACTATTAATGAAATATAATAATATATTTTTCATTCTCTACTAATGGGGTATTTAGTTTTATGCTTATCAATGGTGGTTGTTTTGGGAATACATCTAAGTTGTAAATTCCTTTTTATATTGTGATTCGAGAGTGTGTTATTCATAACCTTTTGAGGACACCCTGGGTTTATGGATTTGATAACAGAAAGTGTTTGAATCTCTACTTGTAGTGTATGTTTTAGGGTTTCAAAGATCATTTGAATATTTGCATTATATTGGTATAATAGATTCAAATCATTCTTGATAGTTTTCTTAGCTTGTATTTTAGTCTTTTACATTTGTTGCAAATGAATGATGCCATGCCTATTGAATGAATTTGTGTTGTTTGAAAACCATCACACCACTCTTTTATAATTATCTAACTCATTATACGCATCCCACCCTACAAATAATACACCCTAAAAAATATTTTGAGTAATATTTGCTTGAAGATGCATACATATAACATACCTAAAATGTATATGTGTTTTGTTCTTTGAAGCCCTGTATTGAAATCTCCCATTTGGCCCTAGGTTATTGAAAATTTCTTTAAAATGAAGGTTGCAAACACATTATTATATGCCTTTAGTAGCTTATGTTTGACTTAGAAATATTTATTCATTATATGTAACAACTCTTCTTGAGTGGATTGAGCATGTTTGGTTATGTTTTGGTCATATTTGTTTATCTGCAAATAATCCCCATGGAGATTGAACTATAGTATTCCTCCATGCAAGTAAGCTACCCCATAGGTCCTCTAACCTTGACTCAGACAGATCCAAAAGTAGCAGGAAGCTAACCATACCTTATGTTGATGTCTTCTAGTCATTATCTATGTTTAGTACATTTTGATACTAAACCCTTCCCGAATTATAATGACATAATTATGGGTTTTCCATAATTTTTTACCATACTATCCAAGTGTGCAAGGATGATTGCAAGAGGTATACATCTAGTAACCAATAGGTGAGAGCAAAAAAGAAAAGGTCTTGCTCAAGAAGGAGGGTGTGATCAAGGCATTTGAGGATATGGTCTTCACCCTACCATAAATTGAACTAAATAAACCATGGGAAGTTGGCATCACCCCACCTGTGATGGTTTGGGTTGAAGACCCCGGGTTTATTATGTAGGTACAACCAAGCTTCTCATTCTCCTATGGCACCATCTCATGGGAAGGAAACCTTCCTTGTATTCAATAGATTCAATCATATTAAAGTTGCCACATATAATATAATGTACATCTGGGAGGGAATTGGGTAGCCAACTCCATATAAGGGTATGATCCACAACATCATTAGATGCATAAAGATTGACATATCCAATGATGTGGTTATCAAACTCAAAAAGGGTCAATACCACTTGATGGGTGTGTTCAAAACCCAAGAAATGATATTTTAAGCTAAGTTATATGCCAATAGAGTGGTAACTCCCCCCTTGTCTAGACTCATGATAGGTGGGCCGTCAGATGGTCCCACGTGAGATAGTGCAAGCTATAGAATGAAGTAAAAAGACATAAAATTTAACTTCTTGCATGTAAATAATTTTAATGTGATCAGAATAATGACAATTGTTTTTGACCATTTACTTATGATTTAGATAAGGGAGTCTTCAAACATTCCAAGAGTAAACTATCCTTGGGAAACATCTAAGTTCATATCTATTCCCTTAGAAAGGTCTGAGAGGGTTGCAAAGTGATTAAAATTTATCCCTATAAGTGGAAAATATCCTAGCTTGTAGCATTGCCTTTTAAGTGGCACATAAACCTGATTTGCATAGGGAGAGGGACTATGTGAGTAGTGTATGAGATCCTTGTAATTGAAGGTTACAAACCCCTGATCTGAATCTGATTCATTCACACCTGAAAGCTAGTTTGCTAAAGGAGGAGATGGGGTAAATGATGGTGAAGATATAAACTGAGCAACTACCTATTGTGACCAAGAAATGGGAGGTGGGAATTTATCTTGAGGTAGTGCAAGAGCTTTGGTAGAAGGAGATGAGAAACTTGGACTTCTAGAGGATCGAGAAACATATAGCTGAGGGTTTCTATTGTCACAAGCAATAATATTCTTCCTATTGGACACTGTGGTCCACTTATCAAAGGATGGGGGTTTTGGCTCGTACACACTTTTGTCTTGAGCGACACCAGGAGTGGGGACCATTCGGGGACATTCCCTAATCATGTGGTTAGAAGCCTGGGACTTGAAACAAGTGTTCAGATAGTTAATGTAGAGGACATGTTGAGAGAAATGATTGTTGCCAACTTGAATGTCAATGGATTCTTCAGGATCCTTGGCTTGGTCAATCTCAAAACAATGTCTTCTCTAGGGATAGGCTGCATATAACTTTGGTTGCTGATGATAGATGAAGTGGTCCATAGGCTTGATAAGCCAGTCGATAAAATTTAACAGAGGTAAAGAACTGGAAACTCTACCAGACTGGGATTTTAAATTTCACATATTCAAAGACTTAAAAGTATATAATCCAGTGGGGAAAAACAACCAAGATGTTTCGAATGAACCAAGGGCGATGATTAATAATGGCTCTAGTGTGTTTAAGGTTTAAAAAATCCCGTGTAATTTGAAAGTATATTTGTGAGCAAACAGAAAAAATATAGCTAAAAACTTAAACAAGACGGATAATAATACTGAATAAATATAAGTTCAACCTGCTTTTGTGGAAAGAGTACTCCAACGCCCCACACCATTGGCTTGGATATATGCTTTCGAAAGCACATCTTCTTTCTGGTCGCCAATGCCCTCCATTAAGCCCATCCAAACATTTCTTTCATGTCATTATTGCGCACCCTTTCCACTCCTAGCCTATCTCCTTCATTATGAACTTGTGACGAAGTAACTCGTTTATTTTATAGGCGGACTCACTGAGTTAATTCATGGGTTGAAGGTTGGGTACAACTGAAATTTAAATGAGTGCGAGAAATGGTAAAAGTGTAATGTTATCAAGGAAATAAAATATAGATGACACAGTTTTTTAGGAAATAAAAAAGAATAACGTTAATGAACTTGATGACATAGCTACCCCTCAGTCCTGAAAATACTGTCAATCAAAAGATAAAAATAAACAGCAAATGAGTTCTGTTGACTGTTGACCGAGATTAGCTATTCATTGTCCAGTCGGAACACGGTGATTTTTGACCAGAAATTTGATCTCCTTTTACCTCCTAAAGTGTTGTTACAAAGCTGCAAATTGTTCAGTGTCTCTTTCACATTATGACCTTATTTATAATGTTACCTTATCGAACAGAAAAAAAATAATAATTGCAAAGGAAAAGTTTGCTTATAACGTTTTTAAAAATTGCATCGATAACTAAGCGGTTTGATTATATTTTAGCCAACATATAATTATTCATTTTGATATTATATATAGTCTTAATTAAATTCGTTTGATCGCGGTGGTTATTATTATTGTTAGTTTCTTTCAAGAGGGTATTGTACTTTTTACTTGAAATAAATACTTTTTTAGTTTTAATTAATTTTAAAACTTGCATTTTTATATTATTTTAAAAATTATAAAATTTGACATTAAAAAATGATAGATTATTATAATAGATATCATGATATTGTATTTTATTTACTGTTAATAATTTGATGATTTTTTTCTAAAATTTTGAATTTATTGTATAAAAGTTTTCACAAAAAAATGTGACACGAGTTTTGTACATTAATAAATAGTTTTCATAACATTTATTTTTTAAATAAATATTTGATTTTTAATTTGCATTCTTTATTTCACAAAATAATTTGTAATATATTTTTTTTCTCAATTTTTTTTCTACTTTATAATTTTACATTTACTTATCCAATAGAATGACACTCTTTTTAAAAAATAAATTATTTTTCTTAAATATATTTTAACAAATACATATGAGACTGATAAAAAATTACATAAATTTAATAATCAATACATAATAATACTCATAAATATTATTTTTACACTTGTTAATATGTGACCATTATTCTATTATCCTATAACTTAGCCTCCAAGTTTCATACAAGTGATAAAATATTTCTAGGTAGTATCCAATATGTGCCCCCTGTTGACAAAGTATTTACTTTAGTGTTATGGATTATGCGGTGCCCATTACATTAAATTCAACTTTTTGATGTTTAATAATTTTATTTATAATTAAAAGGGAGAGGGATCAACGACAATAAAGATTTAATAACATGTTGAGTGAGAAAGAGAGGTAGAAGAAGAAATAATGATCATGTTAATAGTGACATGGGTATGACTACACTACTCATATGTTAAAGAAGAGGATAAGAGATAAATAATAAAGAGCATATTAGTAATCTCACAACAATGACTAGACAATTTATATGTTAAGGAATGAACATATTAATAATAATGAGAAAGAGGAAGATACGCTATTTCAGCATACATAAGGTTATAGCTGCATCATACACGTGTTGAGCAATGAATCGCCATCTACACACAAAACCTAAAAAGTAGAATCCATGTGTAAGAACAGTGAGATCTTAAATATAATGGAAAAACTAAGATAGCTAATGGAAATTCACACTTAATAAGACCTTAATCATCATTTTACCTAATTTTTTTATTAATTCCTATCATAATAATATAAAAATTTAATAAATTCAAATTATTTAATGTATTAAAACATGGATCTTAATATTAATGTTCACTATGATAGAGGGATTTCACTTGCAGTAAATGGAAATGTCCCAAGGGATAATAAGACTTATGTTTTTTTAGTTTTATGTAGATTTGAGAATACGTGTGAGATCTAGGAAGGGCTAGAAGTAGATTTTAAGTCACTCAAATTAGGTATTGGGTTTCAATAACTACCTAAAATAATTTGTTAATCTATATACTCCTACACCAGATTATATAATCCTTCAGAATTAATGTTCATAAATAAAAATTATGCTTTCTATTTCAAAAAAGGCTGACATGCATGCTTATAATATGTTTGTATGTGTGATATCTAGGGTTTACTAAAAAAACATGTGTGCTTATCTTTAAAACCTTATAGTTACTTTTGACACTAGGTTTAAACCTATAAAAAATGAATATGGTAGTTTTAACTAACCTCAAACACTTTCCAATGAATGGCTAAGTATTTCCTATGTATCCAATACTCAAAAGAGGGAAGGGAAACACAATTATTTTTCCCCTTAGGTGTATATGTATAATGGTGATTCTTTAATGAATGCAACTTATAATCAAGATTCTCACACTTGAAAAATGGAATAACCTAATGAAATTATGTGCTTTAGACATGGTTAGGGTGTACTCTTTCCAAATGATTTATAAATTGAGTATTTTAGGGTGGTCTCTTACGTGTGAAAGTGAAATAATAAGCTTTATTAGTGTTTTTTCTTGACAATGCTAGAATATTAAATAGTCTTAAGCTTATTGTGTATTTATATGGGAGTATTTTTTTTATTTTCTCATGCCATTGGCATTCAAAACATATGGGGTGACCAATAAATATGGTGTTTATTTCAAAAATGATCGCTATTTAACACAAGGATGAGTCCATCAAATTTTGAATGGAATTTCATGGGATTTTTAATATGGGAAACATGTCTCAATGGAAAAAATATTGATCTAATGATTGGTGAAATTCAGATATATATATATATATATATATATATATATATATATATATATATATATATATATATATATATATATATAGGTGTATAATAGCCAATCAATAAGGTTAAACCCATAGAAATCATGTCAATAGGATAAAAGGGTATACAAGATCTATATGGATATGCATAAGTTGTGTAAGGCAAATATAGGTCAAGACTAACATTCTAAAGTCTCTAATACCAAATTTAAGTATATATAAATGACCACATTATATTATAGTATTTGAATTAAATACAATTCAAAAGTAAAAGGATAAATAGATGTACCTTACTATGTAAACATACTTTGTATTGAAGAGAAGGCTCCAAATGTAAACTTATATGAACATGCAATAATAAATATCCTTTTGTGAAATAAAATTTGAAGTGAAAATGAATGTTTTATAACTTAAAGATCGAGGAAGGAGTATACATGTAAGTGGGTAAAATATGTTTCCCAATGATGTTATTACAAATGACCATTCTTGCTTAAGCATTGGAAAACTAAGCTTCTTGTTCAAGAAATTGAAGCATTGGGTTTTCTCTTAAAGCATTGCATATTAATGGTGATCATGCCACAATGGAAAAATATACCAAGGAATGGACCATGGTTGTGTAAAATAAATTCATTAACCCTAAGGACTAGTAGTAGGTCGTTGGGTGATGTTTAATGTCAATTGCACTACTCATTTAACTTATTTTGAACTTTGAGATGAAATGGTAGGAATATAATAAACTCAAATAAGGTGAATCAAACACTGCATGTGAACTTATAGATTTAATATCTAACAATTAGTACCATCAATGTCATGATCTTAAAAATACAAAATATAATATTATTTTTTCATGAATAATGTTCATATGCCATAATCTAATCCAACTAGTGCCAACAAAAAAAATTGTAATATAAAATGCAAGAATAGTGTTCAAGCCCAAAATATTATCTAACTAATGCCAAGATAATATAGGATTTTGTACATGTATATCCCACTTTTTACCTAATTTTAAAAATATAAATAATTGTAACTTATTTTCTTCAAATATGTGTGTATACACATTACATATTTCTACACAACAAGTCTCAATATTAAAACATTTATATTATAATCAGAACTGAACTAATAATCTATACTGATCTAGACTCTCTAAAACATGTAATCTTCCCAAATTTTATATTTATTATACATGGATCTTAAAATGTATACGATAACCTTAATAATAAGCTATTCTTTTTATATGAGGAGACTAACCCATAAGTTACAAATCTTAGAATCAAAGAGTTAAGCACAACATTTTATACAAAAAGTTATAATCATTTAGAAGCATATGCAAACATGTGTATTATATGTCATCATATTATGAATATATCATCAAATCATGTATGAAACATGTAGTATAAGGCACACAAGTGTCATGTCAAGATAAGTATATAAATTAACCATGCAGTAATAGCCATAATTTATATAATCATTTAGTAACAAAAATGGCAAGAAGATACATGATATGATTCATGGTATCAAAAAAAATAGGGAGGTGGGTAATAAGCATTACCAAACCATAAAATAACAAAACTTGATATACAATCTAATCTTTATCCACTCATAAACACATTGTCTCATGTTTATGACACATGAAATAAAATCGTAGGCAATATCACTTAGTGTGACATAAGGTAAGAGCAACAAAAATATATAATTTTATGTCACATAACATAAGGGCCAAAACAAAGATTCATACATTAAAAATTTAATAAATCAAAACTCATATAATAGTGCAAGGGACCAAAGGAAGAGACTTGAAATCAAAAATTAGTCAATAAAAAATTACATAATAATGCAAGGGCCTAAAGAGATAAACATATGCAATGATAAACTTACTTAGAAAAGGTTTTAGGAAAGAAAGAGACACACAAATCATGATTAACAATTGGCCTATATGAAATAAAATATTATTAGTGTAACATCAAAAAATTCAAATTGGTCTACACCATCTATGTATACCAATGCCAAAGCATAACAAGGTAGTATTTTAATGAAATGTAGCATTGTAGAGAATATAATCAATAGGAAGGCATGTGTAAGAAATATATGTATTCCAACATAATAAATGGAAAAGGTCATCAAAGGATATAATATATAATAGCATGGCATGTTTAATATGATGCACCCAACAATGGCATGGGTATTGGCTATAAGAATGTCCCATATACATCAATGTATTATGTAGAACCTAAATGCCTTACATGTCACTCGTATATATTATGAAATGTAGGTGTGTATGAAAAATGATATGTAATCTATTAAACATGTGATATATAAATAACGAAAACTAGTAAACCTATCAAGCTTAGGTACTACTTTTATTTTTAAGGCATTTATATATATTTTTATTATAACAATATATTTGCAAAAAATAATATATAAATCATCACAATCATCATATGGGTCTATTTAGCCTGGTTACTCCTCTTGTATTATGGGTTTTCATACATTGTGTATACATATTACACTTTATTCCACTATGTATGATCTTTGATGATATTTATTTTTATATATCTTTGAAGCATTACTCTTTTAGTTGTTATTATTATCATTACATAGAATATTGACTGTGTTTATATCTTATAATAAAACTAGGTATTAGTTTATCCAATGTATCTGCCATCTATTTTAACAATTTTTATCCCAAATTAATCCTCATGTGGTTGGTAGAGTGAATCACCGATTTGGCATAACCACAACCTTATTCCCACAAGGAAAATTTGGTAGCATAATATGTTGAATTGATCTTGGAAAAAGTGTAATTTATTTATTTCATCAATTTCTTGTCCTAACTATCGTAAGAATGTAATACTACACATGATTGTGAATTATTATTCTTAAATTTCAATCTGTCACCAAACGTGACCATCAATATTTACTATTATCATCAAGATTTATTATCGTGAATGTTCATAAATAAAAAATGTTATATTTTTGTGTTGATATAAAGTATAATTTATTGATGATACTTATTCGATAGTTGGTTTACCATAATTATCTCTTCATTTTATATTTTTTGATTTTCTATTTCAATGCTACACATTTCTTATTACACATAAAACTCTTTTATCATAGTCATAATATGATCATCCTTCATAATAATAAATATATCTAATATCTCTATGTGTAGTAGTAAATAATTAAATAATATGAATTTAATCACAATGGACTTCCCTCTACTCTTATTCCCCCTCACTAAAAACTAAAATCATACTGAATCATTCTCCCCTATTTTAAAAGGATTCAATAAAGTCTAGCTATGATCAGCCATCCCAACTACCCTTCCAGATGCATACTCCTTACGTCTTGATTACTTGACCAAGTATGTAATAAGGGTTTAAAATAATTCAATTGCCCCAAATATTCAAAGTTTTGGTGATGCTCACATGACAAATAAAAATATAGCATACCAAATGGAGTTGACAACTATTAAAAACAAAGGGAGGGATATTTCATTTACTGAGGATGCTCTTAAGGCATTAAAAATATTAGATCCTAATCCCCTAAAATCTACTTCTTCCCCTATGGTGGTGATATTCTATGAGGAATAGACAAAGGAAGTCCTCTTTGATGAAGACCTTCATTTCCTATCTATGGCATAACCAAAAAAAATTCTAATCTTTGGCTAAAAATCCAAAATGTTCATCCCTAAATCTTAGAGTAAAGATAAACCCTACTCCAAGGTAGACTTGATATTTATCCTAGTGTCAAGACCTTTTTTGTTATTGTTTTTTATTGCATTAAGGACAGGGATTTGATTAAAAGATAGTTGTGGAGCATGAATCAGCATACCCTTATAATTCAGCCTTGGTCCCCCTATATGAACCCCCTTATAGAACCCCTTAATTGGAGAGCTATCTAGATATTCCTTCCCTACCTTACATTTAGATTTTAGTTTGCTCATAGTTTTAGAGCCATAGGCAACTCCCTAGGCAAGTTTCTAAAAAACACATAAATTCTACTTCTTTTTCTCATATTACATTTGGTAAAATTTTGGTCAATGTTCACACATCTAAGGATTTTCATGAAAAAATAATCTAGCAAGTAGGTGATCGATCATGGCCTAAGTATATAGATTATGAAGGTTGTTGTTCCACTATCCTAGATATTCCAACAAAAAACATTTAATGAAAGAATACAAAGGCATTAGAAGAAAGAAACACACATATTTGTGGATATATTTTTGCCCTACCCACCTCATGATAAATTGCTTTGATTCATAAAGTGTTGATTCTAATTTGACCTTTGATAATTCTAGGCCTTCTACTCAGAAAGAGGATCTTGCAGTATTTCTCCACATAAAATATGATTCCATGGTTAACCCTTTCACCCTAGCTATAAGGGAATTTTTGGAAACACCTTTCCAAAATACCACTAAGAATGATAACCTAGATATTGAAACTCCAAGGATAAAACCAAAGGATATGGATTTAGTAGAAGACAAATCTTAGTCCTCAAAATAGTTTGAAATATTTTTACCAGTTGACTCAAAAATTATGGATGACAAGGGTGAATGGACCAAAGTACAAAAAAATAAATACAATACAAGATTAGAGGTCCAATAATCTATTATGACCCTCATGTTAGTTTGGCCTAACAAAGGTAAATAATTTGACCCATCACCCTATGCAAAGGATAAGTGATAGATTGGTTGAAGTTTTTTAGAAGCATTCTTGGCTACAATGAGGTTGATGGTTGTTGATGTTTGGTGGAAGTTTCCTTGTTACATAGGTTGATCCTTTTTGTTTGTTACTTTTCATAAAATGTTACCAAGTTTTATCCTATAAGTCCCTTGATTTGGAGGTTTTTGGTTTTTGGTCATCGTGTAGTGGGCTCATTGAATTTGTTGTTTAGTGTATGACATCCTATCTCTTTTAGTTTTTTGGTAGGGGTGCCCCTTTTGTGATTATTTTTTGCTTCATTTTTGTTTAGCTTTTAATTTATCATAGACCACAAGTTGTGACACCCCATTGTAGGTCCCTTAATTATTTGATAGTGTATGAGGTTATAGGATCTTCCAAATCATTAACATTACCCTATCAAATAATAAAATGAAATAATTTTCTTCTCAAATAACATTTTTAATATTATGTTCATGACTCACTTAGTTTAATTTATTTTACTTGATTCTCCAACATCATACATATGAATTTTGTCTATTTCAACTTGTGTTGTGATGCGTGTACCATATAATAATGCATATAATTTGATTTTGAATTAATTAATTTATTATATTTGATCAAATATTTAATTTTTGAAATGATCCTTATCTTGGACATAAGTATGGAATTATTAGACATGGATAAATTTCATATAAATATGTAATGTAGATGGTAGTGGTTTCACAGCGTATCTCCAAGGTCAATTCAAGTGAAAATTATAATGAAAAGATTTTGAATTTAAATAATGTAGTGTAGGAAATGTCTTTGATCATATTATCACATCCAATGATATTGATCCATGCACTTCTAGTGAAATATTATCAAATCCATTTATGATTTGATTTAATTTAAATAATATCCATATTGTCGCAATTTTTTTAAAGAAAGTAATAATGCAAATATTAGTTCTTGATGCATTATATATTAATACAAACTTGTAGAATTTACTTCTAATTTTAAACTAAATGTACAATTCATGATTTTTTATGTCTTTTGTGGGAAACTTTCCATTTTCAAAATAAATCACTTATTTTTTTAATATATTCATAATAGAGTCAAAGTATATAGTTAATGTATCATTTAGGAGGTGTTTATCCTTTTAATATAATTTTTTATATTAAAATATTGAAATTTAAATATTGATATATTGCTACGATATGTAAATATAGAAATATATATTAAACTATCAAATTTACTATTATCAAAAACTTACTAAAAATGGTAAACTAAACTAAGGTTATAGAGTGTCCCTCAAACTAACAATGATGAATAACTCCCTAAGAAAAATTGAATTTATTTATCAGGGTACATTTTTGGATTCATGTTGGACCCAATACCTCGTTTGTTGCTGCAAGTGATAATCATTTAACATATTTACATATAAGCAACAAGAATAAAAGGAGGTGAACTAAGGTAATTATCTAGAGGTAACTATATATAAAGGGTACTATGGGGAAGCATATTAACTTTATATATGTTTATGGGGTTCAGGGTGTATCTATGTGCGCATACACATATAAGACCTAAGTGCCATATGTGGAAATTATACTTCCATATAAGACCATTGCTAGGTCCTTAAAATTAGGTAAATATCTCACTCTCCTTACTGGGTTTCAGATATGCTTGAGGATGGTTAAATTCTAAGATTCAATTAATAAGGAAGGATAACTCTAACATCTTAGGTTATCATTCATGTTAAAAATATTTTTACGTTAGGAGTACATTTTACTTTATTGACCTTACCTCATAATCAAACATGATTATAAAGAAGTAAATTATGTTAATAACTAGAAATCAATTGACACATGCATATTTAATTTTAGTATGCAATAGATATATTAATTCACAAAATAGAAAACAATAAGAACATATTTAAAACTCAAGTCCTCATATTGCTACCAATCGAGGTCATAATCACCTTGCGACCTTAAAAGGTCACTGTACCATTGCCTTAATAGTTCATATAACACTCATTAAATAAAAATTAATGCCATTATTAGAATAAATGAACAAGGACATAATTCTAATCAATATCATCATTCATCAAATAACCTTTATGGGTAGCCTATAATTGAATCCATGCAATAATTTTATAATGTCATAGACAATACGATACAATAAGACAAAGAGAGTTCAAAATGTAATAAAACCAAGTATCCATTAAATTATTCATTAATAATCTAATAATATTAAATAATATATGTTATTTCAATAGTTTTATTCATTCTCTAACTTAAAATTTAATTAACCCAATTAACCACTATCATATTAACCATTCATAAGAAATGAATTTATTTAAATGGACAATTATTTTTGTATAATAGTTTCCATTACCATCTAAGGGAATATATCTCATTATGAAAAATAATAATAAACCATTGTATTTCATATTTGAATAACTATAACTAAGATCATATTTAAATGAACTATATGATTCATAAGTACATGAACATCAGGTAATTTTAAGACAATAGAATTCACACAATTTATATAGACAAAAAATCAACCGAGTTTCAAGTTGAATGGAACAAAAATAAAATTTTCCCCATAAATAAATTTTAAAATTTTATGTTGGGATGCCATGGGGTAGCAAGTTAAACAAGTTCAGCTCTCATAAGGGAGTGAAAGCACATGCAACCCGAGGAGATAAAAAAACAAGTATGCATGCCTCCATCATGTGTTTATACAACATTAAATGAATTAGAAAATAATATTCAACTAACTCATTTTGTTCATTAGAGTAATCTAAACTAATTTATTTAAGACATTGCACTTAACTCCATTACATGTAGCCTTAGTAATAAACTATCCCACTAAGGACTTCTATTCAGGTCTACAAAACATATTCATTATGTGAGAGAAATAGATAAAATAATGAATCATTTAATATTAAATGAAATAACAAAATTAATCCATTTCAAATTTAATACATAAAATATACATACTTTTATACACAACCAGGTATGTCTAAAATATATTTTAGAGGTGAAGGTTTTATTTATGTTTTCGTATGCACTAACAACTAGTGTGATTGAATAATCCATGCATAGATGAAACAACTAAGAAATATCCATGTTACATACATCTTTTCTATGTAAATAAATTCACAAGTATATATTATAATGCATCAATGATAATGATTAATCTATTTTACTTGGTTAGTTGAAGTCTATATGTTTCTATATCAAAAAATATTATGTATATGTCTAAGTATCTATATGAAAAAATCAAAGTATTTATTTTTATTTAATACTATCAATAGAATTATCTATGTTACTTATCCAATATACTCCATATGCTTCTAAGTAACATTATGTAATTGTTTAGTAAATATTTAAACGTAAATTAAATCTGATCTCATATCAAGATCATATACTAAATTTAAGAAACTAATATTAAAGTGATATAATCAAGATTATTATAAGTTAAAAATAAATAAGAATCCATGTTAACTCAACATAATCATATAATTAATATTTAAAGAGTAATTTTGCATTAATAACATTAATATAATGCTTTATTAATATGAAGTAAAATGAAATAAAATTTTAGTAACCTAATATATAAAATTAATTACCTTTGGAAATATATATCAATTCATCTTCTTACCCTTTAAGTAGTATTTAAGCCTTCCATTCATTTTCCACTTTCCATTAACAATATAGGTTGGTACTAACGTAACTAAGAAATATTAAATCAAGATAGCATACTAACTATGTTTAAAATTAGATAGCGTTAATATAATAAACTATGTAAAGAATGTGTAATTAACATAATTATTTCATTACCAACTTACTTCACATGTTCACAATATATTTGAAGCATGGAGTAAAAAGTGACCAAATTGGATAGTACCTCCCAACTAGCCCTATAAGCCCAACCATTAGTTGCCCTTATCACCCCAACCATCATCAAGGTGGTGGTTGTGTTAACTATAGTTGTGAAGAGAGTTATAAGAAATCATATTCTAAACCAATGGATATCTTGAAAAAATAATATAACACAATGCAAAACAATAATCACCACTCCAAGGTGAGATGGGAATAACCAATCTATCACTGATATAAATTGGAAGTGAGGTTGAAATTTAAAAATATTTTGAATGATATAGTAATGAATTAATAACTAAGCCATTTATATAGCTTTAGAGATAACCAGCTTGGATCCATGTCCAAGTATGCTACCATCCTAAGTCAATCTGATTGAAAATTTATACCCTAGGTATACAACACACCAACTAAATACTTAATCATTAATATCTGGTCTAAGAATGATTCTCCAATTATAATGAAGTCAAGTAAAATACATTACATATAACTTAAAAGATTAATCAAGTCATGATCAAACAAACATAATAATCCAGATAAGCCATTCATTAAAATCAAGCATTCAATATCCATAAATATTTAAACCAAAATTAATATAAACAAATATAAAAAATAACACACTTATAGGTTCAAACTCAAACCCTTGTATTCAAGAAATTTTAATAGATTTCATTTAACATCTTCAAAGTTTCCAATAGAGCATAATGTTTAGTTTTAATGCCAAAACTCAATGGAGGCAAATCAATAAGTCACACACATAAATTTACTAAAAAATAAATGCACATAATTTAAACAACAAAGACACTTAACATTATTTCAAATAATATGCAAAGGCCATCAAAGATGAAAAGACCAATAGCAGGCCCATCACAAACTAGTAAAGACATGGTAAAAAAATAGTTGCCATGTATATATAAAACACATTCAAAGAATAAAATAAAAATTTATAAAACATGATAAACATGTATAAAAATAAACCTAGTCAATGAGTAGATAAAATCCAATTTAATATCTTTCAAAACAACTATTAAATCACTAAGCCATTCAACATTAACAAAATATAAACAACAAAAAACAATCACCAAATTCTAATGAAACCCTAAACATTTTCAAAATCATTCCAACTAAAATAAAATATTTAATAAAATAATATAGGTGATAAATAATTTGAAAGTTTAATATAACCCAATTAAAACAACACCAATCACTTTCTCAAGAATCTATAAAATAATCAAATACATATTTCTGTTAAGAGCAAAACAAAATATATATAAGCATATAATTTAATTTAAAAAGTTTCAAGGCAATTTAACCCATTTCAATACCTTTCTCAAAGATCCATTGGAACAATAACCAACTTGGATTGATTAAAATCCAAGAAAACAAGACATAGTCTACTATAGTGAGAAAAACCCATACAGTTATCAATATTCTTGCATGCAGCCACAAAAGGAATATCATGACCCACAATAAAACCATCTAATAACAATAAACCATAAATGAAATTTAGATCATTATCTTTTCATATAATAAAATGTATGCATGAATTAACCAAGTCAAGTTTACATACTAGTTTGAATACATGTAAAAACATAGCTATAAATACAATGTATTTGAACATTAAACACAAGATTTAACAATTTGATCCATTGTTACATATTCCAATGAACATAAATAAGACATAAAACCTTTATAGATAGTTTGACTAAATAGACATAAAAATATACCTCAACTACCTAAAAATTTAATAAAGCTATCAACTTTTCTTCGAAGACAAAATTGGCAAACTGAATAGGGTGAAAAAAATATAGAACCCCTATAGTTTTATTTCAAAAATACACACAGACAAAAATAGTGTCTTTCTAAGCCACTAATAAAAACCAAATAAAACATATATATATCTATATTTTTCAAATTTTCATGCAAAATATAAAATATTGATTTATATCAAATCACTTTGAAGTCTAGATATGCATCAAGAAGTCCCAAGACTTTCAACTATGTATGCATCCTCCTTTTATTTCCATGATTTTTTTCCATAAATGAATAAATAACCGTATGTAATCAAAATAACTTACTAAAAAAATGTAGAGGATAAAATCTCTAAAAATCCTAACAAGATAGAATGCATAATCCTTCTATTTCCAATCCATGTGTGAAAAATTGAACATGACCGCATTAGAAAACCAATCAAGTTTCTCCGCTATTTTATCCACTCTTATTCCATCTTCCTAACCCCATAAATTATATCCATCCATTTCTTAAATCTCAATGCCTTCTGTCCAATTCCCCATACCCATTCAACACCCTCATTCAGTGTGAGGAGATAGAAATAATCCCTAACATTCCCAAATACAATCCCCACCAAAACCTCTATTGGATACAGTTGTCATTAAATAACCCTCCAAAATGGTCAATCTACTTAGAAATAAAAAACCAATAAAACCAATTGATATTAACCAAAATAAACCTAATTATCATTAATAAATTGACTAACACCATAACCCCATTTAAATTCTATGCCATCGACTATATGCCACCAAATCAATAATTAAATCATGATTTAATAATAATGTTAATGATGCCATATTATATACCAATAAGCATAGTAAATCATGCCACCACCTTTCCATCACATTATTTCATATAGTCTAGGTAATACTCCAAGGGGAGTCTCACGGGTAGGACTAGGTAGGTCCTTAAGAAATCCATCCATATAGGCAAGTAAATTCTAAGTAGGCATGCAGAGTCATAAAAATTTCACACCAATGGATCAAGGGTGGACCAGGTAAAAAGAGTTATTCATGGAGGCAAAAGGAAATTACTATGGGTTACAAGCAAGAATAATGATAATCAAAAACTCCAAGACAACATATGATAATCAAACACAATGGTAGAAAATAGTATACAAATGAAATGAAACAAGTATAGATGTCATGGAAATGATAAAATCAATGAATAAATCAAGATGTCCAATGATGATAAATGTAACCAAAAATCAAGAATACCTATCAAACTTATTTGATCATTCAAAATTCACTTTGGTCCCTGGTGTACCACTACTAGCATTTGCCTAAATCATAACATGGTACCTACAACCACAAAAGTAAGTTAATAGTATTATATCAAATAATCAATAATAAATTATATAATGATAATAAGTTATCAAATTTAATAATAACATATAAAAATAATCAAGTATAGAATTAAACATGCATTTCAATTACCACTACATCAAGTCTAACCATATAATCCAACTTAAGAAAAACCACTAGTATTCAGTTATACATTAGTAATAATAATGTTTTAAAAAGTAAAAAAATAAATTAAAAAGGTGGGGTTATAACATCCTCCCCTCTTTAAAGGTAGCTATCATGGTGACTACAAAAATATCCATGCATAATGCTACCTAACAAGATGTGCATCCTCCCAAGTAGTGATTCTTTCACTTAGTGGGTCCCATTACATCAAAACCTAATGCATGTCTCTATTTTAAGCTTAATGTTGTGATGTCCTAGGATTATCTCTAGTTCTAACTAGATCTTTTCCTGTTATGTGACCTATAAATGAATCCAATTCAAAATATGAGATGGATTAGGTACATATTTTCTTAGCAAAACAACATGAAATACATCATGAATCCTTGATAGAGAAGGAGGAAGAGATAGTTTGTAATCAATAGGGCTAATATTTTTGATAATATCGAAAGGACCAAAAAAATGTTTTGCTATCTTGGAAACTTTCCCAAATTTTATAGAATTTTTTTGGTGTTTAACATGCAGAAAAACTTTGTCACCCATGTTGAATTCATGTTGAGTTCTATTTTGATTAGCATAACTTTTTTCTGATCCAATGATGTTCTCAAATTATTCCTTATTAATTCCATTTACTTGTCATATTTTGTCACTAATTGAGGTCCAACAACAGCTCTATTTTCAAAGTTATCTCATCCAAGAGGAGTTCTAAACTTATGTCCATAAAGAACTTCAAATGGAGCATTCTTAATTTCATAATGTGAAGAATTATTATATGAAAATTCATTCAAATTAATAAAGATAATATTTCCATTTAAATTTTTAATCCATGATGTAAATTCATAGCATATCCTGAACCACTTGGTAGAGAATTTTAGTTTGACCATCAGTTTCTGGATGAAATGAAGAACTAAAATTTAGCCATGTTCCAAAAGTTGCAATCAAAGTACATCAAAGTCTTAAAGTGAATAAATTGTCATGGTATGAAATGATCACTTTAGGCATGCCATAAAGTCTAACCACTTTACTCATGAAATGTTCTACAAACATGGAAGAATCATCCATCAAATTTCTAGTAATGATGTGGCCAACTTTAGTGTCCTTATAAATTACCACAATAATAGTATCATGATTTTTGCATGATTTAGGCATCCCAAAAACAAAATAAAGTGAGATTACATTCCACTTTTCTCTTCGAATATCATGAGGGTACAACAACCCTCCTAGATGGCAATGCTCATATTTAACCTGCTAGCATTCCAAGCATTTTGTAACAAAATTAGCAACATCATGATTCATTCTAGACCAAAAATAGAGCCTTCTCATATCATGTATCATCTTTGTGACACCTAGATGAGCATAATAAGGTGTTAAGTGCACTTATTTTAACATGTAATTTGTCAGATTATCCAAACTAGATACATAAATTCTATTTTT
Organism: Torreya grandis; assembly: GCA_037957365.1. Lineage (NCBI taxonomy): Eukaryota > Viridiplantae > Streptophyta > Pinopsida > Cupressales > Taxaceae > Torreya > Torreya grandis. The sequence continues at coordinate 708,058 of JARHVA010002710.1, read as the reverse complement.
ATGCCTTACTAGGCCATTTATTTCAATAGAAAAATCAATAAATCTCTTACTACATGATTGTAAGCCAAACCTACGCTTACATCATGGTAGAATTCATCAGCAAGCTATTATTCCAAAATAACACTTCTTAAATTTTATTGTAAAATTGACAAGATAATAAGGTATATGTGTCTTCTAAGTGCATCAACCATATGATTCTCCTTACCTTTGATGTATGATATGTCCATGTCAAGATTACTAAAAACTTCCAACAACCTACATTCTCATGCATTTAAATAATCTTGAGAGAATAAATACTCAAGGTTTCATTGATCAATATTCACCTTTAAAGGTTTTTCAAGAAGAAAATGTTTCTATTGTTAATCACATCAAGAATGGTAGTAAGCTCCTTATCATGTATATGATAATTATTTTCATGATATTTAGTTTCCATGAGATGTAAGACATAACCTTACCATCTTTGGTCAATATACCTCCATATTCTTCCTTAGAATCATCAACCCAAATGTCAAAATTACCATTTGGGTCTGGAATGATAAGAATAGATGATGTTGTTAGCATCAATTTTAGCTTAGTAAAATATGACTCACACTAAGGCATCCATAAAAATTTATTACCTTTGCACTACAAAGAGGTAGTAGGATAGGCTACACTAGAAAATTTTTCAACAAATCACTAGTAATAACTATGCAATCCCATGAAACTATGCACTTCATGCACATTAATAGGCGCATGACAATCTTGTATGGATTTTACTTTCGTTAGATCTATAGAAACACTAGCCTTAGAGATAATGTGGCACAAATAATGAATTTTGATTAATAAAATCAATATTTGGAGAGCTTCCCATATGTATTATGTTGTTTTATTATTTGTAAGACTAAATTAAGGTGTTGATAAAGTTCAACATAATTTTTGGAATAAATAAGAATGTCATCAAGAAAAACTAGAAATAACTTGTCTAAAAAAATTTTAAACACATTATTGATAACATTTATGAAGGTTATAGATGTGTTAGTTAGGCTAAATACTTAATGTCCATATCAATTTAATGGTAATTTGATCTCAAATCAATCTTCAAGAAGATTGTAGAAGTTTTCATTTGGTCAATCAAGACATCAAGCCTTGGCAAAGGATAGTGGTTTTTAATTATTAACTTATTAAGTAAAAAATAATCAATGTATCATCCTTCTTCACAAAGACCATCAACTAACCCTAAGGAGACACACTTGGATGGATGCTTATGCTATCTAAGAGTTCTTCTAACTACACCTTTACTACTTGTAGCTTAGCCACATTAATATGGTAGGGAGCTTTAGAAGCAGGGGGAAATCCTAGAATTATATCAATGAAAATATCAAATTCTTGCTTAGGCAGTAAACCATGTAGATTTTTGAGAAAAACATCATTGAATTCCTTTAAAATAAAAAATCTATGTGAACTAGTTCCTTTTCCTTGGGTCATTCCTAAAATTGGATTGCATATAACTTGCATCCCTTTCTAGCATCCATTTTCATTTGTAAGACTTAAAGTGTTTTATGTCTTTCTGGCCCTTGTATGCCTTACAATTATACAAGTTACCTAAGGGTAGTAATTCACTACATTCTTTTACCCATATAATCAAGCATGTATTAATGTTCATGCAACCAATCCATCCCAACGATGAGATTCACCTTGGTCTTGAAGACACCAAGATCAAGTTGTGGTTGTTCTAAGTATTCAAGAATTGGGACTTTCTTGCTGGTACCAAAATCAACCTCCCAACCTTTTCTTATCAAGACAAGCTCATTTTTACATTAAATAGCAACAAAAGGGTAGATAAAATAATTGGTTATACCTGAATCAATTAGAATATTCAATTGAAACCCATTTTTGTACCTCTAGTTTCAATTTCAGGGGCCTACAGTCAACATTATATAGGGGTAGTTCTTTTTGGTTATGAACAAGGATGTTGCCATGATGACCCCTTACTCATCCTCTACCTTTTCCCTTAGATGGGTTAACATTGAAAGGGTTACCATAGGGATTGCCTTCACTTAATCACATTATAACCATACTGATAATTATAAACTAATAAATCTATAGATTACAAATTTTAAGTAATAAAATTCATTCCCAAAGTTCCCTAGAGCAAAAAACTACTCTTATACCAGATGAAACAACAACAAAAAAATTGGAACTATATATCAAAGTACTTTTTTGGATGCAAATAATTTACCACAATTATGTATGTGAAACCAAAACAAAAGGAGGTAAACTATGGTAATTAGCTAGAAAGAATAATTTTGTATAATTTAGACTCATCAACAGTTCAAATATTTGAAAACTATCAAAAACAAATTGGACTATATCTATTTTAAATTGGACTATGTCGAGATTAAGTTAGACTTATTATAAATAAATCATATCTATCTAATGTGTTTATGATAAGTCCAAATTATTTAAAATGATAATAAATAATTTATTTATTAGTAGTTGAAAACTATCATAAATAAACTAGACTTCATCAATAATTACTTAGACTTATAACAACTTAATCACATCTATATTATATAAGTGCAATAAGTTCAAATTATGTGACCATTCAAATTAGATCATAGACCATGCATTTATAGATATTATAAGATTGGTGATATATTTCATAAGGAAAAATAATTCATATATCAATCATATGCTTGATTGATATGTGATTTAGAACACCTAGGATGATTTGGATACCATGTGTTATCAGTTGATTAGATCATGAATTATCTATTTAATTTGATTCAAGTGACATCCTCATGACTCTCAAAATTTATCTTTTATTTATGTCATGTTATATAGATTGTCACATGTGTTGCAATCTCTAGTAATTGCATTGTTCAATATTTTTGTTTGGATTGGCCATCCTTCTACATAGTTGAATCATTGAGATTATTCCACATGGCACAATCTCTTATACCATGTAAAAATTTCAATAACATTTATCAATACACAAATTTTGAAGAACAAATATTGAGTTATAAGTGGGACATTGCGAAGCGTAAACCTCGAAGACCTTTTAACATAGATGGGAATGCTAAATTGTATTTTGTAAAACAAAAAAGCCATAATGTAATAAATTTTTAGATGTGCAAATTATGAATACCTTTTATCGAAGACCATTTTGAAAGATGCAAAAATGTGAAGTGGACATTACAAAAGTCAAATGTTATTGAATAGATGCATATATATAAAAATACTAAATTATTATAGTATAATATATAAAAGTCAATTGTCAAAGTGTATTTTCCAAAACCTAAAATTTGAAGTTCCACTAGAAATAAATATAAATAAATAAATAAAATAGTAAAACATTATACATTCCTGAAAAATGGAATAAATTTTGAAAAAATCATTCATATTTCTCATTCCAAAATTAAGGAAACACCATTCAAAATTTCCCAATCCTTTTATCACTATTTTTTTTAATGCTTAGTGGGGTGATGCATTAAAATAATGTTTTACAATTCCTTTTAAAAAATTATCAAAAACAAGTGTATGAACTCTCCAATTTTTATTTGGTTTCCAAGCGTAGATGATACTATCTATGAGTATGGATGGTAAATATGTGTCAATTGGGTTTGGCTTTAATTTCTTTTCTAAGTATCTTGAATAAATTTATACTTATACATTTTTTCCCTACATGAACTATGATAAACCAAGTTACATTAACCTTCATTATATATCCCCATTTCTTTATAGTATCTAAACATTTCTTTTAGATATAACAACCCATACTTTGTATTCTACTCATGTAGAATCAATATGTTAGAAAAATAACATATATTTGATTTACACATATTGAGATAGATCAAATCTAATTATTGTTGTTTTTCTTCTTGAACCAACATATGCATCTTTACATGCCACTCCAAAATCAAGATTCATGTCATGAACCATTTTGTGTATATCTCTATGCAGGGGTATGTTATGATGAGTTCTAGGCCAAAACTCTCTTGTTCACTCAACTTCATAAGGGAACATGTATTATTTCATTATGTCATGGATGTTTTGGAAGTAATATTCTGCATCCTTCGACTTATTATTTCCATTTAAACCAAATTCATTGAATTACTATACATATTAAAATTATATTTAATTTCATTTTCAGTCTTTTTTTTAACTTCTATTTGAGTCTTTAGCAACAATGTAATCTTGAGACTTTTCTCTATTTTTCAAGTCTTTGAAATATATATATTTTTAGATTACCTTCTATAATATTTGGCTCATCATTTTCTTTTGTTCCCCATGATATAATCAAGAGGGACCAGTTTCTATCTCTTACAGAATATTTATAATGGATAATGGGCTAACCTTTCTCCATATGTCAAAGAAAGTATTGACCTTTTGGCAAGCATACTATTTTTTTCATTCCCTTTAGGTGGTAAATATTAACATACTCTTTAAAATCTATCACCTCTTCAATCATGTATGGTGTGAATTTTATTATATTTTCACGTGTCTTATAAGTGTCTATCATCTCTGTCACACTCCATACATCTTTCCCCTTTAAACATTATTTTTTTTTCCAAATGTGTCATTGATATCCTCGTGGTTATGTTCTATAGGTATAAATATGACCTCAACATCAATTAAAATACCTCTGTAGACAAGGAGAGATAAATATTGCAACACATACTACAAAAGGACATAAATTTGTGAATTTGTAAATGTAGCATTAGTTCCATATAAAATTTGACATTTTTCAAATATAATTATTGATGGAAGTACCTATTATTATTGTCCCCACAACATTTGTATAGTTTAAGGTATAACCTATAATTAAGTTTCTTGAAAGCACCAATTTATTGTGATTCTTCTCCATATTTCTTACATTTAGGGTAGTGATTGTTGGACAAAGTGTATCATATAATGTATATTTTGAAGACCCAAGTCTATATATTAAATATCCATAAGTATATAGCATTGTTTTTTCCATATCCTTGAAGTACGTATTCAATGAGGTGATAGTGAAGTTAGAACCTCAAAGAACATATGTTAAGAAAATACCCATATCTTCCTGCATGATGACAATATGTTATAATCCCTACCATTAATAACTATAATATTATGTTGGCAACTGCTTTGCTTTTTGTCACTATCCTAGAATTTTTCTTGTAGAAGGTAATTGATTTAAGTGTATCATGAATTATTGATTGATACACTCACCTTGATATATACAGAAGGACTCAGTATTTTTATTGATTTAATAAGATGCATATTTTGCACCTAGCAAAGTCATTAGACATGGCAATGGTCACATCATAAAAATAAGTTCTCCACATGTTAATGAATTTTGGTTGGGATATTGGCTCACATTCCATATATTCTAGTTGTGCATTGATTTGTATCCTCATAAATTATTGAGTGAAAGATGATGGAAGATGTCAAACATTTTCTCATGATCCATCTATATCTACCTGACATGTTAGTCATGGAGAAACATTTGCAAAATCATCCACCAATTGGTCCAACAAATATTTAGCTACCATCATCTTCTTGTGTGTCTTTTTTCAAAATATCCTTACATGGAATGTATTTATTTCTCCATTTTGGTGACAATTTTGAATGTCAAAAAAGTTACTTCTCTTTAATCAATATATTTTAAGCCAAGCTTCGAAATATATCTTTGTACATTAAAAATCAATGCTAGTTTTATTTTTATTTGTCATAAATAAATTGAGAAAAAGGGCATCCAAGACACGTTACCTCGTATCTATTGTGGTGGAATCAAGTAACTTCATCTTTGCATATTTTAGAATCTCAAATAATAATCATGACTAAAAACATTTTTGGCGCAACATTTAACTGCATACATTGTTGTAATCTCACTATCTATGCTTTCATCAAAATCCACTTGGTTGAGTGAATTGTTGGGCTAACCTTTTTTTTGGCCTAAGTATTTCCATGAATGAGCTATTTTTTTGGATGCCTTCGCACTAGGAATTTTAGGCAAGGAGGGGATTATTTATCCACTATGTCCCAAACATTTCTAATTTCTTTCTCATTTAGTGTCATGTATGGTAAATTTATTGCTCTACAAGTCTTAGTGTCCACTATTTTTTTGAAAGGCCATCTAAAAATATATGTCTCAATCACCTCTATAATTCAAGTATTATGATGTTCTATAACATTCCTTATGTAAATTCTCAATTCATTTTCGAACATTGGGACAAGAATGCAACAAAAAATATCACTTGGTTGTGAAAATTCAACATAACCAAAAGTATTTTCTTCATTATTTACAAGAGTTATATATTTGTGTAAAAAATATACACTTTTCCCAACAATTATTTTTTTTAGGCTTTGAAATGTGGTAGGATCATTGATATATCAAAAAAATGAATCCAAGCAAGGGGTTTTTGTTGTAATGGTTGTATATGCAGAACTAGACTCAAATTATTTTTAATTTGTTCCATTTCATTGTCTATAGAAAACAAGTTTGTGATGTGTTGCATCATTCTTGTGCTCCATATAGTAAAACCATCAACTACAACCCCAAATTATCTGTAAATGATGTAGGAAAGGGAAGTGATAGAGTAAGATCAAAATATTTAGTCACATTAACACTTATACATCCAATACATATTTTTTGATTATTGCATGTGGAAGTGAGATTTATGGGTTCTAGAGATTTAGAATCTGGACCTACCACTTTGCGTATTATTCCTTCACAATTACCTTACCATTATTTATGATAGAAACATAGTCTCCACATTGGAGAGGCATTGACATATGATTTTTCAGCGTGGACATTTTCAAAAGACATGATAGGAGTTGTTAATCAAGTTATTTATAAAATCAGTCCAATTTATACTTGTATGTACATGATAAATATATATTTATACTAGAATGTAATCATGGAGATATGTTAAAACCTAAAAATGTTAAAAAGGTAATGTATAACATTTTTTAATGACAGTTTATGTGAATCCAAAAAAATATTAGCTTTTAATATCATATATTTCATACTTCAATTCTTACTTCATCCTACTTTGAAGGAATCTCTTAGGAGATACATTTAAAACATGCATCAAATTAGAATAGACACATAAAGAAAAATATATAATTAAGTCAATATTCAACCATGTATTTTATTACAATATAGAATGGGCATTTTGAGTGAAATTATGGAAAATGATTAGATTTTTATATTTTGGGATCTTGTATTTGATTTTCACCTCTATTGTGGACCCGAATGTTTGAAGTTATATCTTAAGAAATTGTTTTCAAACATTAATATGGGTACCCTTCATGTATAAATATTTAGGTATATGTAATAATTATTATGGTGATGCGTCTCTACCTATGAACTACCTCTAAAATTATTGTTAAAAATGGGGCCTACTTTGTTGAGTTAATGGTGTGTATTTTATTTAAATAATAACTCCATTATTTTTTAAGGAAAACCATGATGACATGTATCTTTAGTATATGGGATTAAGACTCAAATTTTTTAGCCATGCTAACCTATGTGTATAGTCATTTGAGTCTATGATGATCCCAAGTGTTGGTTTTAAGTTTACTGTCATGTTCTTTATTCTCTCCCAATAGGATACATATAATGCTTGGACCATGGGGAGAATAGAAATATTTTGGGAGTGGGAAGTAAGGTCATTCTTCACCTATTATATTTATTGGTCCTTGGTTGAGGACTCTTGTTCTATCTCCTGTTGCACGATTGTAGATTCCAAGAGGCTCTTATGGGTATGCATAATATGACTTATTAAGTGAATTTAATAAGTTAGTCTAAAATGTAAAATATCATTACTTGTACTTTTTTCAAGAAAAAATATTAAGGAGTAATCCAGTAAAAAAAAGGTACATTGATCTTGAATTAAGTCTGAGAAATTGGTGATGATAAGACAAGTATGGTAGAAATAATGCTAATGATTATGTAAAACCATTAATGACATGGAGTTTTGAATGATTACCTCTTCTTAAAGGAAGATTGAGTTGGGACATGACATGATATGGGGTAATTTTAAGATTTGTGAAACAAAAAAGGTCATCATCAAAGCCAAAATATTAAAGATGAGGAATAACACTCATGTGCAAGCAGTTATTGCATTTAAAGAGGTCAGCAAGATCAAATTGGATGCCAAAAGACATAAAATAAAGTGGAGAAACAATGAAAAAAAATTATATACTTTGGTTACTAAGAGTATTCTACTATCTTCTTTCGATATAATCCCATGAGAAAAAATGATACCCAAATTTTGGTAGAACAAATCAATCAAATAACATAGATTACATGTTTAGTCATAGATAAGACAAAGTTGTTAATCTCACTAACAGATATGGAGAAGGATGAAATGGGGATTAGGATAGGTCTTCAAGAAACCAAATTCAATGACATGGATCCCTTTGACTTTTTGTAAACCACCAAAGTTACTCTATTTTTCTTATCAACACAACCAAGTGCACAAGTAGGAGCTCTTACACTTCAACATCTGCTTCAAGGTTTCAATGCAGAGAGGTTAATCAAGTTACTGACATTTAGGAAAATTGATGAGATCATCCATACCTTTGTAAGTAGATACAACCAAGGAGATACTCATTTGTCAAGAGATATCACCATTTAGATCAACGTGTAGATCATGGCCAGATTCTCAGGCTTCTCAAATAGTAGAAAGTTGCTATTATAATACAAGTCCACCACACCAACAATTCATCTATATGCTGTATAAAAGTTACTTATTAGGGTAGGTAGAGGAACCCAAATTGACTCCATTGAGGATGTTACAATGTACGTTCTAGTAGAGTGTATTACAAAGAGGTTTTGGTAGATAATGAGATAAACCAAGTAGAAAACAAAAGGAGTAATTGCCATTATGTATCACATGATACAAAATAATGAGAACTTCAATTCATCTAAGTTTCTCACATCTAAGCTTACCACTAATATCAAGATGGTAAATTTAGGTAGCTTGAAAAATTTATAATATTAGTTTTTGGTTTTGTTTTTATGTTTCACCCAATAGATATCCTCATTAGGCCAAGTTAATGTTACTGTAGACTTTTAGCTTAGTATTGCCCTTGTAGGCATCCCCTGGATTAAGATAGTAAAATATTATGAGAAACTAGGTTAGTTTATGACATGGTGTCTTAAGGCCCTAGTTTTGATCACATCATACCCTCGAATTCTATAAGATGTCATATAATATTTGGGATAACATGCATCAGTACCAAGTTGTACATTGGTATTTAAATCAAAGTACATGATTTGGCCATGCCAACTTAAACTCCAATTCCCTTTTTCATCAAAATGGTTAAATCATAAGCAAAAGTATGAAGGTAGAGATCCCTAGTCACATAAAATGGATGTTATGAGCAAGAAAAACTATAGCCATCTACATAACCATAGGCCTCACCCTAACAGTCTACAACTCCTATGTAACAAGAAAAATGTAAATAGAAGGGACTTGCATAGATATCCTCACCTCCAATAGCTATAAAGAGATAAAGGAAAATCAATTATTGGTTGGAAAACCCACATGTATGAAGGATAACTTTGAATTATGATCTCATAATGTTGTCAATTGATGAACATGAAGTTATTCAATGCATGATTGAAGACATCAATCAAAAGGTCTATGATAATGAGGAAGAGTTATTTTTTGGGAAAGTAGTGCACACTTACCAAGTGGAAAAAAAGGTAAGCAGTGACTGTTTCATCAATATTACATAACCCCTCCCTCTATTATTCTGGATATTTTAGGTCAAGAAGAATCTAAGAATGAACTTGTGGTAATTTTTTTTTGAAAAATATCTTACATTTAGTTCATCATCTCTATAGTTTTTAGATCTACTCTAGGAAGGGAGCATGGTATGGCCATCGATGCATAAAAAATTTAGACATGATTAGGTGGGTCCTTCAGCCATCATACTCAAATGTTTGGTATCTTTTAAAGATCCAACCATAAAAAGTAGTGCCCATTAGGGGATGTCTAGGGGCACAATGAGTCATAAAGATAAGATTGTACCTCTGGATGAGTTGAGAATTTTTTTTGTGAATAGAGATGTCATGGTTATTGAATATGAGTCTTTAGAGCACTCACAATCTGATATGGAAATAGATGATGTATATGTAATGGTGGGATCCTTGGATACCACTATCTAAATGAGATTCACCATACTTGATTCCACTTCCTTTGAGACATCTTTGGATATTTTATAGATACCATTATCCAAGGAAATTTAAGGAGTAGATGCATTCTAAAAATTCATTGCATAAAATGCTTATGACTTAGAATATATGATTTTTTAGAAAGCAGAAGCACAAAATCAAATTACTGAGGCTAGGTAGTTCATCAATTCCTCTTGTCTTTCTCTAGTTGTGTAAGTCATTGGTGATCAAATAATGTCTGAGGATAAACAACTCACTACATTGTTGACTGCTAACAAAGGATTGGGTGAGTACACATAAACTATGCACCCAAGAGAAAGCTATATGCATTAAGACAAAAGTCATTTGCAAAATTTTGGAGGAATACATGCATGTTCTAGATACATCTATGCATTAGGCTAAGTAGAT
>JARHVA010002710.1:682500-695000 GCA_037957365.1 Torreya grandis | reverse complement strand
ACTAATGGAGGACATAGGTAAGACTCCCCATGTTTGGTATGGGCTCTTCCTACATAGGTTTGATAGAATCCCCAACATTATGTTCCTCTAGTTCATGATCAAAAGCTAGATTTATAAAAAAAAATCCCCCCTTTAGTTTCATCCTTCTCATTGGGGATATTAGTTAGCTCTGTCATGATTTTGGACCACTAAAGTTCCCCTCTCTTAATCATCAACAAAATCAGACTTTGGTGAATCAATTCTGTTGAAGGGGTTCTTCTTGAAGTTCAATACCAAAGCTTTCAAGGATTTCAAAAAAATATATGGAATGCTAATTGTATGGACTTTGAAATGATTGAGTAGTAAGAAGTGATGGGAAAAAGTTATAGTATGTTTTCCTTCTTTGGTAATATACCTCATTATTTGAAGGAAATTTTTAGACCATTTCCTAAGTAGTTCTAACCTCATTAAACTTTTTGAGATGAAATGTTGGGTTTCTTATTTTCCTTCTAAAATAAAATGCCAAGAAAATCCTCATTTCTCTTCTTGTCCTTGAATTTTTTGATGCTAGAACAATGCATCCCAATAGTCTCCCCGATGATCTCCTTAGTGATTAAGATTCTCAATCCATGTATACAGACTTCATGATATTTTTAACTTTGAGTGAAGTCCCTAGAAAGCACTATGTCATACCCAATGAGCCATTTCATGAAGGGAGCCAATCCACCTTTGACCATTTTATTCCTAATGTATTCATTTTACTTTATTTTGGAACATGAATTTAGCTCAAGCCGATCCCAATCCAAACCCATATTGTGAATTTGTAGACTTCTTCTACAAGCTTTTATTTTTCAAGTTTTTAGAAATGGAAATGTATAGGTTATGGGACTAAGAGGCAAATAAAATAATGTGATATGATCCTAGAGAGCCCCAAACATGTAAGGCCTTATGAATAATTATGTTTAATGTGTTAATATCTAAGAACTTGATCTAAACTTGTTCATAATTAACAAACCATCATGATAATGTGAGGTAGGTACTTTTTCAAATTTAATAATCAAGATGACATCATTAGGAAACTCCCTCTCATTTCAACTAATAAAATCACTTTTTTGGACCCTAAGATTGGCCCATATAAGGATTCAACTTTGGTGAATGTGTTGATAAGGATAGTTATGTTCAATATTGGAGAGTCTTGATTAATATTATTGAGTTCAAGTTGATTCATATTTCTAGATGTGTGTTAGTGATTTCACTAGTGTAGTTTTCTATGTGTGTACAATAGCCACTTCAGATAATTTATAAGCCCGAGCTAGGTTTTTGGAATTATTATTTGGGACTTTGGGTCTTTGGATTTTTTATTAGAGGTTTTGCAACAGACATTTTATGCAAACAAATGTTTCAAATTACTTATGATAATAACAATGGAGTTCCCCTTCAAGGTATCTCTTAGGAGATACATTTAATATTTGAGAACTAAATCTCCAAGTTTAACTCCTAGATCTAATGACTTCCTATTACACCATTTCTTATCTACTTATTATCGGATAAGCTTCACATCACTTACCTATTCCCTTACCTCCTATAGTTCAAACAATCTATAAGTTGAATCTCTTAGGAAATACATTTAAAATAAGGATAAGAGAGAATTTATCCAAGTGTAATTTTATTTTGCATGGAAAATTCACTACTCAGTTATATTTTGAATCCCTTTTTAATACATTTGAGGTATCTCATACGAGATACATCTCAAACATGCATAAGATTGTATTTCCCCTTTCAAGGTATCTCCTAGGAAATACCTTTAAAATAGGTACAAGAGTGGATTTCTTCTTCAAAGAACAAGTGGAATTTTCCTATACATGGAAGGCACTAATGATTGTTATTTTAAAGGCCTTTGTAATACCTTCAAGATATCTCTTATGATATACCTTTAAAACATATACAAGAGTGGATTTCCCCATTAAGGTATCTATGTCTTAGGAGATACATTTCAAATAGGGACAAGTGTGTATTTCTCCTTCACAAAAGGAGTACAATTTTCCATTACATGGATGGAACTACTAGATTCCTTAGATAAGGAAATATAGGATATGAAGATTCACTATGAGAAGATAAAAATATATCTATATCTCTTTGCATACATTTATTTACTACCTTATGCTTGAAGAATAAATGTTTTAGGCCTCATATGAAATTATCATGTTGCACCTTTAATGAGATTTGGTGATTGAGGTTATTATTTGCCTAATGAGATAAATGAAAGATGCATGGTTATCTCAGGGGACTACTAAGATTATGTTTTGGGATCATAAGAATCTTACAACTTTCCCTATATCAAGAAGGATGGTTTAAAAGTGAAAAGTTAGATGAGAGTCTCAGCTAGCATCTATGTTGGACAAAGGTGGTTTCGGAGGGGTTTATTAGTTATGGGACCCTTTTGAACATTACCCCACTTATCTTTTGGTGGGAAAGGTGTAAATAGTAACATATGGCCTAAATTCCTAGATTTCAAAAGAGAAGTGATGACATGTGTAAGATCCTCAATGGTTTTTAATCTCCAGGACCTTTTTGAAAATTCCATCACTTACCTTTGGGTGGGAAATGTTTAAACGTCCCCAAAAGCCTAAATAGTGCCAGAATGATTTTTTTTTATTATATTAGTCAATGTTTTGAAAGGAGAATTTCTTGGCATAAAACAAAAATTTGCACCTTCTCTCTCCTTTTTTTGAAAAGAATCTCAAATGACTTAAAGAGGGTAGTTGGTAATTAGCCATTCAACTTCAAATCATTAATGGAAACCCTAATTCAAAAATGCAAAGGATTATAACTAAGGAAATTGTCTTCATTCACATTTACATTTTGAATTTAGAGCTTGTACTTACATCTTCAAGCTATTTATCTGCACTAGATATGTGTAGTGCAAAAGAGTAAATATGATGAATTCTTCAAAGGTCTTTAGTTTCAATTACTCATGGCCCTATATATTATCATTAAGTGATTTTCTATCTCTATGTATTAAGTTCTTTGATAAGGCTTGAAGGTGTTTTGAGGGTGATCGTAGTGAGAAATTATTTTGAGTTCAAGGTATTACATTAAAAGAGATAGTGAATAATGGAAGATAATTCAACATCTATCAAGAGTAATATTGTTTTTGTTCAAGATAAAATCAAGGATATAGATGTTTAAGGGTTATAATTTATATCCCTATTGAATGTATTACAAAATCCACACCCTCCCCTAATAGTCGCTTACCTTCAAATGAGTTATAACACCCCTAAAATAGTATTCCCCTTGCCTGCATCATACTCAAAGTTAGTGATTGCATGTTTCCAAGTATACTAACCAAACACCAAGACTATCATCAAAAGAAGGAAATTAATTGTCTACTCTTTCATTCCTTTGGCTCTTAGCACTATGTTTAGGATTCCTTCCTAGCCTATAAGTATCACACTATCTCTAGATGAATGCCAAGACTATGCATAAAACAATGACATGATAATATGGGACATTATCAACTCCACTTGGCTAGTTAATGAAATGCAAAGGGTCTCAAGAATGTCTAAGAGCCTGAAACTAGTTGAATTCAAATAATTGCTCCAGTATGTTATTTTCATGGTGGAAAGAGTTTTTAGGATTCCCATTATAGATAAATTTGAACCTTGGATGTACATAATATTAATCTATGTGTTGTAATAATAGAAGAATATGAGATAAGATACCATTCTAAGTGATAATCTGTACAAACAAATGATGCAATTCTAGGTTGAAATCCACTCAAATGAGGAATTCATAGGTACTTTTTACATGTCCTCTTACCTAATATACAACTTATTTCATAATAGGACATTCAAGTGTCTCACCAAGAATTCCAATGGGATGAGAATATAAGAGGTTTATCCCAAAATAACTATGGATGGCTTGAAGAAGAATTATTTCAAAGTTTATAATTATTCCTTTCATACTATGATAAGTGTCTTCTATGCTCTAATAAGCCTCAATAGGATGTCCAAGGGGGCCATAGACAAAATTGATAAATATGGCACCTCATATATTCAATTTAGATGATTTACTTATATAAAGTTATGTGGCTACTCATGATCTCCATAAAAACTACTGAGATACCTAGACCATAGACTAGTAGTGATGGAACTAAGTAGGCAGATGATGCCCCTACATGAGATGATAGTGGAAAAGAAGTTAAATAACCCTTTCAATATTCTAGTTGAAATTAGACATTATTCATGTCCTTATGTTACCAAAGCTAAGGGACTAGAACAAGATATGGGCCACTATGTGATTGACAAGATGTCACCTAGGCCAACCTATAATATCAAATGGTGGGTGAACACAATAACCAGCGTAATTATACATTAATCACATTTTGAAGACATCTAGTCTATTTGTAATGCTGAAAAAGATGTAAAAAAGTTAGATTATATGATATTTATAGTGCAATAAGTTGTCACTTAAAATATCACTCCCATTCCTAAGGACATGGAGGATGATAAGAGGACACTATCTAAAATATATAATCAATTTGATATTAAATTCTAATCCATATCATACATGTAATTCACTAATAATAAAAATGATTCCATTCCATATATGGCCACAACAATATTGAGAAGAACCTTTAGGTGGTTGAAGGAACATGGGGTTGATCTCAATACTAATGACACCCATACCCTTTCAAAACTTAGACATGTTTGGGATTTAGATAGTTTTCTAATAGAATATAGTGATGCTCCCTTGGCTCCACCACTAATGGTAAAGGGTAAAGGGAAGATCTAGGTTGGTGATGTCGAATTCATAACCACATTATAGTCTAAGTTAGGATTATCCTTCTCAAAGTTAACAAATATAGATAAAAATTGGGACAAAATTACGAAAGGGGAGGTTACATTGGCCAGTGTCACCCTAATATCCATTTCATTAGAAGGAGTCTAAATTGTACCAATCATGCCAATAACCATCCCAATGGTTAATTCAACTATTGTCCCACTTAATCCACCAAAATAGAAACCATTTTTTGTCCCTCCCCCAAATATTTATTTAAGGAAGAGAGGAGGCGAGGAATAGATAGATCACCCCAAGTAAAAAAGATTCAAAAGAGCTCAACAACCTCTAGTTGGGATTCCTAGGAAGAAGAAGGAGGTTGTGTTCAAAGACCTATATTCTAAATAACTCCGTGTGAAGAGTAAATATGATCAATCCTAATATGATTGGAGACTGAGAGTTATGAGTGACGATTAAAAATTAGATGAAGATAGGCCCATTATAGAGGTGATGAAAAATAACAAGAATTCACTCCTCCACAAGTAAGAACTAGGAAAAGAACTCTGAGGGAAAGACCATAGATCCCAAATAAAGTCCTAATGGTTTTTTTACTTGTAAAAGATGGTCCTTTAATAATAGAAATAAATGGTGATAAAGAGGATGTTATGGCCTCAATTGATCTCCTCTCTTTTGAAGATATTGTGAAAGTTGGGGTTATGGTGGCCACTCAAGTTTAAGCCCTTCAAGAAAATGAAATGACCTCATCAGATATAAATTCATTTGTTCAGAATGTCATCACACATCCACCAGGCCAAGATAATTAGGGTGAAGTTTAATAAATGAATAAATTCGATGAGAAGAATAAGGTGGAGCCAGAGCAGGATACTCAAGTCACTAATGATCTCAAAAGGATGGTTACACAAGAAGAACTATAGATAGCTCCAAAGGCATCACAAGTTATCCCTTTCACTCCAAATGCGTTAATTTAAACACTAGAGGATATGGCAAGTATGAAGGAAGGTGGGGGAAAAAATTTGAAAATGGGTATACCCACTCATGGAAAAATAAATAAGGAATTAAACTAATCTAGTAAAGGTGTTGAGGAGAGTGCTCCAGGTAATGTTTCTCTAATTCATTTACCTTAAGGTCTTCTTCATTGCATCAAGGTCCATGATCTAACCCATAATATAGGTTTAGAGGCCATGATTGGTGAAGAGTTTCCTGAGGGAAACAAGGAGGTCACCGTAGCCTCATATATACCTAAGGCTCAAAAAATTAAATATGCTGAAGCAGGTTCAAAACCTTCTAGTTAGTCATTAGGAAAAGGAAACTCCATTAAACTTTTTTTCAAGGAGTCTCACAAATTCATTCGAAAATTTGATGTTTTGGAATAGATAGAACCAAAACTAGAAAGGGAACCTACATTAAAAAAGGGTGGTGAGGAGTTAGAAAATGATGAATAAATTGTATAGTTCATGTTAAATCCACAACCATTCATGTGGTGCTTCCTACATCAAGTAGTCTAATGACACCACCCTTTACTATCTCAAGCCTTGCATCTATGTCTAGTACAACAATGGGATTTTATACTAGACCCCTTCTTTGGGTTAAGGAATAGGTCAAACAAAACAAGGACATTATGAGAAAAATTAGGGAGATCAACATAGTGAATATCACTTAGGCAGATAAGGCTAAACCCCTCAATAAGTCCAAGACCAATTCAAGGAACACATTGACTACCATAAGAGAAAGGAATGTTGAGGTAGCCATTCCCCCACTAGATGATTTGAGGAAAGATGCTTCCTTTGAGAGTTAAACTATTTATATTATAGTCTTGGGGAACCATCAAGGAATGAGTTGAATCATATCTCATAATATTTTTCAAACATTATGACTCATATAATGGATTAATATAAAGCCACCATGGAAGAGTTGAAGGCACAAAATCATCATATGATTTAGTAATTGAAAAAGATACTGAGTAAGCCCAAAGTGGTAACTCCAACTACCATTATTTCTCTATAACATCCTCTCGTATTAATAAAGTCATTTTATTTTATTTGAATTTATGATTTTAAGTCAAGAGGAAGAACAATGAAAAAATATTAAGAATATCTATACACCAGGGAAAAGGAAATAATCCACATGGCATTGAATTTCTTAAACATAGTGGATAATAAGAGGGAGTGTGATGTTCAAATTATTTTCTATGACATGGATATCTAAATGTGGGAGGAGGTCTAACATAAAATGGATGAGATCTACAAGATGGGCACAAATACTTTGATCACAAAATGGATCATTGATCTCAATGATCACCAGAAGCCCAAGGAGTTTCAACTAGCAATAAATAATCATTTGATGATGCACAAAGATGTAATATTTGATTTAAAAGGACAAGATTTATCCCTCAAAACTTCAACAAAAGAGATAGATGTTATATTAAGGAAGATGGTAAGCCTTGATAGTGAAAGTGACTTAGATGAAGAGATGATATGTCTCACTCTAAAAGACCTCATCCATGCACCTTAAGACTCTTTTAATGTTGATAAAATAAAATAATTAGTGTCACTTGAGAAATATTGTGACCATCTTAAAGAACTCATTAGATGAAATTAGGCCATGCTTCATAAGATTACCACCTGTCTTGAAGAGTATAAAGTAAAATTCAAATACCAAGCAAGCCCAAACCAAGGGAATCTCATACTCTACTGGATGGATCTACCAGGGATAGAAATAAGTAGGAAAAATATTTCATCATCCAAATCAACTTAAGAGCATAACTGGATATTTTTATTTCTCTAAGCTGGCACCACTTCTTTCTTCCCTTCCTTCCCTTCTTCATTCTTCTCATTTCCTTTCGATAAACCATTTTAATTTTCCTGATAGTGACACATCCATTTCAGTTAGATTTTGTGTAATCATGAGGATAGGAAATGGATGTTTTTGTCTAGTGTGTAAGGGGACAAAGGTTTTATTTTATCCCATATGAGATCTTCCTTCACATAGATAAATAGAAAAATATTCCACTAAGGTAGAGGATCAATTTTTCCATCATCACATGATCATGAGCATATCCATGAATCTTTTGTTTTACATTATTTCAAACACTCATTTGGATTAATGGACATGTTTTCAGATGATCATGGTTTTACCTCTTTCAATGTTACTATGAATTGTTGCATGTGTTTCTACTCTAGGTTTAATGAACATGCTTAGGTTATTTCAAAGGTATCTCCTAGGAGATGTCTCAAATGGACATGGAATACCTTCCATGTTAATTTCAAAGTACATTAAAGGGGATTTGATATAACCATGACACCTTTTTATTTGGCATGAACCCTGATGCACATGACTGGAATTTTCTTTTGAGGTATCTCATGGGAGATAAATTGAACATGCACATAATTGAATTTTCTATAAAAGTATCTTTCCTAGAGATAATTAAAATGGCCTTAGAATAACTTCCATGTTTTTTTAAAAATATCCTTAAAATGTATTTGATATAACCATGACAAGTTTTTATTTGGAAACAACCCTGATGCACACTATTGGAATTTTCTTTCAAGATATCTCTTAGGAAATACCTTGAACATACACATGATTTATAATTTTATTTCAAGGTATATCCTTGAAGATACCTTCAAGGGCCTCAGAATACATTATATATTTATTTTAAATGTCCTTATAAAGTATTTGATATAATTATGACACCTTTTTCTTTGGTAAGAACCCTAATGCAAATGAGGTATCTAGGAGATACATTGAACATGCACACAATTTGAATTTTATAGGAGATACATCAAAGGGCCTGGAAATACCTTCCATTTTAATTTAAAATGTCTTTTCAAAGGATTTGATATAACCATTACAACTTTCTATTTGGAAAGAACCTTGATGCACACTATTAGAATTTTCTTTATATATATATATATATATATATATATATATATATATATATATATCTCAGGAAATACCTTAAACATGCACACGATTGGAATTTTATTTCAAGGTATCTCTTAGGAGATACCTAGAAGGTCCTTGCAATGCCTTTTTTTAATTAAAAAGTTCCTTACAAGGTATTATGTATAACCATGACACCTTTTTATTTGTCAATAATCGTGATGCCAATGATAGGAATTTTCTTTGGAGGTATCTCATAGGAGATACCTTGAACATGCAGATGATTGGAATTTTATTTCAAGGTATCTATCCTAGGAGATACCTCAAAGGGCCTTATAATAATTTCTATGTGGATTAAAAAGGTCCTTGTAAAGGATTTGATATAACCATGACAACTTTTTATTTGGAATTTTATTTCGAGATATCTCTTAGGAATACCTTGAACATGTACATGATTGGAATTTTAGTTTTAAAAATTCCTTGAGGGGAATTATTTAAAAAATAATGTTCATAATAATTTCTCTAAATTAATAAGTCTGGATAAATTAGGTTCACCATAACTCCCTAATATAATTAAGTTCAATCAACACATGAAATGTAAAATGGTTGTAGTCCACCAACTCCCTCACTTGGGATGAGTGGACTAGTCTAAAAAAATATGGCCTTCCCTACTTGATGTTTTGACAAAGGCCCATAATAAGTGGAAGGGATTCCAAGAGGAAGATTAAAAAGAGGTTCTTGTTACAACTTTTGATGCATCCCAACTAGATATCCCTCCCTAGGCAATGGGTTTGAGGAATAATCCTTTTCAAATGCATACTTTCAAAATCATAGAGATCCCCCTTGTGTCCACTTTTTTTGATCCTCCAACTAGAACTATCCAAAGGGTGAGGAAGAGGAAACTAGAAGATGACTAGGGTGCCATAATGATCCTTGAGGAATGAAAACTAGTGTTCTCCCTCACCAAGAGGTAGAATAGACAGCTAGGATAGTTCATATATGGGTAAAAAGTCTTAGACCTAGCTTATGTGCACAAGGATCCTATGGTGGCCATCCATAAAGGCATAGAGTTATCTCATTAGGAGGTATAGGAGGGGGTCTAAGAATTAACTATATAAATTGAGAAACTCAATGAATAATCCAAGATAATGCATATTCTTGTAGGCATTAAAGCTAAAGTTCAAGAGGCTACTTCAAAGTGTTATGACTCTTTGGAGGCCGTAGAGTTCATGAGGGCCAAGATGGCTCCCTATGTGAACTAGTTGAATCAGATATGTAACTCTTTGGTTCAAGACAGTGTAAGTATCAAAATGTTATTCTCTATATATGCAACTCTTTGTATATCCATCTTTGTCTTATGATAATGCTCGAGGCATTTAATGCCTTAAACCTGGTTATCATCTGGCATGAGGAGATGAAGCCATGGTTGAAATAAGTTGGGGATTTGATCCCTAAATATCACACACATGAAGCTTATCTCCTCCAAATTTTGGATGAGTTAAAATTGTTTAAGGAAAGATATTCTACTAGTAAATTGATCAGTAGAATTAATTTTGATAAAATTGTCCAAGAGGCTACAAATTACTTTAACAAAATATACAAGATTTATTAATCAAAGAGATAGAATCTAAGTTAAGAAAATCCTAAATGAAGGTAACTAAAGTATAGATTTCAAGGAATAAGTTCCACAAAACTAAGGATGAACACATAAGACTCCTTGAAAAGACAAAGAGACTTCACCAACCATCATTGCTTAATTTGAACATTATCCAACAACAACATGGTGAAACAAACAAAGTCTATGAAGATAATGAGGTAAAGAAAAAGTAGGCTTCTAGAAATGCTACTATATATTAGATGACTACTTTGACTTCCTCACCAACTAAAGTTCATGTAGTGACCTAGATAACTCAGCCTTGATAGGCTAAAATCCTTATGCATGTATAATTTTTGTAGTGGCCCACATACTTAGATTTTAATTGTAATTGGATCAACTCATTGTAAAATTGAATTTATATTTTTTTATATAGGCACACATTGCATAATTTTGTAAACTTCAATTATACTATTTATAGCCAAATTGTAACCAAACTATATCCTTGAGATGTCTTTTTCTTTTGAATACAAACATGTCTTGGCATATTCTAGATGAACCTTAAGATCATTGATAAATTTATCATCCTTTTTGGAATCCTTCTTCAAAATACATATTTTCTCTTCAAGTGCCATGATCATAGCCTTCCACTATTGATTCTCTTTCTTCAATTGTTTATCCATATCTATGCCTAGTTAAAATCTCTTTCAATCTATTAAGCTTCCTCTGAAGGAATCGCTCTGATACCAATTGTTAGAGGTATAATTACTAACGGAGGGGTGAATCAGAGAGCCTAGATAATCAAACTTCAATTTCTAAACCCTTTCAAACTCTTAATCAATTACCATAATCATTAATGAAGCCTACACATCATTCATAGCAACGAACAAGAGAGAGTATGAAAGATCAATCACATAGAGTTAATTATACATGGGAAATCCTCTTGGGGAATAAAATCCATTGGAACTTGTAATTAGACTAATATCCTATAATAACAAAAGCCATCCTAGACCAGTTGTAACTAATCAAGGAACTTTCATCCCTTATTCATTGAGGCTACAATTTCACAAGGTGTTACTACACCTATCTAGCTGAGCAACCACACCAAATAGACTTTTAGCAAGTTTCATCTTGAAAAGAGGAAACAACCACCTTAGATGTTGAGCAACTGCAATAACACCTATGAAAAACTCCACTTTTGAACTAATGTTTTCAATACCATATTATGAAACTATGATTATCACTCTTCATCATCATAAACAACTCTATCACACAACACGCCCTATAGGACAAAACACATTACATATTTGAACCAACACACAAAAATCAATTAAGACACATTATATATCCCAAATAACACCTCTCCTCAACACTACACACTTAATGCATCCAAATCCACCTTTTGGATCACTTTTCAATCCTTAGCAAAAAATATATCACCACATATACAACATGACCAAGTGGTCATACACATAATCCACACATTGATCTACCTATCAAATCAGTCAATAAGCTCACTCAAAGATCAAAAATATTTTTATCACATATAAGGCATCCAAACCATCATTTTACATGAACCTATAACTCTGCATTCATCCTCAACATGCAACTGCACTATTATGACATCTAATGATCATAGTCACCTTTTCTCACCTCTATGTATGCTCAATCAACTCTAATAGAGACCTTATACATAAGAATAGTATGAAAAAATATAGAGTCAACTTATTAATCTTTGTTCATATTGAATATGGATTGATCACATCTCCAAATTCTAAATAGATCATCCTCATGGAGTATAAATCACCTTTTAATATCTAAGTCGTCATGCGACTTCTGAATAACATCAATACCATCTCAAATATCTTTCTCGGGGTCACATGAAAACTGTCATAAAACACAAAGTAAACTTTGGAGCTTAGTATATTTGACTATGCAGATACTTATATAATCTAACTAGGTTCATTAGAAGCACCATGAAGTCCTCTACAACTTTGTTACTCCATCAAGAAATTCATCCTAGATCAAAATTTATGAATGAAATATAGATCACTTTATTTTTTCTTTGTAAATTTGAATATTCAAATTCAAAATAGGGACTAATCCGATCACAACCAATGACCAACTTCCCTAGACTCATCCATACGTGGAAATGGTGACATCATCAAATTTCCTACTCATATTTCTTGCCACTAGATGAAAACGTCTAAATAAAAATATGATCAACCAAATGGAGTACACTCAG
>JARHVA010002710.1:670000-675000 GCA_037957365.1 Torreya grandis | reverse complement strand
TTTAATAACTAATATAATTTTTGTGTATGGGGGGTAAAAGGGTTTATGTGAATTGAAAGAGAGTAAATCGATAATTAAACCTACTAGTTACTCTAAAACCATGACATTGATGTCAAAATAAGTTGATCTTAAAAATAATTGTGGTCACAAACTTATCATGATCTGAAACACCATGCAATGCTTTAGACTATGATGGATTGCATTCTTCACGTAAATAGATATCCTCTTAGCATAATCAATATGTCAAAATTGTAACTCCTTTGGTTTTGATCAAGGGGCATTGATACTGGCTAGATAAGGAGCACCAAAGTTGTGGGTGATCAAGTTTTGTCTTGGTGATTACAATGGAAAAATTTCTTTCATTACAATGGGGTTAAAAAAAACTATAAGTAACCAAGAAGATATTTGGGTTTAGAAATATGATAAAAATTTGAAGGGGACATATATGTTCAAAAGACACCATATATTCCAATGTATATGCCTACTATTATACCACCACCACTTTTTTCTTCTAATAATTGATATTAATGCTACATCTTCAAAAGATGTGGATGAAACTCCACTTATTATGCAAGAGCCTAATAATTATTTTTAAATCATTACCATCAGTTGCAAAGTTCCATGATGATAATTTTACTTCTATTTCCATATTTGAACTTCTATAATTTTCATTATACTATGGTCTTGTAGTGGATTATTGAACACTTTTTAATTCTAATGATCCCATAGATGTGATACAAAAACCCATGGTAGGAGACCCATCAAGTGTAATTAGTTGTGACAAGTCTGTTACTATTTTATAATTTAGATAAGCACATAAAATACTTTCCCAAGAGGTCTTTGAGTTACTATGTTCTGTCACTTATTTTAATTACCATTATGGGATCAAATTCATCTCCAAATATCAGTTTGTTAATTCAAGAAAGGCAACTCACTCTCACAGGTATTTGAATAGGTAAATTAAATTATCTCAAAGGTATTTTATGGGGGATAAAAGTTAAGGAGTCAAATCCATATTAAAAAATTTAATCTTGTAATTTAATTAACAAATATGAATAAACTTTTTTAATTAGAATAGTTATAATAAAAAATAAAAAATTGTAAATATTTTCATATTAGAAAATTATCTGAGTTTATTATTTATTTTTATTTATGTTTAAATCATTAAATATTTTTTTCAAATAATGTACATAATTATTTAAATGTTTAATATGTTTAAATATATAATTATTTTTTTAAATAATTTTCTAGTGCACTTTGAAATTAGGGTTAAGTTTATCTTTTTCTATTGCCATTATTTTCTCTTAGTTTTTCTCTCTCCCTTTTGAAGGTCCAAAAACAATTTTTTATTAGATATTAGGTTAATTTTGGCATTAGTGGTTGAAGCCTTGACCTCATTTTTCACTGTCATTTCTATAGGTGTGGCGTTAGTGGTGGAAGATTTGACCCCATCTTTCACTATCATTTCTACAAGTGCTTCTTGTCAGGTATTTAATTTATGTAATGTATTATTTTATTATATCATAAATGTGTAATTTATTGGGATTCACATGAACCTTTTATTCATTTTTTACTTTTTTAAAGTTATGAAATCATTGTGATTTGAATAGACCTAGATTTTTGTTATGAAATGGCAGTGATTATGAGTGCTTAACACTTACATGTATTCAAATAGGGACCCAAATGGTGAATGTGAGGGAAAATCATACATTTTATATTAATTATAATCAAATAATGAAATGACTGAGATAATAAAATGGATTAGATAATGAAATGTTGAAGACTAGGATTGTTTAGTGCTTACATGTAATCAAAATGGACCCAAATGGTGAATGTGAGGGAAAATCCAACATTTTTTTATTAATTTGTAATCAAATAATAAAATCATTGAGATAATGAAATGGTGAAAATTAGGATTGTTTAGGGTTCACTTGTATTCAATAGGCACCCAAATGGTGAATGTGAGGGGAAAGTAGACATTTTTTATTAATTGTAAACAAATAATGAATTAGGAGATAATGAAATGGTGGTGATCAGTATTTTTTCACATTTATTTGTATTCAATAGGGACCTAAATGGTGAATATGAGGGTAAAGTATTTTTCTTTAATTAATTGTAAGCATAGAATAAAATGGATGAGATAATGAAATGACATAGATTAGGATTGTTTAGTGCTTACTTGTATTCAATAAGCACCTAAATAGTGAATGTGAGGGGAAAGTAGACATTTTTTATTAAATATAAGAAACTAATGATAGTAAAAATTCATTGTGATGTGAGATGGTTTAAATGGTTCAACTGTCTCCATCCCATTGCATCATTTTTCAATTAGATATGTTTGGATACTTAAAATTGTTTCTCTTTTAGACTGAGTTGAAAAGTCATATTTTGGAATTTTATAGGTTATTATTATTTGAGTTGAATTTTTTCTATTTTAGATTGAGTTGAAAAGTCATTTTTTGGGGTGGAAAACTTTTCCATCATGCCATGTCATAAAATTGAAAGAATGAATGATTAAATAACTCCTAGAATTATTATTTGAGGTGGTGAACATTTCCCTTATGCATCAATATTATTGGGTAGAGGGGTCCCATGCATCATTATATATTAAAAAATTACTTACAAAATATATGCAACTATTATATAGAACTTATTGTTTAGGAAGAAGTTTTTGACGGCTGGGAAGTAGTAGGGGTTAAAGATTTATATGGTTTCTCCTTTTATTTTTAGTTTCTAGTTATCATTTATATATAATTAATTTTTTATTCTTTTAAAAAAAAACTTTTGTACTAAAATGATCCTAATTTCTCTTAGCAACATGCATTACACATAATTTTTGTAGTCTTTAGAATCACAGCTAGATATATTCTCAGCATCTGGTACAGATCTTTGAATCACCCTATATAGATCTTCAAAGAATTCTTAGACTTATTAAGATCATCTTATATATACTTTAGAACAAAGCCCAAGCATATTCAAAATAATTCTAGAGAATCTTTGGAGTGTCCTCTAAGCATTCAATCATTGGATCTTGCTTGCGAAATCCTCAAAATTTTAGTTGAAAGAGTTGTAAAAACTATGTTGCCTTCTCAAAACTACTCCTCATTAAGATGTTTTGTTGTACTAAAAATTACCCCATCCTTGGGATGTGTTCCTCTACTCAAAATCACTACATCCATATGATGTATTACTGTACTAAAAAAAACAATATTCATCAAAGTAAGACACAATAACAAGGTAAAAAATTAGTAATAAAATGCATACAAACAATGAACAAATTGCATTCATATCCTACATAGATAATAATTTAACTTTTAAATGCAATACAATATACAACCAAATGCAATACCTTAGGGAAAATTTATATAACTATGATAAGCTATATAAAATGCTTATTATTTCTCCCCCACACTTTACCTTTTGTAAGTCCTCTCATAAAGAAGAGGGATGATTGATCGTTAATCCAAATTTCCTGATTCAAACCTCTGAATTGGATCATAAACTTAAAAATGATGGCCCTAGTTATGGTGGCCCCTTGGAAATAATCCAAGATCTCTAACAACTATATGCACCCAGGCTTTAAATTTAAAATTTGATTGATAATTCAAACACTACCATTGAGATAGAGGACACAGAATGATAAAAGACCTAAACCTCATCCCAATCCAGACATCTAAACCTCGTTCCTTTAATCACTGAGTGATTATATTTCAAACTACTTTGGCTCTTCTTAGACTCCATTTAATGTTGGTGGGGCTAAGTAATTCCATGTGCTTAAACTCAATAGTTAATGTCTCCCACTTAGAAAGACTTGCATTTAAACCATTGGCATAATGGTGGTTTAGAAAAGATCTGAAAATAACAATATTAGATCTCAATAACTCATGATACTTGTTATTCATGTGCATATGATACAGTGGTTGAAAAGAATAAATAACTTTCTTTGCTTCTAGAAATTGTGGTCTCATGCATAACCTAGTGGTGCTTTGAAATTCAAAAAATCTATTATTTGCCTGTTACCATGCCATTTCATTCCCTAGAGTGGAAATAATGGCACACAATTGTGTCTCTCTAGCAAATAAATTTATCAAAAAACCAAATTGATATCTTAACAACAAATTGAAATTATAGAACTCATAAATGGCATCTTACCTTTCTTCAGTTATCTTGACAAAAATATCCATAAAACATGGTCATCTTCAATGATATGTGAAAAACCAAAGGAAATTAACTAAATCTAGCATTTATAAAATTGCTCATGTAATAAAATAACATAAAGTTATGAAGGTTAGTTTCATGGTAATAGTGTCTCATAAATAGAACAAATGTGTTAGATATAAGCTTGTGCTTTCTACAAATATAGTTAGGATTCTGACAATTGCTTTTGAGATTCCTCGTTAAGTTTGGCATTTTCATCCTTCAATTTTTGAATTTTATTTTGGGTGATATGCTAGGTAGAGATTATTTCATGTAATGGAAAAGAGAAAGAGGAACAACTCTTGTTAGACCCTCTATCTGAACTAAAATCTTTCATGTTTCTCTTTGCGTGACCTAAGTAGAGGCTTTTAACTCAAATTTTTGAGTGGAAAACTCTATTATTCTATTAGTATGTCAGGGAATCATTGTATTTCTATCATAAATACTTTCTCTTAGATTATTAATTAGATTACGATTATCAACATTGGCATTTTAAAAATCAACAATCAGATTGTCCTTGATAGTAAGAGAATTATTTAAATAAATAATCTGAGTGTCCATGATAGCAAGATAATTTTTGCAAATTACTCAATTCTTGGGTCCATGAAAACATTACGTTATGGATTGTAGTTTTTTCAGCTTGTATTACATAAAGAATTATTTCTTGGTAACTAACTCTAGTAACAGATTCTTCTCACCTTTGTTTCAAATTATAAATAATCAATTCCTTACCTTTCAAAGTTAAACATAGAACATCTAACTCTATTTATTATAGTCTTATTATTTCCTCATGGCATGATAAA
>JARHVA010002710.1:640000-665000 GCA_037957365.1 Torreya grandis | reverse complement strand
AAAACATTCTTTGAAAGATGGTTAGTTACCCACCTCACCTATAATTAATGTTGGACACTCCATCATGCATGATTTACCATAATGATCACTGTAAAATATCTTACAAATGGCCCTTCAAGCTTGTTTTATTCACATAGCATTAATGGGGATGCTCATTTTTGAAATTTCCATAATGAGCCCACTAAGTGGCACTAGTACATAAATACTCCTCTTGTTCAAAGTTAAATACTGGGCACTTTGAGATTTTATAAAGAGCATTGAGAAATTGAGATAAATGAAGAAAGAGTGTCTATAGGTGAATAAGGTAGTGAATAGCTATCTATCCAATTTTGAGGTAGAAATAAAGAGTGATTTTGAAGCAGGTACCTTAACATGAAATATTCTACGTCCTCATATAAATGTGTCAAGCATCCCTCAAAATAGAGAACCCACAAAACAAGAAGTGTTGGAAATCCTCCCCTTAAATACTCTATGAGAAAATCTTACAATTTAGCCCCTACAAAAGTAAGGGAAAAAGTGACAAATACTAAGAAGTCAACCAAGGGGCCTTGTAAGGATAAGACTTTAGTAACTAATTTCATGGATGACATATTCCATCTGTAGTTAGCCTAAACTACCAAGAATTTGAGAGAGGGTGCCCATGCTTGGAGGCTTGAGATGATTATTCAAAAAAAGTATAACTCTTTTAGAAGTAGAATATAATATTACACACTGACATAATGCATGGTTCCATATGTACACCCATGCCCTGAGGTCGTATCTCTCTGTGTAGAGAGATATGATGTTGACACTGGCATGATCATTGGTAATGACCATATGAAAGTTAAGATAAGTGCAAACAGCATTATGGAAAATTTTTATCTCCCATACAATCCCAAGGCCATTGTCTATAACTATGAGAGACTTAAGATCATCTAGGATTCCTTTAAATACAAAGCATACTTCCTTGAATCTCTCCTTAAGGAAGAGGTCATAGAGATGCCTCCACTACCCATGCCCCTATTGACTTTTCTCATATAGAACATAAAGAAAACCCTATCCATGCTCACTTTTATCATGGGTATACACTTTGATGATAATCACCATTCATCCCACACCATGGACATCCAACTTTATCCCCTTAAACTCTGACCATCCATTTGCTTGGAATCATGGAAGTAGGATTTGTTACTTTATATCAACAATTAGCTATTACATATGCATTACCATAGGCAATCTCCTTTTTAGGAGAGATCATCGAAGTGATAGACCAATATTAGTAGTAGGTGGATATATCATATGGTTCTTGGTCAAACCCTTGATGTCTTCAAGGTAGAGATGATATTACACCCACTCACCCAACAACCGTTCCAAACACTAGCAGTGGTCATAATCTTGGGAAAAATCTCTTTCAAAGAGATAATAGATCTAGATCAAGCCTTCAAGGATTTCAAGATGAAGACCCTACCAAAGGGTAAAGAGTGGGTGACTTTGAAGGTGACCATTCAAAATTTATAGGTTTCCTCACCTTCCTCCCAATTTTGTAGTTTTACTTCAATTGGTCTGAATGTCAAAGTTTTTTGGGTTCTCTTGTTTGAAGTAAGATGCCCCTATGAGTCGCTAGGAACTATAGAAGTAAATTTATAGATTCAAACTTGATTGATAGTTAACAATTCCTTGGTATGTTTTGATATCCCCCCTTTTGACCTCTTTCTTCTTTAGGCCCACTTAGAAATTTTGTCCAATTCCTAAAACTCATCCACATCTAATGCATGGTAGCCAAATACTCATCTAGCTTAAAGAGAATTCCATCTCACTTTGGAGATGTGATATTTTGACACATGGCACCCTTGTAATCGATCTCACCAAAGAGTCCTCAGTCCCTCCAGAGAAGCACAACTTGATACATGTCATCTTTGTTCTTTCCCAAAAGCAATGTTGGGTTGATAAATATTACAAGACCACCATTTGATGAAGGTGTGGGTACCTCCTTGTTATCAAATATTTTGAAACACTTTAATATTAGCTTAAACTCTAAACTAATGATTCTTAGGAATCAAGGCCATTAGATGCAACATAGCAGAGACAACTTGAAAGAAAAGTTTTGGGATCAGCTTACTTCTCCCAAGCATAGTGGCCATAATATAATGGTGTAGTTACATTGTATCCAAGATTTAGAGGATAAATACAATCATGAACTTGAGGCCCTATTTTTGTTACAATAGTGTCATCATGGGAGTGAGTGTTGGGATCTCCTAGTGTCACTTTCTCTAGGAAGCTACCTCATCTATATATTGTAAGATCTTCCCATTAAAAAGGGGATGGATATCATTTTTTTGAGTTATCATATTTTTATTCACTATTATAATAGATTAGGAATAGCATTAGTTATATATTTTTATATTCTATAACCTTAACTGGTACATCTCATGGGTGATAAAGAATGCTTTATATGTGCCCCCTTATGGCCTTCTATATTTAGTATCCATCTAAAATGAAGATGATGTCATTTTATAAGTTATTTAGAGTGGGAGATTTTTTTCTATTGTTTATTTTTTTAATATTCTATAGTAGGGTAAATCCACTCTTTCAGATGTTTGAAATGTATCTCCTAGGAGATACGTTGAAAGTATTACAAGGGCCTTAAAAATATCACCTAGTAGTGCCTTCTATGTAGAGGAAAATTTCACTTTATCCTTGAAGGAGAAATCCACTCTTCCACCTTTTTGAAAGGTATCTCCTAGGAGATACATTGAAGGAGAAATCCACTTTGTGCATGTTTGAAAGGTATCTCCTAGGAAATACTTGTAAGTTATTATAGGGACCATCAAAATATAAAACAATAGTGCTTTCCATGTAAAGGAAAATTCCACTTGTTCCTTGAAGGAGAAATCAGCAAAATGAACTTTAGGCTAAATAAATTAGGCTAATATTTAATCATGATTTAAGTAACCAAAAGCTAATAAAATATTGATTTAACATTGAGGTATAAATACCGTAAGCATGTTCATTTCTTAATAAAATTCCATTAAGTCTGGAATATAGAAAGAAAGCTATATTGGAAGGGGTAATACCATGATCATCTAAAAACATGTCCATTAATCTGAATAAGATTTGAGAACAATGTAAAACTAAAATAGGCATGGATGATCTCCAAATTGGAAAATTTGACTTGGTAGTGAGCAAGATTTGTTCCTATAGATAACATGAAATATTAAAGCTAGGGCTCAGGAAGATATAAAAGCTTAAATCAAGTGACATAGATTAAAGTTTCCAACATGATAAAATGACCATGACACAAAAATAGTCTGAGGAAATCAATGTCTTGAGGAAATTTTCTCAAGAAAATTATTTCATAGGCTAAAGAAGTAATGACAAATAGCCCAAAGTGTAATTTTAGAGTATCCAAAGGTCACTTCCCATCAGGGAAAGGTCTAGAAAAAAAATCCTAAATGGCAAAGAGCCATTCCAAAAAGGTTGAAGAGTACATTCAAAAAGCTTAAAGGTTAATTTTGAAAATCCCAATGGGTAATTTCAAAAGTCCTAAAGGGAACTTTCAAAAATATTGAAGGGTACTTCTAGAAGACCTAAAAGGCAATTCTCATTGGGAAAAGGGTCCCGAAGGGCCTTTTCATTGACAACCATATTTTCTTATATTTTCCCTTCCCCTTATTATTTCCTTTTAGAAATAATTGCCATTGGTATAAGTGGTCAACCTATTTATCGTGCATCCTTTCCCTAGTTCTCTTAAATCCCCAAAAACATTCTCTGGATGATTATTATCTTCCCACCTTACTTGACCTTAATATCATACACTCCATCATGCAAAAATTCCCATGATGATCACCATAAATATATGGTGTATGTCTCTCCTAGTTTATGTGCCACCCACATTATTTATGAGGGCATCTCTTTCTAAAACATTTCCATGATAGACACACCTAAAATGTGGTAATAACACATAAATATCCCTTTTCTCCTTTTGATCCAAACACATGACACTTTTTGATTTTGGAGTAAGAATTAAGAAATTGGGAAGGAAATAAAGAGAGTTTGTAAGATGAAAAAAATAGTAACCATGAATCTAGTCTAATAGGTAGAAGTAGAAAAGGGTCATCAAAATGGATACAAATATGGAGGACTTTACATCTTCATCTATCAATGGTAAGCACACCTCAAAGTTGAAAACCCATAATTAAATTAGTGTATGAGATCCTAACTTTAAGCACATAATGGAAAAATTATATTCTTTATTCCCTACGTAATTGAAGGAGAAGGTGCTATATACCTGATCAAAGATCAATGGATCTTGTAAAGATCAAGCTTTGGTAGTTGATTTCACAGATAATATATTTGACCTGAAATAGAACTAAAATCCCTACAAGTTGAGAGAGGACACTACCACTTGAATGTTTGTGAGGGTAAGCAAGAAATATTTTAACACCTTTAGATATAGATTATGGAAAAGCATGCTGCCATAATACATGGTTCCTTAGGTACACCCATGCCCTAATATTTTTACCTTTAACCTAGGAAGATACAACACTAACATTGGAATGATCACTGGTAATACCTACTTAAGGAAAAAAATTAGTGAAGATGATATCAGAGAGATCCTTTAGCTTAATTATGACCCCAATGCCATTAGTTATAACATCAAGAGCCTTTAGCTTATTTGGTATTCCCAAGTCAAGGATAAGGTGGGTTTCCTTAGGACTCTACTCAAAGATGAGGTCATTGAGATGCCTCTTCTACCCATTCCCTAGTTGATCATTCCCACATATAATCTAAAAGACACTCTGATTATAATAGCTTTCATCCTAGA
Organism: Torreya grandis; assembly: GCA_037957365.1. NCBI lineage: Eukaryota > Viridiplantae > Streptophyta > Pinopsida > Cupressales > Taxaceae > Torreya > Torreya grandis. The sequence continues at coordinate 660,196 of JARHVA010002710.1, read as the reverse complement.
CATGAACAAAGATGTCAACATCTAGGACTTTAAGCTAGGATCACTCCTATTGACATAAAAATAGAAGGGAAAGGAATTAAGAATAGAGTTTGTTAAAGCCATTACTTCCAACATGAGGAATGAATTGGATAATTTCTTAGTAATGAGTACCTTTTAGTACTCATCCTTCCTCATGCACCTAATATTATACTAGCATTCCCATTTCTTTTCCAAGTATCTTCGACTTAACACCTTTATTACTAAGAATTTTCCCCATGTAGTGGCCCCCATCATAGTACGGGGTAACATCCTATCAAATAATGGGGATTACTATTAGTTCTCAGAGTGGTTCATGGTTCCATTTCTCATGAATCTCAGCCAAATGGACAACACTTCTAAGATGGAAAATTATCAACAATCATGGCTCTCCACCAATAATGTCCCAGCTGACTAGTTTTAGGGAGTCCACTTCCATTTCATATGAGTACATGGTTTTAAAGGATATCCCTTTTAACTTACCCACACATTGATTGACATAACCTTATCCCTTGATTTGGCTCAACATCTTGATATTGTAAACCTTGTATATGGGGCTAGGAAGAAGAAAAAGTGTATATATGATGTCCCCTTATTAAGGGGTAGTATAATAGTGCAAAAAGTCATTAGAGATGCCTCCTCACAACCAACTTAGAAAAACTTGACCTTAATCTGATAGATGACTGATAAGAATGTCATATGAAAGGATACATAAGCAAAGTGAAGATCACCAATTCTCCTAAACATCAAGCTTGACCCTACTTGGAGAAAAGGAAGTTACCCATAGAGGACATCCCACAAAATCATGTAGACATAGTTTAGATGTCAACATATGCCCTTTAACCATGGGATTATTTTTATGACAAAGTTTAGAAATAAGATTCAACCCAAAAAGTTTTTAAAGAGAATGAAGGGCATACTCACCCAAATAACTTAGAGCATGAAGGATAAAGTTGCCTTCATCTAATACAATTTTCAAACTAAAAAGCCATCAAAGCGCTTGTATGATGATGACTAGGATTAGAAGTTTGAGAAGCTCTAGGATGATATTCAGCTAAAAGAGGTTAGGTCTAAGGAGGAATATATTTTTTGAGGTCAAGATGGGGGCATTAATAAAAAGAATAAAAATATAGACCCATGGATAAAGCATCACACACACCCCTAGAAGAGGAAGTAGAAGAAGCAAAGATAGTGGTCATCCAAGAGCCTTCAACATGGTCGAGTCCCATGACTTCATATCCCTTAGCTCCATAATAATAGAAGGATCTCTTTGGGCACCTCACAGTTGGGTCATCCAAGCTAAATAACATTGAGTCATCCATTTATATCCTTCTATTGACATCCCTCCAAAAGAATATATACTTTGTGGATCCCTTACTTTTTAGCCCTACATATTTCTCCACTACCCTATTCCCATATAAAACTCTATGATAGGTTGTGATATCATCTATTACACATCCAAGTACTTTGGATCCCATTAACACTTCATCATCTACCCTAGTAGCCCCATTACAAGCTGTATTACATTTCACTACTCAACCTAATACCAATTTGGCCTAGTATCCTCCTCATCTAATCAACCTATCATTGGGCCTGACCCCTTATCTTATATTATACCTATCTCCTCCCATATCACTTTCCTCACTCCCTTGCCTTCATCCTCTACCTCATCCCCCTAGTGATGAAATCCCAATTCATTCCACCCTACCAACTCTGATATTTCTTCCCTTCAAGCCTTCACTTTCATTTACTCACCTCCATAGCCACAAGGATTGTTGCTTCATGGTAGCAATTGCATATCCCATTTTTACTTCCATAGGGATCCTCTTTATCGGGAAGATCAATCAAGTGATAAATTAGTTATAATATTAGGTGGATGTAATAAGGCAGCTCAAAAGACCCAAGAGAAAAATAAAAGGGGAAGACAAGCCAAGGATTATACTCAGTCTCATATGTGGTAATTTTATGACCCAAAGAAAAAATCTCTTATGGTCACTCCTTTGACTCCATAAGTAGTCAACCTATTTGAATAGATACAACTAGAGGAATACACTATCCAAGTTATTAGCCTTAACCTCAGTTAAGCTTAGTCCACTAATAGATTCAAGCTTATGGAGGAGATACAAAAGTACATGACAACATACTATGTTAAGGTTTCCTCTCAGCTAGAGAAGACTAAGTTGGAACCCTTAAGAGTAAAATATATGGTCAATCACCTCAACACTGAGGCTAAGACAAAAAATACTAACCTCACCAGGGAATGGTTAGAGCTATAGGGTAGTATCCCTAATGAAAGCTTCCAAGTAGAAGTTGATTTTTATAAAGCCACCAAGACCAAGCTATAAGAGTCAAAGATGGAGATAGATGAGATATGCTAGAAGATTCATGATGTAAATTGGTTATATCAACTATTGTAGAACTAGGCACAATAAGACTACTTGATCAAGGACTAAGAGATTGAAAATTTGAAAAATGACCTTGCAGCTCACCACTAGGCCATCGAGATCCTTCCCATAGTCTAATAGCTATACACACCCTATTGGGATTGAATTAAAGCCATGATAAAAAAACATGAATAAAAAACTAACCTTCATCACATATGCAAAAAAAAATTCTCTAAGGTGAGCACATATGGTGATTAGATGATTTATTTCATCTCCTCAAAGGTATTGAAGTCACAGAGCCTTATGTAAAATCTCTATAGTGCTTCTCCTAAAGCATTAATGGAAATAGGGGGACTAATTGGGGTAGGTAAAAATAAAGGTAAATTCATTTTTAATCTATATTAAGGTAGTAAATAAGTGCAAGGCATTGATTAATTCCTCAGATTAAGCATCCTGAGAAAGGTGGGTACATATAGAACATTTTATCTAGTTAAGACTCCCTCCCCTTTCCTGATAAATAATAGTGTCCTCCCTAAGGATCGAAACAAGGCACTACATGAGTAAAACTAGGATGATGAAACCATTTTTACATCTCTTGGTCGAATTCTTGATGCCTTTGAGGTGGAAAAAGTATAGCACCCACTCACCCAATTGGAGTTTTAGACACTAGAGATGGTTGAGAGCTTGGGAAACATCTCCCTTAGGGAGATGATATATACATAGAGAGAGGCTTTGATTATCTCAACAAAAAGACCTAACCAAAATAGGAGGATTGGGCACCCTTATAGGCAACCCTTCAAAAGTTGTAGATTTCATTACCTTCCTATCTTTTGTAGTTTTGTTTTAACTAGTCTCAGCATTAGAATTTTAGGATCTCCCACCTATAGGTGGATGCCCCTATTAGTAAATAGGAATTATGGATTGTAAATCCATGCTTTTTAATTTTTTGAGTATTTTATTTCTTTTTATGGGCTTGCTTAGCATCGACACAACTCCTTGGTACGTTCTAGTGGATTTACTTCTGGTGCTTCTTCTCCAGACCCCCTTTCACAATTTTCACAAGGTCTTGGCCTTCACACACCTTCAACAAATGGAATTTCCATGATTAACATCACCAAAGAAGTCCCTAAATCATTCAAATAAGTTCCCACATAACATGTGTCATCCTCATGCTTACCCAAGAGCTATGTTGGTTTGTTAGTATTTAAAGAAGTGTCATTAGATGATAGTGTCAGTCCCCCTTTTAATCAAAGATTATAAAACACTTTAGGCTTGGTCTAAGGTGTAATCCTTTAATTTTTGGAGGCTAAAACTATTGAATATTGTATAAGTGTGATGTCTCTAAGAGTAGACATGTCGTACCACCTCACTTCTCCCAAGCATAGTAGTCTTAACAGAATAATGTAGTTGCCCCATATCTAGGATCTAAAGGCCAATTGCTCTCATGAGCCTGAGACCTCTTTTAAGTTTCAATGGCATCATCGTGGCCATAGAGAGGGAATTTCAAGTGTCTCTTCTTCTATCATTCACCTCATCTATTTATTCAAAGATCATTTCTTTTGTAAGGGGTGGTTGGTGATCATTTTATTTATTTGCTTTCTCATTTTATTGGACAACCATTTTAATAGAATAGGATAGTAGTAATTAGTATTTTTAAATTATGTAACCTTAGCAATCACAATTCATCCTACATCTATAAATATTTCCATAAGAAACCATTAAGAAGTCCCTACCTCCTCTGAATAAGTGACCACATAACATCTACCATCTTCATGCTTACCCAAGAGTTGTTTTCTTTTGTCAGTATTTAAAAAAGTGTCATTGGATGATAGTGTGGGTCCCACTTATAATAAAAAATTATAAAACACCGTAGGCTTGGATTAATGTGTAATCCTTTTACTTTTGGATTCTAAAACTATTGAGCATAGTATAAGTGGGATGTCTCTAGGAGTAGACATGTGGTACCACTCAACTTCTCCCAAGCATAATAGTGGTAACAAAATAATATATTTGCCCCATATCTAGGATCTAAAGGCCAATTACACTCATAAGCCTGAGACCTCTTTTAAGTTTTAATGGCATCATCATGGTCATAAAGAAGGAATATTCAGGTGTCTTTTCTTCCATTATTCACCTCATCTATTTATTCAAAGCTCATTTATTTTGTAAGGGATGGTTGGTGATCATTTTATTTCTTTGAATTCTCATTATTATGGGCAACCATTACTATAGACTAGGAGAGTAGTAATTCGTATTTTTCTATTATTTAACCTTAGAAATCACAAGTTCATCCTACATCTATAAAAATTTCCATAAGAAACCATTTGTTGAGAGTGAGAGTTTTAGGCATCAACAATATAAACTAAGAGATTCCTTCATGGGTAACTTGAAGTATCTCCTAAGAGATACCATGAAGAAATTACAAACCTAAATAACACTGGGTAATTTCATACTCAAGGTATCCAATAGGATATTCCTTTGAGGGCCTTATAATACCTTCTTGAGTAACTTGAAGGTATCTCATAAGAGATACTTTGAATATATTGAAATGAACATCAAGATAAAGGAAAATTTTAGAGGTATAATAGGGTAATTATTTGGATCTAAAACTATTAATGTATAAGGGAAAAAAATTTAAACTAGATTGAGGTGAAAAGAGGATATGCATAGGACCTAAAATGCGTGCTCTACTAATTATTATAAGGCCCTTCAAGTTATCAAGTTATCAACTAGTAGTGATTTCAAGGTGAAGGGAAATTTAGCTGGGAAATACATTCAATATCCCTTTGCATGTATGAAAACACCGTTTGAGGTGTCCATTAGGAGATTCCTTTAAGGGTGTTGAATTACACTTAGAATATCATCATGGTTAAATTGAAGGTATCTCCTATTAAGTGTTTTATAAGAAGTATTCAATCTTGTGAATGATTGAAAGATATCTCCTAAGAGATACATTAAACATAAATTTTGATGGTCATTTTGACACATATTAGAAACATACTTCACCTCATCTTTCTCCTTTGAAATAAATGTTTGTGGATTCCTGTAACCATCATATTATATTCACTGGTACACATAACTTATTTTTGGTTTTTGTCATACCTTTTTAGTCAAAGTGTGAGTGAATGTATATATTATAAATATTTAATATGTATTATATATTTTCATTTAGAATTAACATTTTTTTATATACATTTAATCATTACTCAAATAAAATAAAACATTTCATGAACTGATGCAATATGCAACTTGTATTTTACAAAAGATCAATATCTAAATCATTTCAATTGCTTTGCAGAATGTCTTTAGGTAGAAAAAGAATTAATACACTTAAAATTTATAAGGAAATCTCACTTGAAGGGAATTTGTATAAAAGGTCGAAGAAAACCTCACTCTAAAAGAATTTGGATAAAGTACCATTTAAAATACCAAAATTTAAAATAAATCCATATAAACATCTTCCATTTTATGGTGGTGACAAAATTCCTCTTTCTAATTGGTATTTTGAATTTTTTAGTTGGCCAAATATGTTGTGTTATAAGGGCAAAATTTACAAAAACATGTACTCCATTACATATTGTGCACATTATATGTAATCAATAGAATGAAGCCAATAAAACAATTTTTATGTCTTCATTTGTAGAAAGAGTTTAATCTATATGTGACCTTATCAAACTAAGAAGTAGTTGGAAGAATCTTGAAATAGTGAAGACAAATATGGAAGAAATACATAAAAAATATAAACACTTGTTCACACAAATGAACTGTTCAACACAATAATTGTAGAAGTGAAAATGCCTTATTTTCATGAAACAACTTGTTTAGGATTATTTTGATAAAGCATTTGCTTTGTTTGAAAGTTGTAATTTACCTAGTTATAATAAACAATATTTAAATGTATTTGGCACAACAATACTTAGAAATATTCAAGGGATTTTAGACAAACAAAAAGTAGAACTTTAAGATTTATTAGGAAAAGTGTCTATTCCCTTCTTAGAAACCCCTGGGTATAAGAACATGGATAATTGATGCAAAAAGGTGAAGCTATAAAGTAACATATTATCAAAAAAAATAGATTATTTCAAAAACCATTGTAAAACATTGCCACTAGACTAGATAATCACACTTGAAGAGCTAATGGAGAAATATAATTTTTTCTAAAAGGTTTGATGATTTATGTGTCCTAAGTGAAGGTATTTCAAAAAAAATGGATGGGAACCATTATAGTAATATTCATTAAGAATTTTGAAAATTTATTACATAATTATGGAGGTCAACTTTTTGAGGTAGATATAAAAATATTTAGCTACCATTATGGGCTCCCTTGTGTTTGGCCATCCATTTTAGAAGATTTTAGTGAAACATTCATTCTTGGTCTAAATTCCAATTTGTTAATTATTGGTATTTTGAAACTCACTGATGTTTTTAAGGAAGAAAATCTTCACCTATTTATTTAGGCATTGATTGAAAAATTTATTATTAGGGCCTTTAATGTATTCATCATCCAAAAACTAGAACATTAACTTGAGATTCATACCTCTCTCAAGAATATGTCTATTGGTGATTTTTGTTACACACGAGATACATGCATCATACTATGGGGTCTAGATAGTTATGGATTAGATTGGACACATATTAAAGGTGTCAATTTTTGTCAAGATCTAGATAATTTTTAGCTACAAGGTTTCCACCTCCATCACAACAAAGTAGATTAGAGGATGATTTTAACATCTACAAAGATATACCAACATTTCAAATGATTGTTTCAAAAAAAATAGGAAGGACATTAAAAAATGAACTAAATACCATCATTTGGGATACACTTATCTCTAATTTTAATGATCTAGATGCATGCGATATACATTAGTTGCATTGGTGGGTGCTTGTACAAAATTACAAAGAAATTTATCTTGCATTACAAAACCTAAAGAACAAATGATTTTTAAAGTTTAATTTCAATTTTTTTTAACAAATTAAGAGCAACTAATACAATAATAAATATGTCGATCAGTAATAGGTGCCTAACATTTTTAATTTATTTTATAATCATGCTTCATTTTCCAAATATAACATTTTAATAATCTTTTGATGTGTACGCTTTATTTTCTACACCTAACAGCTTAGAAATATTTTGACGTGTAGAAAAAATGGCATTGCATACAAGTAAAGAAACAATAATAATGGAAAATCATATAAATGAACATGACACATCATATGTTGATGAAGGTAACATAAGATCATGCATATTTTTTCAATTATATAATATTTTATTTATCGACAATTCATAATACTGACAGAATATTTATTTATTTTTTATGTTTCAATTAAAATAGTTCACAACATATCTCTAAAAATTTGTGTCTATGACATAATAACCCATGACACAACTCTATAGGTTGATGCCTCCACAAAAACAACACAAGGTAAAACTTTAGAACAAGACACATTTTAAAAATACAAATATAAAATCAATCGATAATGAGAATTTTTAGTTAATAAACTATAAAATACCTTAAAGAGAATAAAGAGTCAAAGTTTCAATGAAAGAGTGCATCCATAAAAAATATAAAAAGGTAAAAAAAAGGTAACCCCTTTCAATAAATGTGTAATTATATAATTTCATATATGTGTAGAATATATTAATTATATTTATTTATTTAAACACACTACAATTGAATTTTTCTTCATGGATAGGAGATTCTATAAGACAATAAAATATAGACTTGCATCAGCTTGGGATTTGGAAGTGTGGTTCATTTTATTATTGTGTAGACTGAATATGGTTGTACTTAACCATTAATATTTTTTTACAATTTTAATTTACAAATTACAATGTTGTTTACATATTTAAGTACCCATTTTAAAAGAACACAATATGTGTTATACTGTCGTTAATATAATAAATTTCAATGCACAGTCTCCCTGCATTCTTTATCAGTAAATAATAATAATGAAGTATATTGTGCTAGAAACAATTATATTGATATTAATTAAAATAGTTTTTAATTTGATGTGTCTTATTGGAAGTATATGAAGGGGTTTAAAATATAAAAGTGTATTATATTGATTTAAATTTAATGATAGTGAACAATGGATTAGAACTGTAAATCCTATTTTGTTTGTTGTGATGGGCATAAACATATAAATATGTATTGGTATGCATAAGAACAACTGATACTTTCATTACTATAAGGATATACATGTTGGTTGATCAATGATAAATTCCTATCAATATTTATGACAAATAAGTTATGATAAAACTAGACTGATTATGATTATGATACATTCATGGTCATGCTATAAGGATTCAATATAAACTTTTATATGCATATGTGTGTTACAAACCTGGCAATACAAATGGTACATCTATCTATACTAATTATTATAGTTACAATGTGCCTAAGCATATACTTATTTTTATGTGTGTTTATATGAATCTTTTTAACATTTAAAAAAAAATCAAAATAAAATGAATCAAATGAAATGTATTATGTTTTTATGTTACAATAAGAAATGTAAATCAAAATCACATCAATGACCAGTGTAGTAGCATGTAAAACATTTTCATAGAAAATTTTCATGTTATATATATTATAATATAATATTATTAATAAATTATTCATTTCTTTTTTTAACAAATTATAGAAATTTCAAAGGAGGAGTTAAAACTCACTTCAAAAAAACAATTATTTTGGGCATTGGGTGACTTACTATTTGTTGTGCACAAAAAAAAGATATGAAAATACATGATAAGATAAAGAAAGAAAGAATATTATAAAATTGAAAATATGTCATGCTATATTCGAGATCATTATAATGAAAAATTTAAGGTAACATTATAAATTTTTTTTCTCATGTTGGCCTTTGGTCAATGATAGAGGACAATCATTTGAGGATACTCATTCAAGCCATGTGTTACACAAGTTCAAATTTCATGATTGTTTGAGGGAAAAAATTCCAAGCTATTAAATATAAACATTGAAAAATGGATGAAGTTATTTTTTAAGGGACCTTCAGAGACTATTTTTCAATTTCCAACACATTGTTCATTAATTTTAATTCTCAAAATTATGCTACAAATCAGAATATTTAAATGAGTTATGTACACCAAGTAGATATACTAGAAATGGAAGTTGGAAAGATGAAAAGGATTGGAGAATCAAAATGATGTCAATCATCACATTCTTGGGAAAAATAAAAAAATCCATGCTAGTAGTTGTGAACCAATGTTTAGAAAGATGTAACTTCACCTAATTATTTTAAGTGTATTTATTGATGTAAACTATAATTCTATTAATAAACATTATCATCAATTTCATACAAATTAATTCTAAATTATTTCAAATATAGTTCAATTAATTTATAAATAAGTGATTCTAATGTAGAATTACTTTACTCTGGTTATTATTGTAATTTGATTTATAGTTGGATATTCCTTGAAATTATTGAATTAGTATATTGACACTTGTTCATTTAAAAGATCTTCCAAATGAACAACAAACAATTGTCAAGATATTTTATTATGTAGATAAACTGGATTTCTTAATATGTTTTCATCCATAGTTTGGCCAATGAAATAGTGTCACATGTCTTAGAAATGAAAGCTAAGTGAAAGGATAAATGATTAGTATGAAGGCCTAAAAGGGTTCCATGAGTTTGAAATAGTCCAATCTATTCAAAATGGCCTGCTCCCAAATGATTTGAAATAATTCAATTTATTTGGAATATAGAAAACATATTTATGTATAGAATATTCTCCACTCCACATTATTAGGTATAATTTCAAATTATATAAAATATCCCAATTTATTTGAAACAACTTATGCCCAAATGGTTAAAAACACTCCAATTTATTTAGAATATATGAAATTAATTTTTTATAGAATTTTTTTTCCAGTCCACTTTATGGGGTATAAGTCCAAATTATTCAAAATCATCCAATTCATTCAAAATGATCTATGGACAGAATGGTTTGAAATAGTCCATTTTATTTGGACCATAATAAAATTATTCTGGAGAAAATTTTCTCCACTACACTTTACTCGGTATAAGTCCAAATTATATAAAATAGTTCTTTAGAGGTTACTGCATACAAAGGGTACTATGGGGAAGCATGTTTCCTTTATATATGTTTATGAGGTTTAGGACATATTGATGTGCATATACATGGACAGGACCTAAGTGCCAAATGTGGAACTAATACTTCCACATATGACCATTTTTTGGTCCTTAACACTTGGTAAATGCCTCATTATCCTCAATGGTTTTTATTACAGTTGAGTATGGTTAATTTCTAAGATAAGTTTAATTGGGAAAGATAATTGTAACATCTTAGATTATCATTTAGGTTAAAAATAGTTTTACATTAAGAGTACAAGTTACTTTACTGACCTTATCTCATATTCAAACATGATTATACATAATTAAATTATATCAACAACCATAATTCAATTCCCACATGAAAATTTAATTTAAGAATGAAACAAAAACATTAATTCATAAAAAAGAGAACAAGAAGTGCAGATTTAAAACTCAAGGCCTTACAATCCTACTGACTAAGGTTATAATCACCATTTAACATTAAAAGGTCACCTCACCATTATCTTAATATTTCACACAAAACTCAATCAATAATCATGAATGTCATTATTAGAATAAATAAATAATGATATAATTCTAATTAATATCATTATTCATCAAATAAGCTTTAAGGGTAGCTTATAATTTAATTTATGTAATGACTTTGTATTGGCATAGCCAATACAATACAATAAGATAAATAGTTCAAAACATAACAAAACCAAATATCCTAAAATTATTCATTATCCATATAATCATTTTAAAACATATATATTATTTCAATAGTTTTAGTTATTCTCTAACTTAGAATTTAATTAACCCAATTAACCACTATCATCTTAACCATTCATAAGAAAGGAATTTATTTAAAGGGACAATTATTTTTTGTATAATAATTTCCATTAACATATAAGGGAATATATCTTGTTATGAATAAGCATAACAAACCATCGTATTTTAGATTTGAACAAGATTAACTAAGATTATATTTAAATGAACTAGATGATTTATAAGTACATAAACATCAAGTAATTTTCATACAATATAATTCACACAATTCTTACAGACAAAAATTTAGTTGCATTTGAAGTTGAGTGGAAACAAAGTGAAATGTTACACTTAGGAACTTTTATTAATTTGTGTTGGGAATTCCATGCGGTAATAAGGCAAACAAATTTAGCTATTAGAAGGGATCAAAAACACTTGCATCCCAAGAAGATAAAAATGAACAAATATGCATTCCTTTATCATGTGTTTATAGAAAATTACATGAAATACAAAACAATATTGAACTAACTCATTGTTTTCATTAGATTCATCTAACATAATTTCAAAATTAAGTCTGGACTAATTTATTTAAGACTTTTCAAATAATTCCATTACATGCACCCTTTATAATAAACAATCCCACACATGAATTGTATTCATGTCTACGAAACATCTTCATTATCTGAGAGAAATAGATCAACTCAAGAACCATTTACTATTAAATGAAAGAATAAAAGTAATACTTTTTAGATACAATACATGTAGTGTACATATCTTTATACACAACCAGGTATGTTTGAAATGTATTTTAGAGGTGAGGATTTTATTTATGTTTTTGTATGCACTAGTAGCTAGTGTAATTGAATAATCTATGCATAGATAAAAAACTAAGATATATTCATGCTTCATACATATTTTATATGTAAATGAATTAACAAGTATATATTTTAATGAATCAAAGATAATCATTAAAATATGTTACTTTGTTAATCAAAATCTATATGTTTTTATATCAAAAAAACATATGTATACATCTAAGTATCTATATGACCAAATAAAAATATTAATTTTGATCTAATACTATCAATAAAATTATTTATGCTAATTATCTAATATACTCCATATGATTATAAGTAACATTATGTAATTTACTATTAAATATTTAAACATAAAGTAAATCTTATCTGATATCAAGATCATATACTAAACTTAACAAATATATACTAAAGTGATACAGTCAAGATTATTCTAAGTTAACAATATACAAGAGTCCATGTTGACTCAACATAATCATATAATTAATATTAAAAGAGTAATTTTTCATTACTAAAATTAATAGATTTATTTATTAATAGGAAAGAAAACAAAATAACATTTTAGTAACCTAATCTATAAAATGAATTACCTTCAATAATATATATGAATTCAAATTCTTACATTTTAAGTAGTATTTAATCCTTCCATTCATTTTCCACATTCCATTAACCACACAAGTTAGTACTAACCTAATTAACTAGTATTATATTAAGATATGATATTAACTATGTTCAAAATTAGATAATTAATATAACCATCCAAGTAAAGATTGTGTAATCAAAATAATTAATTTATTACCAACGTACTTCATATGTTTGCGAGATCACTAAAGCATGTAATATAAAGTGACTAAATTGGATAAGCCCTCACAACCAGACCTATGATCCCAAACATCGTTGGCCCTTATCACCCCATCCATTGGTATGATGGTAGCTTTTACAACCAAGAACAAGAAGAGAGTTCTAAGCATTCATATTCTAAACTAGTAGACATCTAGATAAAAAAAACATAACACAATGCGAGATGATAACAACCATACCTAGGTGAGACATGAATAACCAATCCATAAATGATATAAATTTTAAGTGGGGTTGAATTTTTTTAGGATGCCAAATGATATAGTAATGAATTAATAACCAATATATTTCTATATCTTTTGAGATAACTAGTTTGGATCTCTGTCCAAATATGCAGTCAACCTAAGTCAACCTGATTGTAAGTTTATACCCCAAGTATATAACATACTAGTTAAATAATTCAAAATTAAGGTTTAGTCTAGGAATGCTACCCTAATAATAGTAATGCATTCAAGTAAAATACACAACATATAACTTAAGATAATAATCAAGTCATACACAAACAAACATAATAATCTAGATAAGCCATTCATTAAACTCAGGTATACAACATCCATAAATTTTCAAACCAAAATTAATATAAACAAATATACAATACAACACACTTATAGGTTAGAAATCTAACCCTTATATTCAATAAATTATAGTAGACTTCATTCAACATCTTCAATTTTTTAGTAGAACATAACACTTAGTATTGATGCTGAAACTCAATAGAGGCAAATCAATAAGTCACACATAGGAATTTATTCAAAAATAAATGAATAGAATTTCCAAAACACATCCTCTTAATGTGCTTTTAAATAATATTTAGAGGCCATCAAAGAATTGAATGCCAAGAATAGATCCATTTTAAACTAGTCAAGACATGTTTCAAAAATTGTGGCCATATATATATAATGTAGTCAAAGAACAATAAAAAAACTGAACCAGTTTTATTTATTCAAAGAATCTATGATAAATATGTATGGAAATAAACTCAGTCAATGAGTAAATAAAACCCAATTTAGTAACTTTCATAAGAATTGTTAAATCACTAAACCATTCGGTGTCAATAGAATACAAACAACAAAACAGAGTCACCAACTTTCAAAGAAACCCTAAGCATTTTCATATTTCATCCAACTAAAATTAAATATTTAATAAAATAATCTAGATGATAAACCATTCAAAATTTGAATATAACCCAATTATAACAATAACAAACACATTGTTAAGAATCTAGAAGATAATCAAATACACAGTAATTTTAAAAGTGAAATAATATATAAACAAACACATAGTACAATTTAAAAAGGGTTAAAACCATTCAACCCATGGCAATACCTTTCTCAAAAATTCACTAGAACAATAATTGACTTCGACTAAACATAATCCAAGAAAACAAGACATAGTCCACTATAGTAGGAAAAACCTAGACATTTATCAATATTCTTACATGCAACCACAAAAGGATCATCATGAATAAAAAAAACCATCCAATAATAATAATAATAATCCATCAATAACATTTAAACCTTAATCTTTTCATATAATAAAATTTAATGATGAATTAACTAGACTGAGTCCACACAACAATTCAAATAGACATAAAAATATAGCCACAAATACAATGTATTTAAACATTAAGCATAGGATTTAAGAAGTCAACCCATTGTTTCATATTCCAAAAAACACAAATAATCCATAAAACCTTTAGGATAGGGTGATGAAATACATAGAAAAATATACCTCATGCACCCAACAAAATAATAAAATCATCAACATATCTTCTAATATAGAATTGGCAATTCTAATAGGGTAAATAAAATATAAACACCTCTATGTTTTGTTTCAAAAACACATGCAGACAATAATAACATGTTTCCAATGTACTGATACAAACTAGACAAAAGATATATATCTATATTTTTCAAGTTTACATGCAAAATATAAAATATCATTTTTTATCGAATCACTTTGAGGTATGTATATGTATCTACAAGTCTTGAGACATTAAAATACGTATGTAGCCTGCTTCTATTTCCATGATTTTTTCCAAAAATGAATAAATAACCAAATGCATCAAAATAGCTTACGCTAAAAATGTAGAGGAGAAAATCTCAAAAAAAACCATCAAGATAAAATGCATTTTCAATCTTTTTAAATCTTCCTAACCCCATAAATTATTTTCATCCACTACCTAACTCTCCATGCCTTCTATCTGAGTCTACATACCCATTTAATTCCCACATTTAATGCAATGAGAGAGAAATCCTAGATAACATTCCCTAATGCAATCCCTATAGAAATCTCCATTCAATGTAATGGTTGATAAATGACCATCCTTAATGGTGAATCCACTTAGCAATAAACAAACAATGAGACCAACTTATATTAACTAAAATAAACTTGATTAACATTAATGAACTAACTAACACCATAACCCCATTCAAATTCTAAGCCATTGACTATATGCCAATGAATCACCAATTCAATCATAATTTAATATTAATATTAATGCCTTCACATTATATACCAAGCAACATAATAAACCATACCACCATATTTCCATCACATTATTTTATATATTTTAGGTAATAGTCCAAGGAGGGTATCCTGGGTAGGCTTAGGTTGGCCCTTAGGAAATCCATCCATATAGGCAAGTAAAATATAAGAAGGCGAGTAGGGTATTAAAATAGTTCACATGGGTGGACTAGCTAAGAATAATTAATCATTGAGGTAGAAAAAATTACTATAGGTCATAAACAGTAATAAGAGTAAGGAACAACTCCAATTCAACATATGACAATGAAACACAATGGTACCAAATAATATACAATTGAAATTTAATAAGTACAAATATCATGATAGTGACAAAATTAATGAATAAACGTAGATGTAGAATGATGGAAAGTGTAACAAAAAAATCAATTATACCTATCATACTTATCCAACCACTTAAAATTCACTTCGGTACCCAATTTACCACTACCAACATCTGCCTAGCTCATAAGATGGTACTTGCAACCATAAAAGTACATCAATAGTACCATATCAAATAATTGATAAATAATTATAGAACTGTAATTAAATATCAACTATAATAATCATCTATAAA
The DNA here is from genome assembly GCA_037957365.1 of Torreya grandis. Lineage (NCBI taxonomy): Eukaryota > Viridiplantae > Streptophyta > Pinopsida > Cupressales > Taxaceae > Torreya > Torreya grandis. The sequence goes on along the minus strand of JARHVA010002710.1, from coordinate 644,177 downwards.
AATCATCAAGTGTATAATTAAACATGTAGTCCAATTACCACTTCATCAAGTGTAACCATATAATTCAACTTAAGCAAAGTGTCCAATAGTCAACTATACATGAACAATAATAATGTTTTAAATACTAAAATAAATTATTAAAAAGTGGGGTTGTAATAAATAGGTTTGAGTATGTAGGATTTATGTATGTTAAAATTATGTTAAATTCACCTACAAATAAGGTTATAATAAAAATTTTGATTATCAATTTGTTTGTGACAAGTTTTTAGGAAGTGGATAAGGGCACACTAAAAGATTGTTTATCTAATGTGAATGTGTTATGATTGATTGTATTAAGGAATTTTTTATTTGGGTCTATGTGAATTCTTATGAATGATTTATTGTAGATCATTCAATGTAAAATGGCTAAAAATATCATACACTATCCCTACATATGTATTATATACAAATTAAATAACAAAAGGGAATAAAATGGGTTAGTAAGGATAGTTGATTTGGCTTTAGAAACACCTTATTGATGAGTGTTTCCTACATAATGTCTTAAGTTGATGTTTTTATCCCTCTTAGACATGTATGTGTAATCATGAATGTAGTTCTATATGTTCTTTCTCCAATGAGTACCATGTACACAAGGAAATTAGTGATGTATTTAAATTTTCAATTTCTAAATAAATTAGTAACTATATATTAATGAAGCATATATAACCTTTGTATATCCTATTGTGATAAATTAAGTCAATGTTAGCTCTTAACATGACCCTTGATTATATAGAGGCTTTAAATTTGAATTAGAGTTTTATTAGTGTGATATAAGGATGATATTAGAAAACTATTAAAAATGTATGGATTCAAAAATATTCTACAAGTTACATTTGGTTAAGTGGTCATTACCTGAATTGGTCTATAGTTATGCCTTATTCATTATTATGCCTTGTGAAAAAGTCTAATAAAAAATATAAATATTTAAATATAGATTGGGGATCCATGAGTTATATCTGAGAAGATGAAATATAAATATAAATTAAGTGAAACTTTAAAATGACAGATTGAAGTGAATGACATAGAATGGGGCATGCAATTAAGATATTTATTCATCAACAATAATTTAAATAAGTAGGAATATGTAAAAGGCATGTTATGGATGAGATAGTGTCATGTTTTGGTGTTTAAAATTTCCCCCACTTTGTTCTAGTGATGAAATGAAATGGAAAGTTGGAGTAAAGTAAAATGTTAATTGAGAGCACACACTTGCACTTTTACTTGTTATTTAACATTTGGCCATCTAAGATGCCTTGATGTGAGACTTGTACTAATGATAAATTGATTATTTACCATATTTTAGATATTAATATTTTCAAATATTAATTTTGAAATTTAAATTGAGAGGTTAAGGAAATTATACACTTGACAAAGTATCTGATCTATGTTTTTGTTTATTTTGAGTGGAGATAGGGTAATCCCAATCATATTTGATTCCAAAATATGTAGAATAATTAATTTTTAAAGTGGTAATAGGATGATTCATAGGTCCTTAGGTGTCCCTAAAATGTAACCATACAAATTAATGGTGATTAAAACCTATGGTGAATTTGATAGTGATCAAGTCTCAATGAGTGAAGAATTTGAACTTGAAAATACTATGGTTTCCATTATGAATGACATTGTAAGATAAATACTAGATCTAGAAAATATAAAGAAAATAGGATTTCAAATTCCAAATAGATGTATTCTCTATGGGTTTGAGGAAGAAATGACCACCTACCTTATTCTGCACTGCAACTTTGCTTGGGAGGTTTGGATCCTAGTTATGTAGAGGCTCAACTTGACTTAGGTTTTCAATTGCATGATTGTATACCTAGCTAGAGATTAGAGACTACCATTCATATTTCCAATAGTGAAGGAACAATAGATACAAATTCCACCTCACCTTGTGTAGAACTTATGAAAAGAATGCAACAACAAAATTCTCAAGGAAAAATATAAAATCCCATTGGAGGTGTTTTAGACATTATCTAAGCTACTGGGGGAGAATATTAATACCATAAAATTTAAGGCTATTAATATCCCTCTAGGTCTAGAAGAACATAGAATATTAGAAAAATGGACAATAAGTTCAAAATTTTATCAAATAGATAATTCTAAAAAAATAGCTAGGGCTAACACCAAATGGACCTTTCCTCAAGAAGGATGGTTTAAGATCAAATTTGATGGGGTGGCCAAAGGGAACCTAGGGTGGCTAGTGGAGGAGGAATTATTAGATGGGATTATATAATTCTTGTGGTATAATACACAAGGGTAATTGGAATTAAAGGTAATATTGAGGTAGAATTCCTATCTATTTTGTGGGGAATTAAACTTGTTATTTCCCTAAACATTCAAAAAATTCATGTTGAAGGAGATTCATAATTAATTATTAATATTACCCTAGGATTATCATACATAAGATGTAAACTAGTGGATATAATAAGAGAGATTTAATTTCCTCTTAATGTTATTTAGGAGCACAAGGTCTCACATATTTAGAGGGAGGGTAATGAGGTAGCAGGTGCTATTGAAAACCTACAAAGTGATAGTAATGGCTAGCAGTGCTAGAGAATCCTTTCTAATCTTCCAAGAGAGATCCAAATTCTTTTTCAATAAATATAGAAACATGTATATGGATTAAGTGGTGTGGGATATTTTCCATATACATGCTTGATTCAAGTGGGGGTGACTATTTACCTTTGAAAGGTGATAATATATATATGGATTATTGAACTACGAGATTCTAAGCTCAGGGCTTTGTCATTAGAACTAATATGGTACTTAGCAATCAACATAGGCATGTGAGTAAAGAATTCATGGAGCTATCTAGTAAACAAAAAGATACCAACATATATTTTTAAATATGGGAGAAAGATTTGGCCTAAACATTAGCTTACTTAGAAATTAAGGAAACAAAGTCACACTGACTAGGTTGTTGACTAGACCTCAACAAAGTGAAAGAAATACATGAAAAATAAGAAAGCTATAGTGATTACTATTTGATAAGTCAAGTTAGATTGAGGGAAATTATTTCCTAACACACCCCATCTCTAGTGATTATTGCATGAGATGCTAGATGTGGGTCAGTATCGAGGCTAAGTTGTAGTATGGGAAAGGTTACATAGATCCCCAAAATTATTTTGATATGATGAGCTCATTAATCTCACTATCCTTGATAGGCTCAAAATAATTTATTAATCCTGTTGGATATATTGTTAGGCATTCATTTGTATTTAACTTAAATAGTCTTGTGGGCTTTGTGTATCCATGGTATTGAATATGGGTGGTGACATTGTCAAGATTGAGCTAACCTCTTTGGAGGAATTTCAATAGGACCCTATTATCTAGCACATTATCCAAGAGGGTTGGGTGGCTTATTTCATCGATGGGATGATTGGTCATGATGAGAATCTATCTCGTCAATTTATTGAGTCCTAGGAAGAGAATTATAGAAAATTCTATTTGGGGGGTATTGGTTTTGAAGTCTCTGAAGAGGTGATTCAGAAATTTGTGGGGCTGCCCATCAAATGGAAAAAAATTAGTTGGTGCAGTAGGGTGCTAGACTTGGAAAACAAAGGGGATTTATTTAGGGAAGGTGAGGTTGATATGATGCTCCATGGGGTATTTGATAGAGAGAATTTACCAACACTATGGGGATAAATTTATCTCATGATAATGAAGTTCTTCACTCTTGAAGGCAGATTAAAGGTATTTTACAGCTACCACTTTTCTTTACTCAACCATTTTAGGAATAAGATGAAATTTAACTTCTCTTTTTCCTATTTTCTTCTTTGAAAAATTCCATTAAGTCGAGTAAGGAAATTATGAACAAAAATCATATATTCCTTCTCATTCCCATCCATAAAGGTCTCATCTTGAGATTATACCACTTTCATTTGGTCTTGTGTCCCCTGAAGCAAATTAGAGGTAACCTGTTGGAAGGCTTAACATCACAACCTTCTCCTATTATTAAAGGTAAATGAAATAGATCTATCAAGACACCTAAAATATCCCTTAAAACTATATTATATGGGCCTAAAATTTAATACTCTAGCATCCTAATAAGGACCCCCTATTTCCAAGGCTAATTCCCTTAAGTTACCCTGTGGTAAGATTGAGACACCCAGCTAGGGGACTACTAAGGTATCTACTA